>OU015490.1:96636103-96998603 GCA_907164885.2 Dolomedes plantarius
AACAGTGCCAGTTCTCTCTCCCATTGAAGAGGATATGAATATTGCGAGTCTGGGAGGAGAATGCAATATGCGAGATTCAACCAAATGGGCCGGCCGTTTTCTTTATTTTACTTACCGCGGGTAATCTTTATCACAAAGCATTTGCTTGAATGCGTAATTAGAGTAAGACGATAAGGCTATATAACTGCGACTCATTTCGCCATGAAAGAGTGTATCAGATTAAAACGTTACTCGTCATTTTATGGAAGAGATAGGATGAAGAAAATTTTCGTTTGGTATTCACTTTGTTAATGTCGTGACTAAGAAGCTGATGTTTCTCTGCTATAAGACATTATTTTAGCTTCAGAATGATTATTGCTTTCGATTTATTATTACGAAATAAATCTTGATTTTTTTTATAAATTTAATTATATTAAAATTTTCGTCCCCGCTTCTTCGTCTAAACCCTGAGACGATAGGAATTCTATTCTTTATACACCGTCTGCTGGGAAATACTATATTACCAAATTATCCTTCTCTATACTTTTTCTATTTTAACCTTTCTTTTGTGTTTCTATGTACCTTAGGAATTGTATCCTTATACACACTCTGCTTAGAAATCTATTACCAATTTTCCTTTTTTTTTTTTTTTGCACTTTTTCGATTTTAACTTTTGATTTGTTTTTTTGTATGTACCTTAGAAATTCTGCTATTTCTACACCATCTGCTTAGAAATCTATTATCAATTTATCCCTATTTTTATACAGTAACCACCGCTTATAGTGATCAGTGGTTATAAGAATCAACCGTTTATAAGAATCAATATCGCAAAAACAAAAACAATTGTTTTATTTCCATGTTAAAATTTTCGCTTTAAAGAATCAATCCACCGGTTTTAAAAATCAGTTTACACTCTTAGCTTTCCTTTCATTTTCCCAAAAAAGCCACTAAAACCCTCAAAAGGCACGAAGATCTTTCTTTCTTTTTTTTAAAGAAAGAGTGATAAGATGGGATGAAATACAGTCGTAAAATGCATCCCTTTCTTTATTAGACATAACATAATGGTTTCCCTTAAACACTTTAGCTAAACACTGCCCTTTTAGCTTGACCCAGGGCTAACCCGTCCGAGTACTTTAGCTAACCCGTCCGAGTCTGATTTCACTTTTCTCCACTGACAAACAAACACAGGGACTCTTTTTTCCCACCTCCCACATCCTGGATGCTACTTCCTGGACACTGAAACACATAAATCTTCGGGGAAGTGTCCACTATCATTTAGGCAATCGTGACATTAGTAGATTCATCACGTTATCAAACCGTGAAACGTAAGCTAGAAGGTGAATCTTCGTCTGAGACTAGTGGTATTGAAAGACGTATAAACAGCCTCCTGAAAATTTCATTACGTCAAACTACCATAGAAAACTTTTTCTTGCACCCTTCCTGTAGTTGAAATGTTAAACTGTTAAGCAGGTATGATGTAACAAATATTGGATTTTTTCTTCTCTTATTATAATCATGTGTATCTACTTACAGGTCTAGAAATTAAGTTGTATTTTTAAAATTATAAAGAATAATTTTAATAAAAGATAATTAACGTAAATTAAAGAGTATTTTATGGTAAATTATCTAATATATGTATATATAGGTGTGTGTGTGTGTGTGTGCCTGTCCAAAAACCTAAATTCCGGCTACAAGAATCAACCGCTTATAAGAATCAAAAACAGTAATAACAAACGTGATTCTTATAAGCGGAAATCACTGTACTTTTTTTCTTTTTTAACCTTTCATTTGTTTCTTTATGTACATTAGGAGTTCTATTCTTTATACGCCATCTGCTCGGAAATCTATTACCAATTTATTGGTTTTTTTATTTGTTTTTCTATGTAAAACTTTAGTTATTTTATCCCGTCTTTCCATGTTTCTAGACCTTTTTTTCTTTTATATTTCGTTGGGCAGATCCAAACCTTACAGATTCCCAGTCGTAAGAAAAGGTAAAGCTCTTTAAGAAAACGGTAGAGTAGTTAATACAGTAATTTGTTTTAATCTACACTCTTAGATAAAAATAGCGACGAACCATGAAGGAATTATCCAAATGGGACGAAAATCAGAATATGTATATGTACAAAGAAAAGAAATTATTACAATTTGAGAAAAATTGGAGGATTTATTCAAGAGAAATAGCTTCATAAAGTCAAAAAGTCAATACCACGTTGATCCACCTCTGGCCCTTATGCAAGCAGTTATTCGGCTTGGCATTGATTGATAGAGGTTGCGGATGTCCTCCTGCGGGGTATCGTGCCAAATTCTGTCCAGTTGGCCGTTAGATCGTCAAAATCAGGAGCTGGTTGGACCGCCCTGCCCATAATGCTCCAAACCTGCTCAAAGGGGGGGGGGGAGATCCGGAACCTTGCAGGCAAAGCTAGCGTTGGGAAAGCACGAAGAAACTCTCGCCGTTTTCAGATGGACATTATATTGCTGAAATGTAAGCCCAAGATGGCGTGATATGAAGGGCAACAGAACGGGGCGTAGAATATCGTCGACGTACCGCTGTGCTGTAAGGGTGTCGCGGATGACAACCAAGTTGTCCTGCTATGAAATGAAATGGCACCCCAGATCATCACTCTTGGTTGTCGGCCCGTATGACGGAAGACACTCAGGTTGGTATTCTACCACTGTCCGGAGAGTCTCCAGACACGTATTCGCTGGTCATCGGGGCTGAATTCGAAGCGGGAGTCATCAATGAAGACAATTCTAGTGACATTCAGTGACATTCGGTGACATTCCACATTGAATGTGCTCGACACCACTGCAAATAGGCTTGTCGATGTACAGAGGTCAATGGTAGTCGTGGGGGTCGAGCAATTTTTTTCTAGGGCCTCGCAGTGGTTTTAAACAAGTAAATAAAATTTTTATCGTATTTCACCGAAAAATAATTGTCAGTATTTATTTACAACGAAACTCTAGGACAGTGATGTCTTTTTAAGGAAAAAGTCTCATTCAAAGAGTAAACTCAGTTCGTTAGAAATCCTTAATTGGGTGGTAAATGAAAATCGAGGTTATTTAGTATGTAAGTACCGTCCACTTGGGTAACATTGGCCTTTTCTGGTAACTTTGGGCCAACAAACTAAAAAAGATTGTATGTGCTGGTGGGAGAGTACAAAGGAGAATGATTATCACTTATTTATTGCAAGGGCCAATAGACGTTTTAAATATAATAGATATAAGTATATAGGTATATAGGTATATTATAATAGGTGTGTTGGGCCGAAATTACCCGCAAAGGCCAAAGTTACCCCCGTTGATGGTACACAATTTCTTAACGTCAGTATGTCTTTTCTCAGTGTGTGATGTCAATTTGGGCATTACTATTATTGTTTACTATTGTATCTTAACGGAATTAAGCAATTGTATTGTGGTAAGAATATTTCTATAGCTTTTTTTATATAATTTTTGACTCCATGCATAAAGTGCAATATTTTTCTTGAGATTCCGTCCTATTCATGTACTTGCACACTTTTGACCGAGGGATGAATGTTTCCTAATGTCCTACATTTCTTCCAACTCACATTTTTTGTTAAATTAGACATTTCGTTGAAACTAATTTATGGAAAATGCCTTTTTGTTTATTTACTTTATGTTTCAAACAGACTTTTTGATGAAAATATAGAGTGTGAAAAGTTGGGGCCGCAGGATGTATGTAAACAATTGAAGAGGGTCGTGACTCCAAAAAGGTAACACTGGCATAAATGAAATGGATCACACAGTGAAAGAAACACGTTGCAGCATCTCCTGAATAGAAGAAATTTCCAGTCGGATGTTTCCCGCAGTTTCTTAGTAGTGTGTTGTTTATTAGCATATACCCTCAGAAACTTTAAATAACCACACGAAAAACCCTCGTGATTCATATTTTCAACAAGATGGTGCTACTGCACACACGGTCCTCCTTTCAGTGGAGAGGTTTCCGAACAGTTTTCGGAGACAGGATGATTTGCCAGGAATTTGGGCCTCCTTGATTACTAGACCTGACATTGCCAGATTTTTCCCTCGTGGACTTATTGAAAACAGCGAATATATACAAATAAACTCAACTTAAAATTTATGGTTATAGTTACTTTTGAATCACAATTATAATAAGACGTAAGGACTCATTTGTATGACATTAATATCACAGTTGTATCTGAATTTCCTCAGATATGAAGGCCTTATTTGAATATTGGTCCAACTCCACTTTTAAAAGAAATGGAGTTAGCCTCACTTTCATGTTCATACAAGTCATTTCTATCTTATTTTAAAACTGGTACACCTCCAGCTTATTTATGCTGCCAACAGAGAGCATTACAAATCAGACTTCAGCAGTCATTTCTGAGCACTCATTAGACTTTAAGGGTCTGTATCTCAAAATGAACAAAATAGAGTTGGACCACTAATCAAATAATTGATTAAGATTTTTTTTACCTCTATGAGGGAAACCCTAAAGATACGCTTTGGCAATACTTTCTAAAATAATCGGATTTAAGAACTTACGTGAGAATTTTTCGAACATACAATTTAATAATAGTTAATTGACCTTTTTAGGACCGCTCCATGTTTCCTTTATTGGAAATGAACCAAACAGTTTTTTAACACTTGTTAGAACATTAATTACACAAATAAGTTGTTTCCATAAAATTAAATTAATATTTACGAGAGTTACAAAATGTTGCGTTTTCGCAACATCAGTCCAAAGCGGAATAGAAATTTTAAAAATATAAAAAAGTTTAAAAATATGAAAAATTATAAAAAAAATTTTTAAAAATTTAAAATCTTTGAAACATTTCTTATGATGAGGTACATTGCACTTATTACATACATTAATTGCTTGACATTTGCAGTGTTTAAATTTTTTTTTTGTTTATTTTCACTATTTTTAGTAATAATATGGCCCATACGGTCTTTCCGAATTTCGTTGAGATTTAGATTTTGAATTGAAGATGGTCTTCCAATATGTGAAGTTTCAGGTAAAACAGAATTCATCTGCATTTCGTCAAGCCTTTTTATCAAAGGTATGGCTCTCTCAAAGATATAGATCTCTGAAACTCTAATAAACTTATTTTAGAATTCATTATATCCATGTAGAATATCCCTTTTTCTCATACAATATGCTCCTTTTTCTTACTATATTGCTTACTTTTACATTTATTAGAAAAATGTCGATTTTACTTGCAGTGTCTTTAGGTGATTCGACATTTTCACTCAAAATATTATCATCAATAGCATCTTCATCCGTCAAATCATCTGGAACTGGAGGGATAATGACGAATTATGGTTCATCATTAGCTTCTGTTGAGGACGATTCTGAAATATCATCATCATCTAGATTCTAGCCCATGATAATACTCCAATGTCTCTTCCAATGTCAAAAATCGCTTTTTTCTAGAGACAAACTTATCTGAAATGAAAAAATACCAATCTACTGCATAAAAACTAGGCAGCACTATAATACACATTGGACTGGTGTTGCGTTTTCGCAACATTTTTAAAAAATATGAATTGAGAGACATAAAAACAAAAATTATGCCTTTCCTGTTGAAGCCATTTTGTTCTTTAGTCTCTACTAAACTCGGAACAAGCATCAAATCGGAAATTTAACATGTGCTGCTATCTAAGGTTATTATTTGAAATTAGTCATTTTTTTCCCTTTCAAAACACCAGAAAAAAACAATTTTTTGCAAGTGCTAAAAGCGGGCAAATGTGGAAACAAAAAATTTATTATGATCAATTAAAGTATAGAGAATAAAATTAAAATGTTACTTCAGACGTACAAAGCTTAGAACATGCCTCTAAAAAATACAGAAATAAATGTTGTGTTTTCGCAACTCCAGTCTTAAATGGGTTAAAAATCTAGATCTATTCAGCTATAAGTGAAAACCAGAGTTATTTCGCCAGAAAAATCAATACTCGTATCGTAGAAGTCCAATTAAATATTGAAATAATCCACTAAGGAATGTTTTTTATGAAATACTAGCCGGGCTTTGCCCGGCTATGCTCGGGGCCCCACAAAAGAAAAAAAAGGCCATTTTCAGGGCCATACAAATGTATTAAATTCCTGTCAATTTTCATTCCCGTCGCTGCCGACAGATGGCTGCACCATACTGCTTGGAGTGGCCTGCTTCTACGGTGGAGTGCTTAATTAGAATTATAATACCTTTAAAACTATTAAAGTAACAAAATAACTGTAACCAGAAAAAGTTATCAGTTTTCAAAGCTCTTTCCAAATATGTAAGATTTATGTACTTTCATGAGAAAAATAATACACCGATTTTCGACCAAAACAAAATGGCCGCCAAAATCACATTCTCAGGATGAGTGAGACCCGGAGACGTGACATTCACCTGACTCGAGAAATACGTCTGTTTCTTTATTTATATAGACAAGGAATTTGTTTCAAAAAATATACTTCTATAGAAATAAGTTGCATTAATGGATATGGCGTTTACTTTTGCCCAACTTAAAAACAAATTAAAAAATTGATAAACCGTCTTTAGAATATACACCAATGTTGTTCTATAAAGGAACCATAATATGGAATTTCAAGATTCTAAAAAAACCTTTTGATTTCAAGACCTGCTCAGGAGTTTTTCTGCAAACTCTGTATATTATACCTGACTAAAAGAAGTGCAATTAACCAGTCCTCTTATCATAAAAGAAGAAGAAATATTATTTATCAGAATTATCTATTGGTAAAACTGTTTTATTTAGTATGAACATTTCATTCTTAATATGATACTTATTTACAAATTAGCAGCATTGATGGAGGCAGGGTTTCCTTTGGCCTATCCTAAAAAGAAAGGAAAAATCGGTATAACGTCTTCAGAATATCCAACAAAATATTTTTTAAAAAACACTAGAATATGGAAGTTTTTACAAAAAGAAATGGCCAAGTCAAGACCTGGAGAAAAATTGGAAAAATGTTTTCTTTGAAGCAAAAACTACGCTGAAAAGACTTTTTTGATGTTTTAAGGCATAACAGTTATATGAACAAGATTTTTGTAGACCCAGAAAACAAATTATTTTAAAAACTGTCCAAGGTAAAAAGAAAATGAACTAGATGCATATAAAGCACTTGGTGCAGCGGATATATCATATAATACACTTGCTTTAAATTTGAAATCTAAATATTTTTAAAACAAAATTTGAAGTTTTTTAAGTATTTTATTTTCTTAAAGATTTTTTTAATCTCGTTTAAGTGAAAAGGGATTAGAAAATTTATGTTAAAAGCAATTAGTATTATTTTCTTTTACTCTGCCCCTCGTTATATATTTATTATGCCAGCTTCATTGTATTAGTGTCTAAAATTTCCTAAGGTTGATCTCTCGTGTTGTAGTTTTAGTAATGTTCCCGTTATATTCTCGTGTTGTAAATAAAAACAACAGAAGATAAAAACTTTAGTTATCACTGAAGTACTCTGAAAAGTAGAATTAATAAAATGACTTGAGATATGATAATATTTTAGGCCTTATCATAAATAAAAAACAGTCTATGTCTCATCTAACGGTGCTCTATAAAAGTTACAGACTTGTTCTGATTATGAATTTCTTAAAATACTTTGTTTAAGGTCTTGATCAGTCATTGAATTTTGCGCGACGTTTCGGGTAAGATTTCGCTAAGTGTCACAACCCTTGTGCCTCAGTCTAATAACATCGCTTGCTTTTGTCTCTTTTTAATCTGGTATTCACGTTTCTGTAAATATTATGTATTTGATGTCCAACTATTATTCCAAATTTATGGATCGAGGAGATTCCATGAGTTGCGTAGGAAATTTTTCAAAACTCTGCTTCTTAGCAATTGAGTTGTTATTACACTATACAACAAATTTGAACTTTTTTTTTCTGTAATTTATATGAAACTATGTGATTCTGTATAAACAAAAGGTACTTGATTCATATATCAAAACTAAAACGGTCCATCACGTACCGTTTTTGTAGGAGACCTACTTCTCATATAGATATGAAAATTCGTTCCAGAGAAATGTAACAGAGGCTTGATTATAGAAAACACAAACACTAAAAGTATTTTTTGACCATTTCCTCTTGTAGACATCTGTTGGTGTGTCCCTGATAACAGACCAGCAATATTCAGTTAGCATATTTCCAATTAATTGTCCACTGAAACGCTTTTCAAACATAGAGATGTCCTAGTGAAACCTTTCCCCATGCTCATCACTAACTGGCCAAGGTTTTGAGGAAAGAAGACTAGATGAGAGTCCAAAAAGTGTAGTTTTAAAGAAATATTGCAACCTATAACACGAAAGCATTTCACCATGTCACTAACAAGATGTTCCTAGTTTTCAGCATCTCATTTCCAAGGAAACGTGAGCACACTGATTTAAATACCAGCCAGGCTTCATTTTCTGCTTGTGACAGTTTATTTTCAAACTCTTCATCATGAAAGGCTGCTTAAATTTGTGGGCCAATAAAAACCCCTTCTTTTACCTTTGCCTTCGCTTAAATTTTTGAATTTGTTCCTGAGATGCAAGAAAGTGACTCCTTCTCTGTCCAGAGCTTTTACAAATATTTTCATCAAACCGAGTTTAATGTGCAATGGGGGAAGAAAGACACATTGAGGATATACAAGTGGTTCATTTGACATGTTTTTGGTGCCAGGAAGAAAGTTTTTTCTTGGCCACTGTTTACGGATGTTGTGATTTTTCCTATCACGACTGTCCCATTCGCAGAGAAAGCACAGAATTTAGTGTATCCCTGTTGCATGCCTGTTAATATCCCAATGACTTTCAAATTTCCAGAAATGTGCCATTTAGATGTATTGTATTCAATTAACTTCAGCATAGCACTCATAACTTCGTAAGTTTCCTTTTTATTTGTAGAGAATATGCTACAGAAACACACGGACAATCATTGCCTATATGGCTATATGCTTTGAGACGACGTTAGGACGAGTCAATAAACAGACGCCACTCTGCTGAATTATGTTCATGTCCCAAAGCCTGATATAGACCTTTCACATCACAGCAATATACGATGTCTTCTTTCTCCGCAGAATAGTCTGCAAAATGTCTTTGTCGTCTTCTAAATAAACTTATTTTTACATATTTCACTAATAGATTCCAACCTTGAAGCATAGGACACAGTAATTCTTAGTCTGTTTGAGAGAGTTTTAAGTCCCGTACAAGATCGTTAAGCTTTGCGTGTGTGATTTCATGATGTGAACATGTCATAGATGTAGATTGTTGAAAGTCAGGAAATTGATGGTTCGGGTCATCGGAGGTGTCTTTCTATGTCTGAATCAACAGTATATTTATCTGGAGCTGTAGGTATAGGAAGATCTCCAGAATGAGGGACTGGTCGCATAGTGGAGTAAAAGTTTGGATACTGAATACAATGTTTGGATTTTGATCCTTGACAGCTGTCAAACAAAAGTAACAATCCGTTACGGGATTGGTCGGTTCACTCCAAACCATAGGTACTGCAAATTTCAATCTACTACATTTTCCTTATAACCAGTTTCTCAGATTCCTGGAACATGAATTGCAGTATATATGTTTTACCATGCTTCACAATTTATCTCAATATTTAGCTTTGGTACCCTTTGTCTTACGCGTATCCACAGTATTAACCACTATATTGTTCAACCATCTCAGAAGTCAATCCCCTCCTGTGAAAATATATTCCATTGAGTGTTTTTGATTTATTTCATATAACATTTTCAAAAGAAATTTTATCTATTGCGGTTATAAACGGCAAAAATATATTGCATTTATATAATTTAATATTATGCAGTTTCAACTTCGACGAATTTCTAATCTAATAGCAAACTAAATAAAATAATTTTTACTGAAAATTCGGCAATTTTGGAATTTAGAAACTATTTCCGTAAATTAAATGAAATTAAAGGAAGACATTTTTTACTTATGCAATAAACTAAAAAATCTTTCCATTATGAACAAATTTAGTTTTGTCATTAATGTTTGAGGTGGTGAAAGCCAAAGAGGTGCAAGTCAGTAAGTCAAGTGGTGTAAGTCCAAAGAGTTTTACTGCAAAAACTACAAAAATATGAACAATAAATTGAGCAGATTATAAATCATAATAACTATTATAATATTGCAAATAATAAATATTTGCAATTCCACAATCAATTGAACTTGGAGATTATATTTTTGCCCTCAAATATTTTTTTAAAAAAATGTTGAAAATATGACTTACACCACTTTTCCTTTAGCCGCCTCATTTACGGTAATATGTATTGAGGTTCATGCATTATATCAACCCGCGTTATACCCAGGTACCCGGCTGTGGAAAAATTGGGGAACCGAAACCCGAAACCGATTCTGCAATCCCCGGTACCCGCACAAAACATACACAATTCAGCAAAATCCACTGCACATGTCGCCAAATTTGTGTAATTGCGGGTAGCCATCTTACCCAGGAATTTGTCATATCATGTGTTTTTGGTACAAAGTGTTAGCAAAGTAATAGAAGGCGACATCATCCGACCTCAGTTCAGTTCTTCCCTTCTCTCTGATTTGTTCTCGTATCAAAGATTAATATTGCATGTCTTATACGTTAAGACATTTCTAGATTACACTAAATTTCAAGGTATATGTAATTAAGTAACACTGTGAAATAGTCTTGTAACAAGTTCTTACCCCATGTTATCAGAATGAAGTTAACTGAGTTATAAAAATAGCGTATTTCGCAGTAAAAGAGCAAAATTTAAAAAAAAATAATTATTTGTATATATATATATATATATATATATATATATATATATATATATATATATATATATATATATATATATATATATATATATATATATATATATATATCCATAAGATTTGTTGATTTCACAACGAATTCTTTCAGCTCGCTAATTGAAGTAACCAAATTATCTATATAAAAGGACTTAGCAAGTTTTGAAGCAATCTGGTTTTGCTCTTCTGAAGCGTTTTGAAAAATGAAACTTAATAACTGCCCCAAGTAGAAATGGACTACATGTAACCCCGAAAAAAACTCTATTATGCTGATATACTTGTATCGTCTCCGGCTTCTCCCACCACCGAAACCTCAAAAAACTGGCGGTCATGGTCGTTCACCTCAATTTGAAGAATGGCGCGACGAATATCTGCAATGACAGCAACCGGCTTCTCTATAAACCTTAATATAATGGATGGAATCTGTTCAATCAAATTGGGCCGTTTAAAAAGACAGTCGTTTAAGGAGGGCGTTCTTCCCAATTTGCACGACGCGTCGAAAACTGACCTGATAGTTGTCGACAAACTCTGAAGTTTTATTGCAGGATGGTGAAGTAGGTAATTCCCTGAAAATCTTAGATCAACATCTGGGACTTTACTTATGATGCCTTCCTCTTCCCATTCTTAAAATACCTGGTTGTAATCTTTCAATTTACCCAGAGTCTTCAACTTGCCTCTCATGCTCATCAATCTCCTTTCAGCAACTTGTCTATTGCACGAAATTTCCCTTTTGTCATTTACCCAGGGGATACTCACACAATAGAGGCCTTCATCATTTCTCATTACTTCTTTGAGGAAATGGTCATGAATTAATTCTTCTTCTTGTTTAGACACTGTTTCAATTGGATCTAAAATCCCTATGGTCTCAAGTTTCCACAGCTCAGGTACTTTCATATCTCTCATGGACAAGTTGCTAATTAACATAGCAGTTCCACTCGTTCAAAGCGTTTGGGCAGGACCATCCAGTTTTCCGCATACAGTCCATACGAGTTTTATTTCTATAGCAGTGAGACCTTGTTGCAACTGTTTAACACGTCCTGTTAACAACTGATCATAAATGTCACTACCAATTAAGATCTCGACTTCAGGACATCCCGATCCTACATCGGTCAGCCAGATCTTGTGTTTCTTCAGCTCCCTAACTACGGTTTCTTTAGGAACACGGGATAAGCTCCCACAAATTACTTCTTGATCTAGGAATTCAAACTCTAAACTTGTATTTCTAACATCTGAAAGTTTAAAATTTACTTTATATTTGCAGTGTAGCTTAGTTTCTATGTCGCCGCCTCCGAACAAACAATGAGCTAGGTTTTCTGTGGAAATTGCTTTTAAACCTATCTCTTTTATTGAAGAGAAAGAGTTCTCTTCAATATATATATATATATATATATATTTATATTTACTAGCAAGTCATATAACGTTTATTACTCAGTGTTTTTAATGGTTAATTTCCATTAAAGCATTCTATAATACTAGTCCTGGTGACTTTATTAAATCACACCACATTTCGAAAAGGAAACAAATGCAAAGATATGAAAAATAAAAAAGTAAATAAAATTAATAAATAAACTGTAAATAAAAATAGCTTAAAGGAGAAAAGATAAACGTACCCGCAACTAAACAAAATTAACGATATTTTAACAATTCATGTGGTACTAAAATCTGCATTCAACACATTACAAGAAAGATTTATACAGCTTATATCACTTTACATTTCATATCATTCATTTTACGTCATCAAGAAAATTTAAATTCTTGTGTGAGAATGCTAATAAAACTTCCATCTAATTTAAAAGCAAACTAATGTTTTGTTAAGTCTCCCCGAAATTGCTTGGTAATTGACAATTTTAGACCGATAATTTAGTGACTCTTAAATAAACGTCTTTAATTTAAATAAATCCTTTTAAATTTATACCAAACACAAATAAATTTGTTTATTTTAAGCTATTAGGGTTAATTTTCAAAACCTAGTGCTTCGGAATGTATAGCACTACAACTAAATTTGACATTTTAAGCAATTTGTTAGCTTATTTACTCCCTAAAAGGTACAGAATAGAAAACAAAACAAAAAATACATTGCGAGAGACTATTTAAATTAAGTAAGAAAATTAAGAACGGCACTTTTCTTTGTTCCAATTATGGTGTCAAAAATTAAGTTAAAAATACTTTTACTGCTATAATGCAATCTTTTAAATGTATGCATATTCAAAATAAGGAAATTTTGAAATCCCATAAGGTTTTCGTATTTCATGAGTTTTGCTAAATCAATTTTGTTTCCCTTCCAATATTTTATTTCGCTGAATTTCTGCATACAGTACATGTAAATGTCCATGGCACTGGTTTGTTCAACATAAACAAAAACTGATCATTTAAAATAAAGAACAGTAACATCTAATTGAGGCAACTTTCTGTTCGAATAAGAGAGAATACTGCGTTAAGTTAAAGAGTTGAATGGACCGGGAAAATAGATATTTTTTACAGCAGGTCAAACACATACAAGATACAACAGAGACTGACTGGAAAAAGAACATCCCATGTATTTATACACTTATACAGGATCATTGAAACAGCCAATAGTTACTAAAGTCGAGTTTACACGGAGTCGTG
The DNA here is from genome assembly GCA_907164885.2 of Dolomedes plantarius. Classification (NCBI taxonomy): domain Eukaryota; kingdom Metazoa; phylum Arthropoda; class Arachnida; order Araneae; family Dolomedidae; genus Dolomedes; species Dolomedes plantarius. The sequence goes on from OU015490.1 coordinate 96,649,440, forward strand.
AAATGGGCTAGAGCACTACCCCGTCGGCCAGCCTCTCGTGCTCACTACCAGCTGTGAACCATCGGTAGTGGGAGTGGGGTTCGTACTCGACCTTACATAGCCAGGTCGTAGAATCTCCGGTTGGTTGGAGTGAGCACAACAGCTTCAGACCTAACCTACCGAAAAAGTGACATCCTACCGAAAAAGTGACAACATGTCGGCGTACAAAATGACTAATGCTCAGGTGATGAAGTTTGTCGAGTTGTATCACGAAAAGGAAGTTTGTGGAAAATTAATTCCGAAGTGTAGAAGAACCGAGATGCAAGGGACGAGGCACTGCAAGAAATATTTAGTGAAATGAACATTGATGGTTTTGGAATCCGTGAAGTGGCACACTCACCCACACACACACACTCAAAAACAATCTTCCTACTATTATGAGGAAATAACAATAATTGCAACTCAAAGAAATCCGGATCCTCTGCTGATGAGTTACATAAACCTGGGTTTCCATGGTTTTCAATAGTGCATTCGTTTTTATAAATGAACCCGGAAATAAATGTAACCGAATCAAATCTGGATACAAAAGTTCAAAGTGTCACAACATCAAAGCGAAGAGATGAAACAAATTCTGAAATTGATGACCCTCCAGCCGGTAGCTCGTCGAATGAAAGGGGGGCAGGTGAAATATTTAAAGTTCTTACTTCTCGTCAGACCAATTCATCGAAAAAAGGCGCCTTCAAGAAAGATGTACTCCGCCTTCGCACATTACAGAAGCAATCGAAAAGTTGGATTCCATACATTCAAAATTTTCAACGCAGGCAGACTTTAGAGTCGAAGTTTAGACGAACAACTTAAGGATGGAGACTTGGAGATCTCTAGACTTCCAAATAAAAATCCAAACCCTTATTTCCAGAGAAAGGATATCATACGAAAAAAAAATATTTTCCATAGGGGAAGTTTAGGCTTGACTCTCTAGTCCATCTGCCTACCAATTTCCGTGTCATTACAACAATGAAGCACCTCAGTCTGAGAGCTATCCCCCACAATTATGTGAATTGCAGCGAACCTCCACGGAACTATTACAACGCCAGGAAATAAACTCAGTACCGCTGAACATAATCCTGAAAGATGACGGCTTGGATTCTTTAGTTTCATCTATTTGTTCTCCTTAATCTGAATCGATGTAAATAATTATACTAATTCTATTTAAGTGTTAATTTGATGTTATTTAAAGTAAAAAATAAATAAATTTATCAATTTTTACTAAACAATATTTATTAAAAAAATTGTAACAAGGAATATTTCAATATCATTTTTAAAATACAACATTTTAAAAATACAATAAATTGTTGCTACTTTACCTACATTCAACATATTTTACATTTATTTAAATTCAGATTATATACAGATTTTGTCATCTCATTTTGCCATGTCACTATTCCAATTTCATTGAAATAATCACAATAGTACTTTCTAATATATCTTGCGTTTCGATCGGGGCATCCAGTGGATATGGCTTAAAACTAATGAGCAACCTGCTTTCTGGTTCTGCTCTCCACGAACCAGGTGTAAAAGTGGAGCTTTCCACGCCTTCAATATCAATAATTCCTTTAGAAACATAAACTGTGTCGGATCTGGATTGTAGCCAGTTGTGTAAGACTCTAGTTGCTTTCACTAATCTTATGAAGGGCGCGGTAGCCCAGTTGGAAAGAGCAGAGGGCCAATGATCTGAACGTCCCTGGTTCGATGCTCGTCGCTGCAAATCTACCGCCGTGTTCACTAATGGTGGCCGGGACACGTAAAATAGGGAGTGACTACAATGTCCTCCAAATTCTCAAATTTACCTCTGGAGGTGCGGGGTCAAGTGTTCCGGTCTCGTCACTTGACTCGGTTCAAAATTACGGGATCAGTCGTTAAGTCGGACTCCGACCCTTGTGGTGCTAATTCAAAACGGGAGCCGCGCCTTCATCGCCCATAGCCATCGGGACTTGATCTGATGTTATTGTCGGTCAAGGAGTATAAGCCACAACAACACTATTCTTATGGTAGTCGGTACAGATGTTGCTGTAGGCCTCTCAATTTTTCGAAATCGGTACACCAAAAGTCCAAATTCCTTTTCTACAGCCCTTTTGGCCCTTGACAGTCTGTAGTTGAATATTTTACAGTAAGTATTTAATTCCTTTCTCTGGTAGGTTCTCATCAAATACGACCTCAAAGGAAAAGCTTCAGTTCCAAGACACACGAAGTTATTAAAACCCTCCGCGTACGGCTCGATTTTCGTAAATTCCGGTTCTGAAATACGGGAGGATTTTTTTACATTTTATCCGTCTACATTAATACACGAGAACGACCGATAAATGCGCGGGCTTTTACTGAATTCCTCTACAATGAAATGGACACCGTAGAGCCATCTAGCGTCGAAATAAGGAACAATAAACATTTTTACCTTAAACTGAGAAAAAGCGGGATTCGCACTGAAAGTGAGGAAAAAAATCTTCGCCCGCGATTTTCACGTGAACCGTAGTAGCGGACCAACGTGATAACCCCTCTAAAATCGCGGGAGCCGTACGCGAATGGTTAACAATATTTAGTTCACTGTTTTCAATTTTTTGCGTCAAGAAGCTCTAATCAAAAACACAGCCATTAGAATATCTACCTTGGACTTCAACATCAATATTTTCATCAGATACAAACAAAAGTACGATTCAAACCAAATTTTTGTAATTTTGTGTTAACAAATAACAAAACAAATTTTGTGTTTGCCTTCAATAGCTCCGATGCATCCTGGGAAATTCCATTTTTCATTAAACGCTCTTTCTATTTCTTTCCATTCTTCTTCAGACTTCGGCACCTAGAAAAAAAAAGCAATCATTTAAATAAAAAAAATGAACAGCAAAACACAACTACATTTTCTGCTTACAAAAATAGTTTTGCACTATACTTACTTTTATGTAATTCAATAAAGCGTTGTAAATCGCATCCAAAACCTTTGGAATGAATATGCTAATAGTATTCTTGGGTATTCTGAATAAATATTGCAGATTGGCAAATGAATCACTGGTAGCTAAAAATCTTAAGCAGCCTGAAGTTTTTATTCTGCAGGAGTTGGTCTTCTCATATTGGTGTCTTTTTTTCTGAATTATTGCTTTCACTTTATAGAGTAAAAACCAAAACAGACTTGGCTCGATCCTAAAAAAATTCTGTAGCTGTTTTGATTGTCCAAGGACAACACCCTGCAAATACCATTGAGGGGGTAATTTCAAGTCAACATTTTTCTTTTAATCCTGAGAACGGAAATATAGCCCAAAAAATTACCTATACCGAGGATATGGAGCCCTGCTTTCTGGTGCCTCGTTAATATACTACTGCCAATACCCGAGCATATTTCGCCTCTTTACCCAGTCACAAACTCATACACAACTTTATTGTTTGGGTTTTTAAATGATTTTTTAACTGATGTATTAACAGTTCACATACAATTTTCGCAGCTTCCCGTTCTGCCAAAATTGAACAAAGGGCGAGAAACTAACAACCAACGAGGGCACTTGGTCCATGTGAACTGGAAAAGGTCGTGGATCCATGTGTTTAATAAGCCAGTTGTAACGAATGCTCAAAACAAGTAGTGCTCTCGTCCGGTTCACTACTACGTGTGGACACGGCTTACAACATTTATTTTGAAACAGATACAAATATTAAGTCTGGGTTATTACATTTATGATGTACAGAAGGCTTAAGAATTACTGGTCGGCATAACCTGAACATCAACTTTCAGAGTCTCTCGAACCTTATGGACCTCAAAAGCAAACTGATCCCACGAATGCTCGGACAACTCCTGTTGAACAGACCACCACCAGATCTGGTCGCAAGGTTCGCTTTCCACCTTGTTACTGAATATATTGTGTAAAACATTTTGTAATATAAATTGTACATAATTTACCTACCTTTTATTTCATGTAATGCATATGTAACCTCGTTTATCTCTCTTGTAAATCATGTATATGCCAATTTCCCTCTCGGCATCATACGAATTTTCAGTTGTACTCCAGACTGTTGTATATTTCTCACTATGTACCTATGTTTTAATTACCAATTAATTTTCTGTAATCGTGACTACGTCACTGGGGGCATACTCTATAGTGTTTCCGCTCCAATCTGCGAGAGGCGAACCACGTGACATCATTTCTTTCCCTCTTCACTTGGGAGATGCGCGCCGTCACGTGTCAGTCGAGGAGAAAAACCTCTCGCAGGTCGGACATGCTATGCCGAGTGGCGTTCTGAATTGTGTTGTCCTAATAAATATATTTAAAAACCTTCTGATGTAGTATCTACTTCGTGTCTAATTTACTAGAGGCACGTCGAATCACAATATCATCAATTCACCATATAAGGACTATCATAAATTCTATGTACTCCTGATCGCAACTGTGATACCGCAACGACACCAGATTGCTCGTGTGCACCGAGCCTAAATCCGTAGACCGGAAAGTCCCTCTATGAAGGTCAGTGAGGTTTTAAGAGGGTACGATTCCCCCGACATATCACCCCTGGGGTTGCTCGGTCAGAATTGAGGTGGCAACTAGCTAAGACTGCCTCCGACCTTTGTGGTGCTATATAAACCGGAGTTGCACACTTCAGCCCGAAGCCTGTACGGATCTGGTCTGGAACTTCCAACCAGGGGGCATAAGAAGCAACAACAGCAACAAAATTTTCAGGAAGGCAACTACCAAAAAAAGGAATTTTGAATAAATTATAAATCACTTGCTTCAAACTAAGATACATAATACAGTACAGTAACTAGAAATTATTACCAACAATTGAATGACCTGAGTCTTGTAATATTTTTTAAAACAGTTTGTATATAGTATATACATACATACATACATATATATATATATATATATACACTCAAGAGCCAAAACATTATGACCACCTGTCAATAACGAGTTGGCCCATATTTGGAGCGCAACACAGCTTCAACCCACATTGGCATGGATGCCACAAGTCCTTCGTAGATGGCCGGAGACAGATTGTACCAGATGTTTAAGGTCACGCAAATCCGAGATATTGCGAATTGGTGGTCTTTGAACTCTGAGCTGCCGTCCCATGACATCCCAAATGTTTTCTATCGGATTGAGATCCGGTGAGTTAGGCGGCCAGGACATTAACTGGAATTCAGCATCACATTCCTGGAACCACTCCAACACAATTTTAGCCTTGTGACACGGGGCGTTGTCCTAATGGAACATTCCATTTCCAGCTGGAAAAATAGAGGCCATGTAAGGGTGCAACTGGTCCGCAATGATGTTCAGATACCCTGTAGCATTCATGGTCTGCTCTACCACAACCACAGGTCCCAGAGACGCCCAAGAGAACGTCCCCCAAAGCATAATACCGCCACCACCGGCCTGTGTATGACCTACTGTACATTGGGGGAGCAACAGTCCGCCTAGAAGACGGCGTATCCTGACACGGCCATCGGCGTGATGAATGACAAACCGTGATTCATCTGACCAGGCAACTCTCTCCCACTGATCCATGGACCAGTCGCGATGTTCCCGGGCCCAGCGCAGGCGCAGTCGGCAATGACGCTTGGTCAGCAAAGGCACACGAGTGGGACGTTTGCTGCGTAGCCCCATATCCAACAGTGTCCGCTGAACAGTGTGCTGCGATACTATTCTACTTGGCCCTGCATTGTATTGGGCTGGCAGCTGAGCCACTGTCTGGCTCCGGTTTTGCTTCACCATGCGAGATAGTCTCCGACTACCTTTTTCTTTGATAGCGTGTGGACGTCCAACACCATGTCGTCTACTGCTGGTTTCACCGTCATTCATCCACTTTGCATAAGTACTAACAACTGTAGGTCGCGAACAACCCACGAGTCGTGCAGTTTCGGAAATACTTGTTCCGAGCCTTTGAGCCATTACAATCTGCCTTCTATCAAAGTCGCTTAGATCCGCAGCCTTTCCCCATCACACACAGAAGTAAGTGAAAGAAAGATTCTTCAGACTCTCCAGCAGCAGTTAAATACCACTTCCACCTGATCACGTGCCTTCCACGTCGTTCAGGCGAATTCATTGCAAAATGTAGGAGTGGTCATAATGTTTTGGCTCTTGAGTGTATATATATATATATATGTGTGTGTGTGTGTGTGGGCTAAATACACAATTCGATTTTATAAACCCATTCAAAGAGTTTCACAAAGGTAGATGTGCTCTTTTTCGGACGTGGGCTGTAAGACCGATTTTCCAATGTGGATTGTTCCACTCCCCAAAAGCGAGCTCCCCAGTGCAGTGGATTTCAACCCGGTAAAGTGAGTTCAATGACCAACTTTTTTTTCTCTTTGTAGGTAATGTCTGGTACATACAGTATCACAGAAAATTTTAAAACTTTGTTTTTAATGGAAAAATAGTGGATTTTTTCGCAATAATTCTCTTGTAACCATTTCCCTATTCTTGGCTCAATTTTTTAGACTTCTTCAAAGAGATCGGTTTTGTTAAGTCTTGACTACCTTATCGACCTTTCTTGACTGTTTACAGTCAAGAAATGCATTAAGTAACATCAGAAAATTTAGGATAATAAAACTTAACAAAAATAAACATAAGGTAATAAAAAAACTGTATGAAAAAAATCCTTAAAATATGTAGCTTTCTTGCTTGAGCAAAAGAAATATTTCAAGTTTTCAATACATTGTGCATTGTTACAACTAACTTTCATATTCTAAAACAGCCATAATAATACACACTGGAATTATGAAGAGCCTGAATTTATAATTGAATAAAATCATCACGAATTTATCACGATATATAACTAAAGCTATTTATTAATTTTAAATATACATAATAACTTCAGGCAAATTTTTAGTAATCTGATACACTTAGCATTAAATTCCAAAAGGTAGATCTATGCACAATAATTTTAGAATTTAATCTTTAGTAATTTTCGGTTAAAAGATTAAGATCATCAGTCAACTTTCTTAAAGCTTACTTTAGTGAATAATAACACATTTTGTGTATTTTTGCCTGTCTATTTCACAACAATTGAAAATTTACAATTGAAGGCAGAGGTACTTTAAATTTTCTCTTTCTTTACTCCTTCAATCTATATATATATATATATATATATATAAATATATATATATATATATATATATATATATATATATATATATACATACATATATATATATATATATATATATATATATATATATATATATATATATATATATATATATATATATATTTGTGTGTGTGTGTGTGTGTGTGTGTGTAATGCCTTAATTATGGGGGGCAACCAAGGGACCTTTAAACGGGGTTTTGCTTAGAAAAATATGAATTAGCAATAAAATACTATTAATTCACGAAATATCGGGGAAAAAGGGAAACGAGTGTTTTAATAGCAAAAGTGACCAATAGAGGTCGCCACCTGACTGTCCAGTTTTAAAAAGAAATTATTCAAGCGAGGGATTTTTAAAGTTACATAAGTAGAAGCTTCTGGAACTTTCTAAATGCAATGTCAGCAAATAAGTTGAGCGTGAGTCGAACAAAGAACGACACAGACGCTTCGAGGATTTCACAGGATGCGAAGGCTTCACTGAAATATGTTATATTAGGGATGGAGTGGTTTTTATTTACCAAGTCGTTTAAACCGTTAAAACTAATGTAAGTAGCTCTGGGACTTTAACAACGTACTAAATCGAAATAAAAATAAGAAACTTATCTTTGGATTATCTTCATTGTGTGCCACGACTGCCTTCAATTTTAAGCATGTGTTAAGCTTGTCATATATATATATATATATATATATATATATATATATATATATATATATATATATATATATATATATATATATATATATATATATATATATATATAAATTAAAATGATGTGTATATACACATGAAAATATATAATTGCGAATGTGAATTTTTATGTGTTCTTTCCTCTTTCCTTCTTTTCCGTACATATCTATATATTAAGATTATTATATTTACAATCTTTGTCTAAATTCAAGAAATAAGTTGTTCAACTATTGTTGCTGCAGAGCAACCTTTCCCTCCATCCTCCATGAGTTTCCGAGCTTCTCTCCGAACTGAAGTGAAGAGAGAAACAGACTATAACAGACTAAATAGAACTCAGAATCAGACTTCCGAATGTCGCTGATAATCACGGTCATATCACCCGAGTTGGGAAACTATGCTCATAAAGCTTTTGTAAATTATTTTGTTTTTGTGATGTGAGTAAAATAAATCTTTGTGTGATTTAGAGATGTAGAACTCTTCATCCATCCTAGGAATATTACGTTTTATAGAAAGAGACGCCCAGAATATGCGGAAGAAAGGTAAGTGGTATACCTTTCATAGCTTAAAGATCCGCTAACAAAACATTTTTGGCGCCCCCGGGTGGGCGGCAAATAAACATGACTATGAAAACCGAAATTACTAAATAGTCAAACAAATTGACTTCCCTAATGAGTTTTTTAAAATCAGAGGTTGAAGGTGAAGAACGGATTGCGATTGCGAATGAAGGTTTTGGTTTCGATTCTAAGCGAAAGATGAAACATTCCCCCCCTATTTACGCGGACGGTGCCGAGGCGAGAATTCCTACGGCAATGGAACTTTTAGACGCTACACATTTCAATAAACACAGCTGCTTGTTTTGTGAAAAACAGAATCATGAGTCAGCTATTTGCCGATATGCGTTGAAAACGAGTTTAGATGACAGAAAGAAAATGTTAAGAGACCCTCCGAAAAACAAACCAAAGCCGAGCTGGAAGCAGAAGCTAAAACACATTTTAATAACACAGTTGATAGGGAATGTGATGGCCGCTACACAATCTCTTTGCCGTGGGTGCGGGAGGGAACTTTTATTTTAAATAACAAATCAGTTGCTGAAATAAGATTAAAAACGACAGTAAAAAAACTGAAAGAAACTGGACATCTTGAAGCCTACCAAAAAGTGTTTCGAGAATGGTTGAATGAGAATATCATGGAAGAAGCAATAGACACTGAAATTGAACTTTCTCAGTGCTATTATTTACCACACCAGGCTGTAGTCAAAGAATCCTCCACGACAAAGATTCGTCCTGTTTTTGACGCGTCTGCGAAGGACAAAAATTCCCTTTCCTTGAACGACTGTTTGGAAAAGTGACCCAACCTAATAGAATTGATTCCGAGTATTTTAAATCGCTTTCGGCTTGGAAAATATGGGCTCACAGCTGATATACGCAGGGCTTTTCTCCAAATTAACATCAACCTGCAAGATAGAGACTATCAGCGATTCCTTTGGTGTGAAGAGGGCAATCCTGAAAAATTGAAAGACATAGACGTCTAGTTTTCGGAGTCAGCTCAAGTCCTTTTATATTGGCAGCCGCGTTAGAACATCTCATGACAAACTCACCCAAACACTTGGAAAGAGTGGCTAATAAATTAAGAAAGTCGATGTATGTCGACAATTGTGTTACTAGCGTAGACTCTTTAGATGGATTAAAGGACTTTGTCCACAAATCAAGGGAACTTATGTTCTCGGGAAAATTGGATCTCCGAAGCTGGGTATACAATAAACTTAGATCTGAAGATTGGGAAGAAGACATTTTAGAAACTCCTTTCTCACTAATGCCAGAAACTCAGAGCAACGAGTTACATAAGGAAGAAGTTGTTTCTCTGTTAGGTCTTAAATGGAACGTTAGAAATGATACATTGAGCTGTGACCTGAAAAATATTAACGTTATTTTCGATGGCCAAATAAATAATCGGCTAATTTTGTCTACAGCAAACCAGATCTACGATCCTCAAGGTTTTTTAACTCCAGTAACATTGATGCCAAAAATACTATTACAAGAATGCTGGAAACTTAAAATTGGTTGGGATGACGAGCTTCCTAAAACGATTTCCAAGAAATTCGCAGATTGGGTATACCAATTAAAACTTTTAGACGGTATAGAAATTCCACGAAAGTTTCCTGAAATAAATGAAAGCACATCTTTGCATGTTTTCTGTGATGCAAGTTGTTCTGCATACGCGACGTGTATATTCCTTAGATGTGAAACCGAACAACTGGTAGAATGTCAAATGATACAAGCCAGATCTAGGGTTGCTCCAATTAAAACAACCTCGATCCCAAGACTTGAATTATTGGCTTGTATGATCGGGGCAAGATTAGCGCACAGTGTCAAGAATGATTTGTCCTTAGAAGAAATCCAAACGTTTTATTGGTCAGACTCAGGAAACGCGATTTATTGGATCAAACGAAATGAGAACTGGGCCACTTTCGTTTATAACAGGGTGAAAGAAATCAGATCTTTGAGCGACCCTGGAATGTGGAATCATATAGCTGGACCCTTGAATCCCGCTGACTTACCTTCTCGAGGATGCAGTCCTGAAACTATCTCCAAATCTAAATGGTGGGAAGGTCCTGATTGGCTAAAGAATCCTCCCGGTGAATGGCCCAAATTCGAAGCATTTCCAGATTTTAATAATAACAAATTCGGAAAAGAAAAAGACAGTGATCGGTGCAACCAATATTGAGAGTCCGATTAAACAAATTTATGACCAGATATCTTCATATAGCAAATTAGTGCGCGTCACAGCCTGGATTTTGAGATTTTCGTTTAATTGTAAGCCAAGTAATGTTAACAAGAACTTAAGCAATTTAACGTTAGAAGAAATGAACAAAACTGAACTAGGGGAATTGCAAGTAGAGGAATTGCAACTAGAGGAATTGTACACAACTATCTGCGATACAGAGAGTATTATCAACTCCAGACCCTTAACATATATATCAGAAGATTCATCACATTTAATAGCTTTGACTCCAGAGATGTTCATGAAAGATATTCGTGACACAGGAGGGCCAGACTTCGACAATATCGATGAGACAATAATGCACAGAAAATACGCATACAGACAGAAAATCAGAGATGATCTTCGTCGCCGTTTTCGCAGTGAATACCTGGGATATTTAAGAGAATGCACAAAAAATCGAAAATCAAGTGTCGAGATCAAAGAAGGCGATCAAGTCTTCATAGATGATGGTCAGCTGAGACGTATTGATTGGCCATTAGCAAAGGTGATAAAAGTATACCCAGGGAAGGATGGTCAATCCCGACTTGCAAGAGTAAAAACTAAAACAGGAGAACTTTTGCGTCCTTACCAACGTCTTTGTCCTTTAGAGCTCCAGAGAAGTTGAGGACTTGAACCTGCGACAATATTTGTCAGGAGAAGCTCCGATTGCTCAGTTACGGCATCTTAAAAAGACCAAGTAAGACCGGATGGTGAAACCCGTTGATAGACTGGGACATAATCGGCTACCAAATCGAGTATTACAGACATCTTCCATACTCAAGGTGGAAATATGTCGCCGAATTCGAAAGAACGCGATCAAGTGACGTAACAGCAGCATCACCAGACAATTTCCCAGCTCATCCTGGACTTATGTAACGACGATTATAACTGTTTTGATCGCGAAGCATGATAGACGTCTCAATCAGAGATGAAAAAACTCCCATTAATCAATATTCAATGTTTGTAAATAGTTAGACATGAAATTGTATATCTTTTAATGTCCGTAATGTAATGTAAAGTATCTAACCAAGGAAATATAATAATATTCATTCTGAGTGTTTTAGTATGACTTCCGTTTTCATATTCATTAAGAATAATATAGCAACTTGATGTAATGAATAACCAGCGTGACGAATAACCAGCAGCAAAAAAGAACGACATGGGAACATGCAAGGTAAGAAACTTTATTTGATATTCAATTAAAGTAAATAATTCTATAAGAGAATATTCAGATCCCACATTGGCCTTGGGATATTCTGTGGAGCGACGAGGCTCATTTCTACCTCAATGGGACAGTGAACATACAGAATTGCCGCATTTGGGCTAAGGAAAATCCGCGGATCCAGACTGATTTTCCCCTACAGTCTCCAAAGGTCACTGTCTGGTGTGGATTCACGGCGTTATTCATCCTTGGGCCATTCTTCTTTGAGGAAATCGGTGAACGTGGGCCTGTCACATGTTCCGTTACGGGCCGTCGGTACCATGACATGCTGCAGCCGTTTGCTGTAAAGCAACTACAGTAAAGGCGGGTCCTTACATCGACCATTTTCATGCAGGATGATGTGCTCCCACATATCCATGGGTCCGTAAAGGCGTTCTTGCTACAACACTTCACAGAGGAACGTGTTATTAGTCGCTCCTTTCCTAATCCATGACCACCACGTTCGCCGGATCTAACTCCGTGCGATTTCTGGTTATGGGGCAATTTAAAAAGTCTAGCGTATGGTGGAGGTGTTGCGACGTTGAATGACTTAAAGAACTCCATAATGCTTCATGTGCGAAGCCTCATAATTGATCAGTTACGATCTGCTGTTGAACACACTGTCCATCGACTTGAAATTTTGCAGGTGAATGAAGATGGTCACGGAGAGCAGCTTTCCCTACATTGTCCTGGATACGATTAACAACTATTCCTCTTGTGCAATTTCGTCCTAATCTGTTCCTGTTTCTGCAAACTGAACTGTTTTAGTTTCTCCCTTACCTTTACTTAATGTGGTTCGATGACAAGGTGATCAGAAACTAGTCAATAAATGTTAATATTGTTTATGTATTCCGTTTTGGTCTTTTATTGTGTTAAATTTCATGTTTTTCCTGAAAAGGCGCCCTCTGGTGGACATTTTGGAACTAATTTTTTTTCGAAATTCCGTGAGCGCATCTCGTGTATAGCCCATATACAAAATTTCGTTGCATTCCGTTCACCCGTTTACGCTGTAGGATGCCGTTTATAGGGGGAGTTTAATTATAACCACCCGGTAGATTTATTTTTCTTTGCATGTATTGTATAAAGTTGATTATTATCAGAGTTTCGGCAAATACAGTTTTTGGATTTATGTAAGGCATTTATTACATATCCTATTTTTTACAGAATTTTGTTTTTATTTGGGATATAAGTGGTCGGTTCTAGAAATGAGGGATTAAAAATGGAACTATTATATAAGACTTTAAGTTATGTAAAAAGTATTTAAGCCAAATTTAATTTACAGAACAAAAATATCTACAAATAAATATTTCTAGATTTATTTTATCAGCAAAATTATTCATGATTTGATCAAATTTTAATATCCTCAGGCTCTATTGAAAGTATTTCAAAGCTGTTTAGTCTCTACTGCGATATTGTTGGTCTCAGGTATGTTTTAATTAATTTTAATCTAGAAAAGCTGCTGCTCCCGATTCCAATTTGGAAAGCCAGCAGCTCTGTCATTCGTAGCGATGAATTTTTGAATTTTTATGGGTTTCAGAAATATTAAGATGGAAGAATGTTTTGATGCTTCCATTTCTTCAACCAGCATATCCAGATATACATCTGCATGTTTTACACACTTCGTTTGGTCGTTATTATGAATAATTTTTACATCTGTTAACGTAATTTTCTTTCAGACATATTTTTAATTTTCCTAATCGACTTAAAGCCGGTCCTGCCCTTTAAAGTGATATGATGACTATACTAATGACCTCCTCTAATGAAAAATCACATGCAACTCATTTTTCAACACTATAAATTTTTCCCATTTTCCGCAATTTAACTAGGAAAATATTTCGTCAAACTCAAATTTCATCCTTTGTGAAATATCTTCTCATAACTTGGTTTTTGTTGGCCATATTTTTACCCAGTTTGAAAATTAAATGAAAACGTGAAAGATGTTTTGCTTAATTGCAAGTTTATAACTTGGAAAATACACATAAGAAATCAGCGTTTAAACATTTCAGATTATACAGCAAATCACGGCAGTTAATATTCCAATATGTTTAGTGTTGAAAATTTCCTTTCAATTGTTAACTGCAGATGGGTATTCCTCCCCACCTGTCACTTGTAAACACTGTCTTTTCTTACGGTAAATCTTTACTCATCGGCAGAAAGAAATACCTGTTCGACTCTTCCTTGGGGAAAATATTGTTATTTGGGGAAAAGTGGGGGATGTTTGGTGACAATCTCCTCTTCTCCTGTTGACCGTTGCTTTTGACACTTTCCACCTCTCATGATAAAACAGTGCCCGAGTGACTATTTTCTGAGGGATCTTCTCTTCGGAGTAGAGCAATATGTATGTTCAAGCATCAGTCTGGAACGCCTGGAGCAATTTCAACCCGACTTGGTACACATATCACTTACAATCTGGAAAGAAATAAACTACGGACAGGGGGGGGGGGAAGTAAGACGCACCTAGGGAGGACATGTAAAAATATTCGAAAACGACTGATATTAGGGAAAACCCTTGTACCTGGGGCCATAGTGTACCTAGGGCCACCATGCTTTATTTAAATAATTATTATTTTTACTCATTGGGAGTGAGTGACAACATTGTTTCAAATCATAACAGCCAGTTTTAATGAAAGCAAGAAGAAGCTATAGTTAAATAGAAATGAAAGTCTTGATTTGATGATCAAAACTAAATTTTTTCACTTCAATTTGAAGTCTTAGTTTGTGAAATTAAGTGCAGACTTATGTTTTAATGTATAGCAGATATTTTTTGTAATCATTAAAGGAAAAAATGATATAAAAACAAAGTTTGGTTTCTGCAGGTCTTTGGCTATGGAAGCCATTTTGCCAAAAACAACAACATCTTGTACCTAGGGCCATAATCTTGTCTTGTACCTAGGGCCATAGCCTCTGGTAGAAAAGAGGTGGACGAAAACTTGGCAAGTGTAGAATTCTCACTGATACCCCCGAGAAAATTTAAAATCAAGCACAATTATTGAAAAAAGTAATTGATAAAAAAAGGTTACGAAATCTGTGTTTGAAACAGAAAATTTATGTGGGATCATTATGAAGACAATGGAGAAAAAATATACATTAGAAAATGATGAAATAATAAACATTTCTTCCTTTATTACATTGCCTACAATTAACATTTCTTCCTTACGAAGATTTTAAAAGTTGTGCAAGAACGAAATAATGGATACAAATAGTTTTTGTTATTGTAAACAGCAATTTCAGTGTTTGGAAATAACTGGCTCTAGGTACAATAGTGTTACTGTACCTAGGGCCATTTGGAATTTTTTTTAAATTTTCAATATCATTTACAAGTTTTTTTTCTACAATTGATGTGATTTTTATTTAAAGAGAATAAAGCCCTTAATGTATACAAACTATTTTTATTATTGAAAGTTAGTAATAAGTAAAGATACTGCCATTTAAAAATAGCCGGCCCTAGGTACAAGGGTTTCCCTTATTGTTGAATTCATAGTTGTTGGGGTCGTTTTAATAGTGTCGACCTATATATATAATCATATATATAATCGTCTAGTTTAATAGTGAAACTAGAGATGCCGTTTAAGTTAAAGTTCAGTGCCCCGCCAGCATTGGAGGGGGGGGGGGAGAAAGAATGGGTGAATATGAAATGTTCAAAATACCGAGAGAAGTGTAAAGTCCATAGTTTTCGGGGTCGTAGAGACGAATAGTGACACTCCCGATGTAGTATAAGCACATTTCATTCGATAACGGTAAAATTATTTTAACTTTTTTTTCACACATACAGGGAATTGGTCTGAATAAGCATTAATAAAAGTTTTAGGGCCTGTTCACATAGAATCCGTCAACGTCAGAGTAAAAATTTGTAACCAGTCATATGCCAATC
The DNA here is from genome assembly GCA_907164885.2 of Dolomedes plantarius. Classification (NCBI taxonomy): domain Eukaryota; kingdom Metazoa; phylum Arthropoda; class Arachnida; order Araneae; family Dolomedidae; genus Dolomedes; species Dolomedes plantarius. The sequence goes on from OU015490.1 coordinate 96,665,058, forward strand.
ACTGATCCACTTTACCAAACAGCGCCAATGGAATCTTTAATGATGATGCTGACGAATTCGATACGAACAGAAACTTGGGGACCTTTTTACATAGAATCCGTCAGCGTCAGCGTAAAAATTTTTAACCAAACATATACCAATTTTTGACCCATTTAACCAATCAACGCCAACGGAATCTTTAACGGATTTTTTGTGAACATGTCCTAACTCTAGATAGATTTAATATCCATAGAAATAGCGTAATATGCATCTTTTAATAACTTTGTGTAATTGAACTTAAATATTTTTTCTATAATATAAAACATCCTGAATAAAACAAATGCGAGCCATGATATAATGCAAGTTCATAACAAAAATAAATAAAATAATTAAAAAACATAATGTTACCTCGAATATCAATTTATATTCTTTAAATTTATTTAGGGAAACCAAATTTTGGTCTTAATTCGGTTCTTTGAAAATTCTTCCTCATTTATCAAGAGATTTATTAGATTATAACAAAAAAACAGCAAGCATGACCTGAGATACAAATGATTGTGTAATACTTCAATTTCAAGGCCATCATTTCCTTTTGTTCGGGCGAAGAAAACGGAAGAACTTTTTGTCCGACTGAGATGAGCATAAATCACGCGATATTGACTAAATTGTCTATATTGGTCATTTGTCTTGCGGTAGACTGACATAAAACAAATGACAAATATAGACAGCCCATATGTGTCGAAATATCCTGTAATGCAATGTTATCATCAAATATATTGTACTAGTCATTTCTCTTTAAAGCAAGATAAATAACTTAGATTGCTATAAGTTCAAAGAAATTGATTATAATTATAAATATTTTAGTGAAGAAAAAACTTATTCACTAGTTTCTCTAAAAAATTCACACTCGACAATAAAGTTTGAAATTCAATCATAGCGAACAAAATAAACTTATTTTACGCACTTTTAACGAGACAATTTTGCTAACCGATCGATATAGATCCATTTAGATTGGGTCGGAGGTAAAAATAAAGCAAACACGTGACCAAATGATTGTACAGAGGTAATGAAACTGTTTCTGTTTCAAGGTTGGCAACAAAGAAATTTTCTTATGGACGTGATTGAAGTGTTGATATGAAGGTTTTTTTCGTCGGTTACTTCCAGAAACAAAGTAGGCATGAGAATATCTAACAGGATAAAATGAACCTAAATCTGTATTTTATCGCATAATTTTTCTTTTGATAAGGATTTTCTGTTATAGCTTATATCCTACAAGAAGACTTTTTATACGTATTTTGCTGAAACTCCGAAATGCTTTAGTGTATTCTTTTGAAGATATAAAACTTCAGATACATTTTTAATATTTTATCCCTTATATTACTGCTAAAGATAAAATGAATTTAAATGTAGCCATGGAATCTACAGCTGACTTTTAATACAGTTATTGTAAGCCTTGAAAGTAAAACTAAACTTTCTGGCAGATATTCACTGCAATTAGAAATGTTACCGCAATGTGTGAAAATCGGGCATTCTATAGAATGCCTAGGAAATCTATAGAATGCGTGACGTTTTTAGGCTAAGTATGAAATCACTGTATTATTTTAATATTCTATATACTTTTCCTAGGTATTGTAGTTAATATCTAGACAATATATAGAATGACAGGAGCTATTCTTGCAAAGTATCAAAAGAGAGTCATAAAAGACATTTATTGACAAGAAGTATATAAAAATGAAAGAAGGAATACAAAATTAGGACTGTCTTACTGGAAAAAAATAGAAGACTAGTATGTGCTTAGTTCTTGCAACAGGGAAGGTTAGAATGGGTTTTCGCACTACAATTAATTGTCTTTTTCACACAAGAACACTGCATATTTCTGCACTTGCTCTTGCACATACACCTGAAGAATCCTTGCCACTTCCTGTGGGCTGAGCGTTAGCAACTAAGAGGTGTTTCGTGATAAGGAACGTTTTAAACTCTGATAGTCCTCTGGACGTAGAGAAAGCATTGTCTGATCTGACATAGAATTGGTTCAAAATTTATTAAGCAGTTCTAGAATGTCTTGTCTTAAACTCAACAACTGGCAACATATTCCTCGAGTCACCCTGGTCCTCGTAGACGTCAATAATAGGAAGTCACACAGTAGCCCCATAGATGCAGAAGAAATTTTTTTTATCAGAAATCCTTTTTATTTCTTTACCTGTATTTCAAGAATCAATTAACAACCAAATTTGCCTTCGACATACTTCTCAACATTGAAGCAAAGAGAGCATAATATATCGACTCATTTTCTTCCATTTTCTTTACTGCCATCGTCTTATATCCATCGTCTTTACTGCCATACCCACAGATGGCATGACCGTTTCGACGACAGTTTCTGCATGTATGGGCACCACTGGTTTCCTTCAAACAGATGCAGCAAGTAGCAGAAATGAAAGCCTCCTAAGCATGGCGTCACCGCCACTTTCATGTCTTCCGTAGGGACGACACTCCCATCCGTGTTTGGTGTAGTAGGATCTTTCTCTCTTTCTTTCATTTGCTCTTTTCCGGTTCAAGCAAGCGTCGAAAGTTTCATGCCTCGCCACATGACAATAAAATAGAAACTGGTGGGAGTATTTTATACATTAGCTGATTTTCTTTTGGCATTCTATAGAATGCCTACTTCTACACGTTGACGGTAACAAACATAGATATAGACATGGTACATTAACGAGGCACCAGAAAGCAGGGCTCCATACCCTCGGTATGGATAATTTTTTGTGGCTATATTTCCGTTCTCAGGATTAAAAGAAAACACACACACGCACACATATATATACATATATATACATATATATATATATATATATATATATATATATATATATATATATATATATATATATATATATATATATATATATATATATATATATATATATATCATTTAATGATATTTATAGTGAATATAAATACACTTCAGGTGCACTTAAAATTTCATATTTTAAAACGCGTAATTTTAAAGTTTTCCCGAATCTTACGGACCCTATTATTTTACGAATGAAATATTCAGTTCAATTATTTTTGCTCTGAAATTTCAACTTCTAAAAAAAAACCATCTTTCTAAAAGCGTCTAAGCTAGGGGAAAGAAACCAGAAACAATACTTAAATCATCGTCTTTTTTGCATTCCCATTTCTTTTTCCGTAAATCAACCTTTTTCTCTTTCATCAAATTTCATACGTAAAATGTCTTTTGGCTATAAAGCTTTTCAAATTTTATTCTTTTTATCCGATTATTCTTTGAATCATACCCTTTCTTTACACAGAAAATGTCGGAGTTGTTTCGTAACTAAGAACTCAATTTCCACGCTCGAAATCATTGTTTGTAATCTTAGATATCTAATTCATTTCAGGTGTGTTGCTCGTCTGCATTTATATGAAACCTTAGATCAGTGGTGTGCAATCTATGGGTGGTGATCCCCACAGGGGTCACTAAAGAAATTATAGGGCCCACGGATAGTTTGAAGTATATTTATATCATTAAATTAATTAATTAAAATTGTACTTTAATTTTTCTGCAATTACGTAATTTTAGTATTTTTATGTGTTACAAATTACACTATTATATGACATCGTTAAATAAGGTGTCAATCAATCAATACTGTCAAGGAAACAAAAACAAGCACATTCCAAATTAAACATTTCATGAACAAAATGCGAGCAAATCAAAGGGGAATAAACACAATGCAAGATATATAAATACCATGGAATGCAAAAAACAAAACTACCTCAGAAATTACTTGAAATTCGCGTGCGTGATTAATACACAATTTTCAATACACATCTCTGAGAAAGAACACATCACATTTTACAAGTGTATATAAAAACCACTTAAATTAAAGCAATTGAAAAGTACACATTTCAGAAACAAATGAAAGACATTCCAACAAAATGAATCACTCCGCGGTATTAGGAAGGTGCCGTGGTACATTAGAAATGTACTGATTCACAGGGATCTGAGATTCGAACCCATTCGGCAACACGTGAAAGATCTCGCGTTTAACTTCTACAACAGATTATATTTAATAGACAACGAAGAAATAGCTAATCTCCCCTACTACGACCCGAGAGAATGCTATAGGCGTCCTAAGGCCACTTAAATTATTTACACTGGTCTCCTTCCCCATTCTTAACTTTCTCTCCAGTCTCTTCTAAACTCTAAATTACAATTGCCGGAGCTTCTGATTCTGACCCGTCATTTTTTGATGGATCGACCTCAAGACTCCTTACTGAATTTTGCTTAATCGTCTGCTACCGTATCTTTTTTTTTCTAAAATCTGCCGCATTAAATAGTTAACAAATTTATGTTTATTTACTTATTTATTTATTACTATTATTAGTTTTATTTATATTTATATTTATTATTATTATTATTATTATTATTATTATTATGATTATCATTATTATCATTATTTTTTAACTTTCAAGTCTGTCGTGGGGTACGACATATATATAAAAAGAAAAGAAAATAGAAAAGGTGCAGAAAAACCAATTAACAAACGGGACGGAAAATGGAATAGTAAAATGACGCCAGACGATACGAGAAGAATGTTGTGCTGATACAATATGTTAGGAGTTCAAAAAGGGCAGACAACCCAATTAAATCGAACAGTCGGCGGTGCTATGAGAAAATTGGAATGGCAATTGATCAGACAAAAGAGCCGGATGAAGAGAAGAGATTGAAAGGAAACAATTAAGAGTCGAAACAGAGAAGGAAGACGTGGAGATGAAAAGGGAATTGTTGACAAAGAGAAGAGGACCCCACACATAGGAGATGTTCTGGGAAAACACAGTTCCTAGAAAAATAGGAATGAGTCAAGGACGGTATTGTTCGAGTATAAAACGCCCCTCACTCTAAATGGTGGAAGGAATGATTAGGGGAGGAACAAGTTAACGAATCAAAAGTGGAAGTATAAAAAAAAAGGTTGAACATGAGAGACGAATAAAAATGTAAAAGACGGGGCGTTGAAAAGATAATAAAAAATAGAGAGAGTGAAAAAAAAAGAAAAATATCAGATTGATGGTGACTCTGAGAGTTGGCACCCAAAATAGAGAGTGGTAGCCTCGTAAGCGAGAAGGCAAAAGAATATATATGGGAGATTGCGCCCCGACGTAGCGCATCGCTGTAAGCCGGCAACTCAACGATGAAAGGAGCATCAATGAGCAGCAGAACCGATATAGATTGCTTGAACCCCGCAAGCTAGCCTAGAGAATCCTCGGAGCCGACGTATATTGCCTGAACCCCGCAAGCTAGCATAGAGAATCCGCGGAGCCGACATAGATTGCCTGAACCCCGGCAAGCTACCTATGAGATGATAAGAGGTGAGACTCGGAACCACGACGGAGTGCCTAATCCCCACCAGCAACGAATGGAGAACTGATCCGGCCATTAAAGTCTGACTATTCCTACGTTATTGAGCGAGTCCGAATAGAGACCCCAATAGTCACCTGAATATGCCAGCCAAAGTCCACTTCTGCAGTCTGCAAAAATGGAGGTAACCTTTTATTAACTATTGCCAAATTTCACGAGTTATCCGAGTCTTATATGATAGGCGGAAATTAAGGAATAAGATGATATATTGCGTACCGAAATGATATTAATTTAAATAGATGAAATAATATAGGCAAATAATACATTGATATAATGAGAATGTCTGTAAGTTCAAATTAATAAGAATATAATTGAATGTATACTAATATTTGCATTGTGTGAATAAATTAATGTATTGTCTAAAATCAGAGTAATGGTATCATTGCCTACCACTATAACCAATCACGACCCACCCAAAGAAACGACAAAGTCAACACTTTTCTTTTAATCCTGAGAACGTAAATATAGCCACAAAAAATTATCCATACCGAGGATATGGAGCCCTGCTCACAGGTGCCTCGTTAATGTACCATGTCTATGTCTATGTTTAAGACAATACCAATCCTAAATTATGACTGTGGCTACACTCCCTCCAAAAAATAGACAAAGGACAATGCAAAAGTATCAAACAAACATAAGTAATATCACATAAGTATGTAAGATTGAAAGTTATAAGTGCATGTGGTTATTTAGAGTTGACATAAGACAGGTTCCATTTAAAAAGCTGGGGCTTTAAAAAATAAATAAATAAAAAACCGACAAATGGACGGTTGAATTACATTTTCACCCCTCCAAAACGGTATTAGGGGCTGCTCGAGAAATCCGAAAACATTCTAGATTAAGCAAAAATGTATCCTAGCGGGAACACGTACTCTCTCCCCCTAAGACAAACACATATTCAGATATATGTACTAAAAACCATTTTTTTAAACAACCAAACACCTTACGAAAAAGTATAAAAATACACAAAAGTACCAGAACACATCTGGACTTTAAAATTCTCACAACTGAAACATAAAGTTCAAAATTTTTAAAGATGAAGTTTGGTCACTGCTTTAGTAAAACAGTCAGCAGGGTTTTTCGTTGTATGTATATACTTTAAGTGAAAGAGATTATCATTAATCAAATTCCTAATAAAATGTAACTTAACTGATATATGTTTTGTTTCCTGATTTTCTATGGGGAATTTACAAAAACTGATAGAAGCTTGGTTGTCGGAGAGTAAAGTGATTTCAGATGGATTAAACTCAAGAATTTTCTTATCATAACACTCATCTAAAATCCGTGTTATCGAAACCAGTTCTTTCGATGCCTCAGTTATGGATACGTATTCACTTTCCATTGAAGAAAGGCTCACTTGAAGGTACGCCAAGCAATAGGGCTTTATGGACTAACAGTAGCATTCCCCCCATAGAAATTCTATCATCCCAGTTGGAAGCATAGTCGGCATCACTAAAGCAAACTAATTCTAACTTGTTTTCCCTTGGCAACTCAGGTGGGTAATTTTCTCTGTGACACACATACACCAGAAGTTTAACAAGTGCATTCCAGTGCGTCATACCAGGATCTGATTGAAACTGTGATAGGATGTAAAACGGTTAAACAAATATCGGGCCAAGTTCGGTTAGCAGGAAACGCTAAACACCGTATGGCACTCCGAAAAGGAATTTGTTCCATCTGTTTATGTTCTTCATCAGAATCAGGACATTCGTTTTTTGACAACACTAAGCCCTTAGCAATTGGTAGTGAAAACACCGGAGCTTAAACTTACAAAAAAGTGTTCGCATTCTTCTAATATAATCCTTCCGGTGAATAAAAATTCTACAATCAGATTCTTCGACTTCCATCCCCCGATAGTTTTCTACGTTTTGCCTAGTTCTTTCAAATCAAAATTAGAACTTGTACGACGCAGTCGATAGGACTATCATTTTCACCAAAAATTACTATGTCGTCCGCGTATAACGAAATAAATAAGTGAATTTGATATGTAAAAACACAATTAGCCCAAGAAATTTCATTAAAACCCATGTGAAGAAATTTACTGCTATTCTCAAAGAACCACTCATGTCCGTGTTGATGCAGGCCATATGTCTTTTCCAAGCGACAATGTGTGGTATAGTGGAGGGCCCGGTCCATTGACTGTAGTTACCACTACTCTTCCTGAAGCTCCTGAAGTGCGCTTTTTTTTGGAGGGGGAGGGTCAACAAAACCTTGGGGTTGACTTATGTAAACGGTATCAGAAAGTGGCATACAAGTAAGCCCATTTCTTATAGGAAACCAGAACAGTGAAGAACAACCTAATTAAAGTGAAATTTACGACAGGGCTAAAGGTTTCATCGTATGACTCCCCTTTACGCTGAAAGGGGAGACCTGAGCAACAAGGCGGGATTTAAATCGCATCACCTGGTCTTCGAAAGGTCAGGTGGTGAGATACCCAACGATTCGGTTCCGATAATCTTAATTAGGGGTACGTAAATTTCGCAAAAAAAAGATTACGATATATAAAATTTCGCATTTATTCGCAAATATATATATATATATATATATATATATATATATATATATATATATATATATATATATATATATGAGGCGGTGAAAGGTAAAGTGGTGTAAGTGACATTTTCAACGTTTTTTAATTGAAGGCAAAAATGTAATCTCCATGTTTAATTTTCAAACGAATTGCAAATAATTATCATTTCCAATACTACAAAAATTGTTATGAATTATAATTTGTTCAATTTATAGTGGAATCTTTTGTAGTTTTTGCAGTAAAACGCTTAGGACTTACACAACTTACTGACTTACACCACTTTGCCTTTCACCACTTCCTATATATATCTATATATATAAATATATATATTCAAAACTTTCGCATTTATTAGAAAACTACTTGGTTCGGTAAGCATCATAATTCTTAGTTAAAACCTAACATTATAGTACTCTTCTTATTCCCTTCCAGTGACGCACCGAGGATTTTTTCTTGGGGGGGGGGCGAGATGAACGGATAAAAATATTTATAATGCATGGGGGGCAAGATGAAAAGACAAAAATATTTATAATGCAAAATCAATATTCATAATGCAATTCCTATTTCTTTGGGGGGGAGGGGCAGGGCCCCTTGCCCCCCCCCTCCTGGGTGCGCCACTGTTCCCTTCTTTAAGTATTTAGCAATATGCAATAAGCAAATTTCGAGAGTGAGATCTCCCAGTAAAAGACCATGGATGGTCTTAGATAAGCAATTATATTAATAAATTATTACTATTATTACCTAATTTCGCTTAAAAAGCCGTTTATCACCAATCTCGGAAAAGTAGTAAAAAATTAATTTTTGCATTTATTCGCTCATATCTGCAAATTTCCCATTTGTTCGCATCTATTTCGTAAATACGAAAATTACGGATCCCTAATCGTAATGCCGTTTCGGAGTGGTGGAAATGTAATCGAACCGTCCATTTCTCGTTATATATATATATATATATATATATATATATATATATATATATATATATATATATATATATATATATATATATATATATATATACAGTGGAATCTCAATCTATCGTTTTTCAAGGAACCGATTGAAATGAACGATAAATGCGGGAAAACGATAGATCCGGGAACATAACAAAGCAATAGGATCGTTAGGACTGTATAAAATGAACGACACATACGGAAAAACGATGGATCCGAGAACGATCGATCGAGAAATCCACTGTATATATATATATATATATATATATATATATATATTTATTTATTTATATTTTTAAAGCCCCAGCTTTTGAAATTGAACCTGTCATTTGTCAACTCTAAATAATCACATGCACTTATCACTTTCAATCTGCCATACATGTGATATTACTTATGTTTGTTTGATACTTTTGCATTGTCCTTTGTAATATTTAACGCATAAAAAAATATTCCTAGACATTCTATAGAAAGCCTACTTTTTACACATTGTCGGAAACATTTCTAATTGCGGTGTAAAAGAAGCCAGAAATTTTAGTTCAACTTGCAAGGCTTAAAATACGTGTATTAAAAGTCAGCTGTAGATTCCATGGCTACATTTAAACTCATTTTATCTTTGGCAGTAATATAAGAGAAATTTTTTTTAATGTATCTGAAGATTTATATCTTCAAAAGAATTCACGAAAGCATTTCGGAGTTTCAGCAAAAAACGTACAAAAAATCTTCTTCTAGGATATAAGCTATAACAAAATATCCTTATAAAAAAATCATGCGATATAGTACAGATTTATGTTTATTTTATCCCGCTAGATATTCTCACGACTACTTTGTTTCTCGAAGTAACCGACGAAAAAAAAAACCTTCATATCAACACTTCAATCACGTCCATAAGAAAATTTCTTTGTTGCCAACCTTGAAAAAGAAACAGTTTCATTACTTCTGTTACAATCATTTGGTCACGTGTTTGCTTTATTTTTACCTCCGACCGAATCTAAATGGATCTATATCGATCGGTTAGCAAAATTGTCTCGTTAAAAGTGCGTAAAATAAGTTTATTTTGTTCGCTATGATTAATTTTCAAACTTTATTTCCGAGTATGAATTTTTTAGAGAAAGTAGTGAATAAATTTTTTCTTCACTAAAATATATATAATTATAATCAATTTCTTTGAACCTATAGCGACTTATAGCCACCCAAATTACAACACCAAGAAAGACAAGAGATATCACAACAAAATTTATTTTGTAGATAACATGTTGACCAAGTATCAAATGATTAAATTTATAGACTTCTGTGAAGTGTGGTTCCTGCCAAAATCAGTAACCAGAGTAGCCGCCATTGTTGGAGATCACCGCTGCCACACGCCTCGGCATTGATTCAAAGAGACTTTGGATGAGTTCTTGGGGTACAGCAGACCAAGCATCTTCCACACGTTGCCAAAGTTGATCTGCTGTGGCAGCTGGGGATGGAATCTGAGTCAATCGTAGAGCAACCATGGACCACATGTTTTCTATCGGCAAAATATCCGGAGAGCGAGGCGGCCAGGGAAGCAATTCAATCTGGCGATTGACGAAGAACCGTTGGACAATGCGTGCCACGTGTGGTCGCGCATTATCCTGTTGAAATATGGCTGTGGGCAAGCCCTGAAGGTAAGGAAGGACAACTGGCTCCAACACCTCGGAGATGTAGCGCTGGCTGTTTAAAGTACCGGCAATGCGTACTAGAAGTGTGCGAGGGTGATATCCAATACCGCCCCATACCATAATACCCGTTGCAGGACCACTGTGGCGGTGCATAACACAGCTGTTCAGCATCCTCTCTTCACGGTGTCTCCAGACTCGAATGCGACCATCGTGGTGTTGCAGACAGAAGCGTGACTCGTTAGTAAAGACAATTTCATAACATTCTGCCGTCCACATCCTTCTGTCATCGCACCATTGGCGGCGGAGACGTCTGTGGTTCTGCGGCAAGGGTAGACAAAGCAATGGACGTCTTGCGGACATACCACTCTGCTGTAAACGGCGTCGAATGGTACGCGCAGACACTGGATGAGGCGTTACAGACTGCATGTGCTGTGCTATGGTTCGTGATGTGACTGAGCGATCCGTCACTGCCATGCGCACAATTTGCCTGTCATCACGTGAAGTGGTGCGATGAGGTGGATGCGATCGAACACGCCGGTCCGTCGTACTGTCCTGCATCCAGCGATCACATATCCGCATTACAGTTGTTTGGTTTCGTCCAACACGACTACCGATTTCTCTGAAAGATAATCTACAATCTCGGTAGGCCACTATCCTTCCTCTGTCGAACTCGGATACTTGATCAAAAGATGATCGCTGTTTTCGTGGAGACATAATTGATCGTTTTTTTGAAAAAACACAAGAAAAACACAATTGCCGAACTTGAAATCGTCGAAATCTCGAAGCCTTAAATAGCGCTTTGAAGTGGCGCCACAGGCTCGCGTGATGTGCGTCTACGCTGAAATTCTAATCATTTGCATATCTCACCTCCGCTAATGCATGTTATAAATTTCATGTTATTTGCATGTTTCCTTCAGGGTGTTGCATTTACAGTGGCCAGCAGTGTATATAATTATAATCAATTTCTCTGAACTTATAGCGATCTAAGTTATTTATCTTGCTTTAAAGAGAAATGACTAGTACAATATATTTGATGATAACATTGCATTACAGGATATTTCGACACATATGGGCTGTCTATATTTGTCATTTGTCTTATGTCAGTCTACCGCAAGACAAATGACCGATATAGACATCTTAGTCAATATCGCGTGATTTATGCTCATCTCAGTCGGACAAAAATTTCTTCCGTTTTCTTCGTCCGAACAAAAGGAAATGATGGCCTTGAAATTGAAGTATTACACAATCATTTGTAACTCAGGTCATGCTTGCTGTTTTTTTGTTATAATTTAATAAATGATAAATGTCTTTTGATAAATGAGGAAGAATTTTCAAAGAACCGAATAAAGACCAAAACGTGGTTTCCCTAAATAAATTTAAAGAATATAAATTGATATTCGAGGTAGCATTATTCTTTTTATTATTTTATTTATTTATTTATTTTTGTTGTTATGAACTTGCATTATATCATGGTTCGTATTTTTTTATCAGGATGTTTTATACTATAGAAAAAATATTATAGAAAAAATACTTAATTTCAAATACACAAATCTCTTGTTTTATTTTCGCAACTTTTTTAATTTGTGGAGTTTTCCAATCTTTTTAAAAGTTATTAAAAGATGCTTATTAAACTAATCCTATGGATATTAAATCTAACTAGAGTTAGTACCTGTTGACATAATATCCGCTAGAGTCAGCGTTAAAGATTCCGTTGGCTCTGATTGGTAAAATGGGTCCCAGACTGGTTACAAATTTTTACACTGTCGCTGACGGATTCTATGTAAACAGGCCCCTAGTGTCTTTTCGCATCGAATCGGTCAGCATCAACATTAAAGATCCCGTTGGCGCTGTTTGGTTAATTGGGCAAAGATTGGTATAATATTAGTTAAAAATATTTACGCTGACGCTGATGGATTCTATGTAAACAGGCTCTAAAACTTTTATTCATGCTTATTCAGACCAATTCCCCGCGTGTATGAAAAAAAAAGCTAAAATAATTTTACCGATATTGAATGAAATGTCCTTATACTAACTACATCGGGAGTGTCACTGTTCGTCTCTGAGACCCCGATTCTATGGACTCGACACTTTTCTCGCTATTTTGGACATTTTATATTCAACCATTCTTTCCTCAAGCCATTTTTCCAGATTGTGATATGTGTACTAAGTTTGGTTGAAATTGCTCCAGGCGTTCCAGAGTGATGCTGGAACCTAGATCAGACATAAGACTTTCATTTTTGTATATATAGAAAAATATAAACATCTACAAAGTCTTGGTTTCTACTTACTCTTTGGTTTCATGGGGCAACCACGGTAAATCGCAGTACACACTCAAGAGCCAAAACATTATGACCACCCCTACATTTTGCAATGAATTCGCCTGTATGACGTGGAAGGCACGTGATCAGGTGGAAGTGGTATTTAACTGCTGCTGGAGAGTCTGAAGAATCATTCTTTCACTTACTTCTGTGTGTGATGGGAAAGGCTGCGGATCTAAGCGACTTTGATAGAGGGCAGATTGTAATGGCTCGAAGGCTCGGAACAAGTATTTCCGAAACTGCACGACTCGTGGGTTGTTCGCGACCTACAGTTGTTAGTACTTATGCAAAAAAGATGAATGACGGTTAAACCAGCAGTACACGACATGGTGTTGGACGTCCACACGCTATCAAAGAAAAAGGTCGTCAGAGACTGTCTCGCATGGTGAAGCAAAACCGGAGCCAGACAGTGGCTCAGCTGACAGCCCAATACAATGCAGGGTCAAGTAGAATAGTATCGCAGCACACTGTTCAGCGGATACTGTTGGATATGGGGCTACGCAGCAAACGTCCCACTCGTGTACCTTTGCTGACCAAGCGTCATCGCCAACTGTGCCTGCGCTGGGCCCGGGAACATCGCGACTGGTCCATGGATCAGTGGGAGAGAGTTGCCTGGTCAGATGAATCACGGTTTGTCATTCATCACGCCGATGGCCGTGTCAGGATACGCCGTCTTCCAGGAGAACTGTTGCTCCCTCAATGTACATTAGGTCATACACAGGCCGGTGGTGGCGGTATTATGCTTTGGGGGACGTTCTCTTGGGCGTCTCTGGGACCCGTGGTTGTGGTAGAGCAGACCATGAATGCTACAGGGTATCTGAACATCATTGCGGACCAGTTGCACCCTTACATGGCCTCTGTTTTTCCAGCTGGAAATGGAATGTTCCAACAGGACAACGCCCCGTGTCACAAGGCTAAAATTGTGTTGGAGTGGTTCCAGAAACATGATGCTGAATTCCAGTTAATGTCCTGGCCGCCTAACTCACCGGATCTCAATCCGATAGAACACATTTGGGATGTCATGGGACGGCAGCTCACAGTTCAAAGACAACCAATTCGCAATATCTCGGATTTGCGTGACCGTTGCTTAAACATCTGGTACACTCTGTCTCCGGCCATCTATCAAGTACTTGTGGCATCCATGCCAAGGCGGGTTGAAGCTGTGTTGCGCGCCAAAGGTGGGCCAACTCGTTATGGACAGGTGGTCATAATTTTTTGGCTCTTGAGTGTATATAGCCCCTTTCACGCTTTATGAATACATTATGGCATCCCGTAATAACAATCCAGGCGTTATATTTTATCAAAATATACGACTTGTTAAAATATTCTGGTACCTTCAATTGTACTTATGAATTTTTTCCCCAGTTCAGTACTGCATTAAAAAAATAAATTATCCCAGTTTTTATATCTACTTACCTCCATTTACGAATATTTATTTCTAACTAATTTTGGTCTTATTGTTCTTTGAATTACCTGACGTCAAAGTCGTTACACCTACTGCTTTTCAAAATAGGTGTCTGAGGGCGTGGCCCAGATGGCGTTGGACTCCAGTCAACCTAGAATGATGACTGACATCCCGAAGTTCCTAATAAGATCTCGATTGTAGTCAGTGTTTGTCCATTAATTGAAATGCTTTTGAACAAGTGATGTTCAGTAAATAATTAACATTTAAACGGCAATCATTTCTGACAGTTGGTGCAATGGTTTTATGCAAATTGACTAATCTTAAAAATATTTTTGTTTATTCAGTTACGACTACACAAAATTATTCAGTGATGAATACACATTATTATCTTTTGAATATTTATGCTAATATTCTTGAACGATTCAACATACTGTTGTAATTATTTTTTTAATGATATATGAAAAAAATATCCAAAGTACCTTTAAGGTTTTTTCAACAAAAGAGATTTTGTAGTTGTTGCTACATTTAAAATGTATTTAAAATGTAAGATGCTGTAAAATTTAACGGTATAGTAAATGTTGCGTATATACGCAATTATTCAACTACTATCAAGAGATTTGCTATTGTAGTTTAGATAAATTATCATTAATTGGTTTAAATCATTTTTTCAAAACTTACACAAATTTAAAATAGAATGTTTTATATATATATATATATATATATATATATATATATATATATGTCACGACCCTATCGCCGTGCACCCATCTAAATACACTAATTAATCTAATTGCAGTCATCAAACAGTAGGCTAGTGGAAGAAATAATAATTAATTAACTTTTAAACACCTCTTTATTAATTAACACTAATCAAATACCCAATTAATCCAGCTAAATCGCCATTTTCAATCATCTCACAGAGCTCCCGACAGACGCACGTCTTGATTCTATCAAATATTTCCCCGAACTGCGTAATTCTTTCTGATCCGTTATATAAGTCACATAGGCGTAGGGTCCTCTTCTAGAGCCCCCGCGAACATCCGATGGTTATGTAAGATACGCGCGTGTGTGAGCGAATGACCCTGAACTCTTTCACTGCGAAAGACAGTCTACTTCCTGAATTTGAAAACACACTAGGACTTTAATAGAATTTACTGTTTAACGCTCATTAATATAATTAACTATAGCTTATTCTTTAATCATCACATATATATATATATATATATATATATATATATATATATATATATATATATATATATATATATATATATATGTATATATATATATATATATATATATATATATATATATATATATATATATATATATATATATATATATATATATATATATATATATATATATATATATATATAACGATTTATTATTTTTTCTTTCAAAAAGATAACATAAATGTGCAAAACTTTTAAGAATATTTTAAACGAATGAGGATATGGCTATAAATTTTTGCGTTTAGCACTTCTACTACCAACTTGTTTTTCTTCTTTTTATTCTCATGCTTATAATTTATGACAAACATATTATTTACAATAAATTTATTAATTAACAGACACATTTTATACAGTTACCAATATATTGAACCTTTAGAAATTGCAATTAGGCACAATTAGTTGAGGGTATATTGAAATATGCATCATGCACAATTTGGACATAAAGTGTTTGAATGTTGCTTACACACAACAACTGAACATTTTCTGCACTTATCACTATATTTTCGGTCCGCTAAACGTTCACAATAAAAACATCTACCTTTTTTTTCCCTGTCATGCTTATGCCTGCTTCAAGTGTCTTTGGAACAGGTACCCGCTTCTGTAGTTGCTTTTCAACTAAAGACTTGCCTTATTTTTAAAGAAACATTCTTCTTTTATAATTTGTTTTTTCTTCCCACTTTGGGTTAAGGTGTAACCAAATAATAAAGCGATTCAATGCACTTATATCTAACATATTGTAAAAGATGATTATTGGCCATCTTCTCGTCATTCGCTTTGTTGTATATGTTCGCACTAGCTGATCCATCGCATCAATTCATTATTTTGTGTTATTATAATCTTGAATCATAGCTGATTTCGCTGCCTGTGCATTCTCAATTTCGGGAGAAAAATGCAATGGGCTCAAGAGAGTTACAACTTTTCCTTTCTTTGGACAATAGGATACAATTGCCGGTGACTTTTGAAATCCAAATATTGTAGATTTGTACTGTCTTCCTTTGCATGGGACGAACTCCTGGGGTAATTCGGATCCATTTTTTCTTATCGTACCCCAAAGTGTAAAATTTTTATTCTCTAGCTCTTTTCGTAGTTTTTAGCTGATGAAAAAGTTGTCTGCTGTGATATTTCTTCCATTTTTCTCCATTCCTTTCACCATATCCAGAACTACTCTCTTTTTTTTATTAACTTCTCTAGGCATATTTTGTCCTTTTCCTGTGTATACCTGAATATTGCATACATAAGAAGTTTTACTGTCAAAAGCATTGCTTCGAGTCACGGAATTCATCCATGATGGTTTTCAGAATCGGATGCATTCTCGAATAAAATTACTCGATCTGGAGAAGGCTTTTGACCGAGTCTGGCACAGTGCTCTCATTTACAAGCTTATTAAGCTTAAAATGCCAGCCTCAGTTATGCACTTAATACACTTCTACCTTCTCGACAGATCTTGTAAAGTCCGCCATGCACTATCATATTCTAGTCTGCTTGAAATCAGTGCAGGAATCCCTCAGGGCTCTAAGTAAACATCTATCCTTTTTAATATTTTTATTAATGACATTCCTCACTCTCCATTCACTACACTAGCCATGTTTGCGGATGACACGGTAATACTAGCTAAGCATCAAAATGTTAAATACATGCACAAGTTCCTACAGATAATAATCTTAAAATTGATAATTCAATATTTGACATTGCAAATCTACGTCCAATTCGTTGTAATGTGGCACATAAGTTGAATTCCCAGTTCTCAGGCATTGGTCCAGTTAAGTGTCATTGAGGCTTGATCGGTACTTTGATTTTAAATATTTCATATTAGAAAACAAAGATTCACAAGCAGAAATACTTGGTAATAAATTCTTCCAATAAGGAATCAAAATGCTTGACAAACTAATAGGTAGTAGCATTTCCATCACAATAATTTTCTAATTTTGAATTTGGGATAAATTATCTTTCTCAATTTGCGATTTCCAGAGCGACAATTTATCCTTTAATGTATTTATCCCACTTATAGAAGCAAGGGGAGAACAACGCTGTCGAGAGATCAGGCTGCTCAGTTTCTATTTTTTACAGTTTTTCGATTTTTATTTTTTTATTACTAAAATTATTCATTACAAGTACGAGCGTTTGTTGTTCTAATACCTAAAAATTTTCGTAATTTGAACGGCGGGCACCTTAAAATTTTTTCTCGGGCACCGCGTTGCCGACACCTGATTCAAGCTATCAACGTGTCATATAACCATAGTGGCCCTTACCACGCGGGAGCGAACTGGATAATAATAAGTGACCTTGTGTCCAGTGGACATGAGTAAAACGTTTCGACATGTATAAAACGGTAACAAAAATTGTGGGATGGGTTTTAAGAAATTGCTAATTGCTGTGGGTGGTTGCACTAAGAAAGGCAACTGAGTGCTATAACCTCCGCCACGCCCTTGAATCACACCCGTAGTCCCTATCACATTCCTGCTATTCATGAGATACTTATCCGAAGAAAAGACATGCATATAAACATCGCACTTCGTGCAACAATAGAAAAATTCTTTCCTTTTTCTAGAAATTCTGCAAGTAGTTCTCGTAACATGAATACTACTTTTTCATTAAATTCACAATTTATGTAAAAACAAGTGACTTCTTTCCTAGATTATGATTAAAAAAAACTTCTATATAGATCACTGTCAAAAAAAAAATTTTTTTTCCAAATTTGGAGATGATTGAATAATAGAGAGATTAATTTCATGTTACAC
Source organism: Dolomedes plantarius (assembly GCA_907164885.2). NCBI lineage: Eukaryota > Metazoa > Arthropoda > Arachnida > Araneae > Dolomedidae > Dolomedes > Dolomedes plantarius. The sequence goes on from OU015490.1 coordinate 96,683,260, forward strand.
TGAAAAGGAAATTTTTTTCACATGATAACATGTTAAAATATTTCTTCAAGACATTTATGTTCCTCTTACACTTGTTATTTTCTCTCTATCCATTTAACAGTGTAATTGATCGAGCAGAAACATCTTTAATACTGACATTTACTAAGAGTTAACTAAAAATGTTTAAAAAATAATGTACTTTGGAATTATACTGATAAAGAAATATTTGCACACCCGTATATTTTTAAAGATAATAACTTATTCAAAAGAGTTAAAAAAATAAAAAATGCCATGGCTGTTAAATGTAATATACTAAACTTTATATTTGTATCTGTTTCAAAATAAATGTTGTAAGCTGGGTTCACACGGAGTCATTAACCGGACAAGAGCACTACTTTTTTGAGCATGCGCTGCGACTTGCTTATTAAACACAGGGATTTACGACGTTTTCCACTTCACACGGAAGAAGTGCCCTCGTTGGATGTTAGTTTCTCGCCCTTTGTTCAATCATGGCAGAACGGAAAGCTACGAAAGTTGCTTGCGATCTATTAATACACGAGTTAAAAAATCATTTCAAAAACTCACACAAGAAAAAAAGAGTAGTGTATGGATTCGTGATTTTGTAAAGAGGCGGAATATGCACGGTGCAACCAATGGTATTTGCAGGAAATTATCCTTGGAAGATCAAAACAGCTACAGAATTTTTTTTAGGATGGAACCAAATCTGTTTTGGTTTTTACTCTATAAAGTGAAAGCAATAATTCAGAAAAAAAACACCAATATGAGAAACCAATTCCTGCAGAACCAAAACTTCAGGCTACTTAAGATTTTTAGCTACCGGTGATTCATTTACCAATCTGCAATATTTATTCAGGAGACCCCAGAATACTATTACCACATTCATTCCGAAGGTTTTGGATGCGATTTACAACGCTTTATTGGATTACATAAAGTAAGTATAGTGCAAAACTATGCATGTAAGCAGAAAATGTAATTGTGTTTGCTGTTCATTTTTTATGATTTTTTATTTAACTGATTGCTTCTTTTTTTTCTAGGTATCAAATTCTGCAGAAGAATGGAAAGAAACCGTACGACCGTTTAATAAAAAATGGAATTTCCCAGGATGCAGCGGAGCTATTGACGGCAAACTTGTGGCTATTCGTGCTCCATTATTTACAGGCTGTGATTACTACAATTACAAAAGTTTGTTTTGTTTCATACTCTTGGGTGTATCTGATGCAAATATTGATGTTGGAGCCCAAGGTAGATACAGAGGCTGTTCCCAGATTTTTTAGACGATGTATATTGTATTCACAAAATTAAATTACATAAAATTCTTGTGTTTTAAATGTTCTATTTGATATCCCTTATTATGAACTATCTTTGGCACCGCAATTTCCAGGATAATAATGCTTTTAAAGTGTCAGAAGAGGTATTCTATCCCATTCCTCCTCAACAGCTTTCCAGAGTCCTGTAAGGGTTTGCGGACGACGTTTGGATAATGCAGATTTTAAAAGTCCGAAAGCACAAAAATCCATAGGTGATACATCGGGAGATTTAGTAGGGATATCAGTGAAGGGTATGGCCGTGATACCAGTTTTTTGTTCCATTTCTTTTAGGAAATTTACAGTGGATTTTGATGTGTGACTGCTAGCTTTGTCCTGATGGAGTCTCACAGATTGATGGCACTGTGGGTAAAGCGATGGTATTTCATTCAGAAAAATTGGCGATAAAATATGTTCCTGATATTATTTGGAGTTAATCTTGACATTTTTTTCCACTCTCTTTATTTTTAACTTGCCATTATAAGAAAAACCAGCAACAATCATGAATCCCTTAGAAAAACTTCGTTTCGATTCTTTGAACCATGTACTTAAATTTTTTCTCCCCTTTTATGATAATAAATGGCTCTTTTTTTGTTGCTATCATTTCAATACACCCATGATTCATCTATTGTGACAATTGTTTTCCATTTTTCTTTGGATAAGTGTTTCTCATATAGAATTCTACAGCGTGTCCTGCGTTCAGTGATATGATTTGGGAGAAGACGATGCACATCGCGTTTTTTCGCTTTCTTAAGATTTAAATCAACGTTTATCCTTTTGTTTACAGTGGAATCCGAGGATTTTAATGATTTTGCAACTGTCTTTTGACTAGGGGGATTTTCTTTTAACCTTAAACAACGTACCTTTGCAATAGTCGAAGATGTCCGTTTTTTCCTTAGATGCTTGTTTGGAATATTTGTCCCACTTGAGGCTCCAATTTGACGTTTTTTTCCTTTCTTGTTGACGATATTACCTATCGACGCTTTAGATATCACAAAACCACGTCTCTCACACCGTTTGTGGATAACGGAGTATACATATTTCTCTTCGTAAAAAGCATAAATGTAGCCTTCGAACCACTGCTTTGTTAAAAACGCCATTTTGAATAAAAACAAAATTTTCACGCCGCAGACGATAATTTTGACTTTTAAAAACGTAGTTCAATTGCAATTATTTCTTTTGCAGCAAACGATTTTTTATTACCGCTTACCAAAATCATCTAAAAAAGGTGCGAACACCCTCTGTATTCTAATGGCGATGTTTTTGATTAGAGCTTCTTGAAGCAAAAAATTGAAAACAGTGAACTCAATATTTCTAATAACTTCGTGTTTCTTTGAACTGAAGCTTTCCCTTTGAGGTCGTATTTGAGGAGAACCTACCCGAGAAAGGAATTAAATACTCAATGTAAAATATTCAACTACAGACTGTCAAGGACTAACGGGGTTGTAGAAAAAGAATTTGGATTTTTTCGAATATTTGAATATTTCGAATATTTGAGAGGCCTATAGCAACATCTGTACCGACTGCCATAAGAATATTGAAAGCAAATTACGCCTTACACAACTGGCTACAATCCAGATCCGACACAGTTTATTTTTCTAATGGAATTATTGAAGACGTGGAAAGCTCCACTTTTACACCTGGTTCGTGGAAAGTAGAACCAGAAAGCAGAGGCCTCATTAGATTTAAGCCATATCCGCTGGATGCCCCGATCGGAACGCAAGAGATATAAGAAAGTATTATTGTGAATATTTCAATGAAATTGGAGCAGTGACATGGCAAAATGAGATTACAAAATCTGTATGTAATCTGAATTTAAATAAATGTAAAAAATGTTGAATGTAGTTAAAGTAGCAACACTGTATTGTAATGTTGAATTTAAAAATGATATTGAAATATTCCTTGTTACAATTTTTTTAATAAATATTATTTAGTAAAAATTGATAAATTTATTTATTTTTTACTTTAAATAACATCAAATTAACACTAAAATAGAATTTGCATAATTATTTACATCGATTCAGATTAAGGAGAACAAATAGATGACATTAAAGAATCCAAGCCGTCATCTTTCTGGATTATGTTCAGCGGTACTGAGTTTATTTCCTGGCGTTGTAGGACTTCCGTGGTGGTTCGCTGCAGTTCACATAATTGTGGGGAATAGCTCTCAGGCTGAGGTGGTTCATTATTGTAATGACACGAAAATTGGTAGGCAGATGGACTAGAGGGGCAAGCCTAAACGTCCCCCTATGGAAAATATATTTTTTTTCATATGATATCCTATCTCTGGAAACAAGGGTTTGGATTTTCATTTGGAGGTCTAGAGATCTCCAAGTCTCCATCTTTAAGTTGTTCGTCTAAACTTCGAATCTAAAGTCTGCCTGTGTTGAAAATTTTGGATGTATGGAATCCAACTTTTCGATTGCTTCTGTAATGTGCGAAGGCGGAGTACATCTTTCTTGAAGGCGCCTTTTTTTCGATGAATTGGCCTGCCGAAAAGTAGGAACTTTAAACATTTCACCTGCCCCCCCCCCCCTTTCATTCAACGAGCTACCGGCTGGAGGGTCATCAATATCAGAATTTGTTTCATCTCTTCGCTTTGATGTTGTGACACTTTGAACTTTTGAATCCAGATTTGATTCTGTTACATTTCTTTCCGGGTTCATTTATAAAAACGAATGCACTATTGAAAACCATGGAAACCCAGGTTTATGTAACTCATCAGCAGAGGCTCCGGATTTCTTCGAGTTGCAATTATTGTTATTTCCTTGATTGTTTTTGAGTGTGTGTGTGTGTGTGGGTGAGTGTGGAACTTCACGGATTTCAAAACAATCAATGTTCATTTCACTAAATATTTCTTGCAATGCCTCGTTCCTTGCATCTCGGTTCTTCTACGCTTCGGAATTAATTTTCCACAAACAATCCTTTTCGGGATACAACTCGACAAATTTCATCACATGAGAGTTAGTCCTTTTGTACGCCGACATGTTGCCACTTTTTCGGTAGGAATACGACTAAATCTGTCGTGCTCACTCCAACCAACCGGAGATTCTACGACCTGGCTATGTAAGGTCGAGCACGAATCCCACTCCCACTACCGATGGTTCACAGCTGGTAGTGAGCACGACAGGCTGGCCGACGTGGTAGTGCTCTAGCCCATTTCACGACTCCGTGTGAACTCGACTTTAGTAAGTATTGGCTGTTTCAATGATCCTGTATAAGTGTATCAATACATATGATGTTCTTTTTCCAATCAGTCTCTGTTGTATCTTGTATGTGTTTCACCTGCTGTAAATAAATATCTATTTTCCCGGTCCATTCAACTCTTTAACTTAACGCAGTATTCTCTCTTATTCGAACAGAAAGTTGCCTCAATTAGATGTTACTGTTCTTTTTTTTTAAATGAACAGTTTTTTAGGTTGAACAAACCAGTGCCATGAACATTTACATGTATTGTATGCAGAAATTAAGCGTAATAAAATATTGGAAGGGAAACAAAATTGAATTAGCAAAACTCATGAAATATGAAAACCTTATGGGATTTCAAAATTACCTTATTTTGAATTTGTATAGATTTAAAAGATTTTATTATAGTAGTAAAACTATTTTTAACTAATTTTTGACACCATAATTGCTACAAAGAAAAGTGCCTTTTCTTAATTTTCTTACTTAATTATTTAAATTAAGTAAGAAAAGTAAATTGTCTCTCGCAATGTATTTTTTGTTTTGTTTTCTATTCTGTGCCTTTTAAGGAGTAAATAAGCTAACAAACTGCTTAAAATGTCCAATTTAGTTGTAGTGCTATACATTCCGAAGCACTAGGTTTTAAAAATTAACCCTAATAGCTTTAAATCAACAAATTTATTTGTGTTTGGTATAAATTTAAAAGGAAATATTTAAATTAAAGACGTTTACTTAAGTGTCACTAAATTACCCGTCTAAAATTGTCAATTACCAAGCAATTTCGGGAAGACTTAACAAAACATTAGTTTGCTTTTAAATTAGGTAGAAGATATATTCGCATTCTCACACAAGAATTTAAAACTTTCTTGATGACGTAAAATAAATGATATGTAATGTATTTTAAGCTACACTGGTGAAATAAATTAAGAGAATTTGCATATTTTATCGAATTTCATGAAAACAACTGATCTGAATGTAAAACCACTGCTTCTAGACAAGAATGCAAATCTTGTACGTCAAATACGTAAGCGTACACGTGTGTGTAGACGGAGACAGTAGAGAAACAGGCTTTATAAGCGCGCGTAAGTTAAGACGCATTTCTTTCGCTAGCACACCTCGGCGAAATTCTTGGTGTTATTTTGCAGCAATCGATTAGTTTCAAATTGTTACAGTAAAAATGAGTAACCACCAACGTTTAGATGATGGAATGAAGTGGCGAATTGTGGGGAGTCTAGAAGCAGGCCAATCTCAAGTCCAATTTTGTAGAGAGTTCAATTTAACGCCCAGCGTTGTGTGTAACTTATGGAAACAGTTCCAGGATACCGGATCCATCGAGAGAAAGCCTGGGCAAGGTCGTCCCAGAGCCACGACGGCCAGAGAAGATCGCCATTTGTCGATTATAGCGAGGCGTAACAGGAGTGCTACAGCTTCTCAGCTCTCTCGTGACTTGTATGCAGCCACAGGAACACGTGTATTAAGGGTGACTGTTTCCAAAAGACTTCATGAGAGAGGGTTGTTTTCAAGAAGACCTGCTGTTTGCGTCCCGCTCACTTCTACGAACAGGAGAATCCGTTTATCATGGTGCAGAGAGTATAGAGATTGGAGTATGGATCAATGGGCGACCGTTCTCTTCACTGATGAGTCCCGGTTCAGCCTAAACAACGATTCGCCGTAGGTTCATATGGAGAGAACCAGGGACCCGCTACCTACCCTCCAATGTCCGCGAAATCGACCATTATGGCGGATGTGGTTTAATGGTCTGGGCAGGCATTATGTTGAATTGCCGCACACCTCTCCATGTTTTTGAAAGTGACACTGTGACTGGTGTGAGGTATAGGGATGAGGTCTTGGAGCCCTATGTTCACCTTTTCAGGGATGCAGTTGGCCCTGAATTCATTTTAATGGACGATAACGCGAGGCCACATAGAGCTGTTCTGGTCGACGAATGCCTAGAGAGTGAGGATATTCGCCGGATGGATTGGCCAGCCAGATCTCCAGACCTTAACCCTATAGAGCATGTCTGGGACGCTCTAGGGAGGGCAATTGCAACTTGCAACCCCCCCTCCGAGAACCATCCAGGGAATGAAAACTGCGTTGCTGAACGAGTGGGACCAATTGCCACAGGAAATGATAAACTGCCTTATTTCAAGTATGAAATCACACTGTGAGACCTGTATATCTGAAAGAGGGGACCATACCCCCTTTTTACCCATCTATTAACCCATTTTTTTGTTTATTCTGCAACCGCTGTTTCATACCTTCCGACTCCAACGAGTGTTACGCACGATCATGCGTGTGTATTACAATTATTGAATGTTTATTTGTTTTGTATTGTATCATGTATGTACATATCAAATTTCATTAAAATCGGTACAGTAGTTACAGAGATAATCGACCAAGTCTGCAAATTCTCTTAATTTCTTACACCAGTGTATGTAAATCTTCCTTGTAATATGTTGTATGCAGATTTTAGTACAACATGCATTGTTAAAATATCTTTAATTTTTTTCAGTTGTGGGTGCGTTTATCTTTTCTCCATTAAGCTATTTTTTTACAATTTACTTATTAATTTTATTTATTTTTTCTTTTTCATTTCTTTGCATTTGTTTCCTTTACTAAATGGGGTGTAAATTTAATAAAGTCACCATGGTATTGCAGAATACTTTAAGGGAAATTAACATTTAAAAACACTGACTAATAAACTTTACAGGACTTGCTTGTGTATATATATATATATATATATATATACACTGAAGTGCCACTGAATTAGGGATAGCAAAGCCTATGCAAATTGTGTAGCGCTGCGCATCATGTATGCGCAAGTGAGGGTGCTGTGGTAACTGCATATATAGCGCGTACTGTGGTTGTTCTGAATTAGTTGTTGGAATTGCCAGTATGGGTACACTGCCTGATTTAGACGCCTTCGATCGCGGACAAATCGTAGGTGCGCGACGCATGGGCCATTCAATTTCTGAAATTGTCATACAGCTAGGATTTTCAGGGTCGACAGTGTCAAGAGTATACCAAGAATACATGGATGGGGGAAAAAATCTAGCGACCGGGCAAACTGCATAGGACAATTAGCCTTGACAGTGAGTGGTGAGAGACGGCTCAGGCGTATTGTACTTAGCCAGCGAAGCCAAACATTAGCTCAAATTACCACCCAGTTTAATGACGGTGCCAGTCGTACAGACAGTAAACGGACTGTGCAACGCTCGATTCACCGTATGGGTTTCGGGAGCCGTCGACCTACGAGAGTACCATTGCTCTATACTTGCCATCGGGCTGCATGTCTTGCCTGGGCAAGAGAGCACAGAGACTGGAGTGTATAGGACTGGAAACGAGTAGCATGGAGTGATGAGTCTCGATTCCGACTACTTAACGCCGACGGGAGGCTGAGAATATGGCGTCAGGCTAGTGAAGCCATGGATCCTGCATGCCTGGCTGGAACTGTACAATAGGGTGCAACGAAAAAAACTTATCTTTTGAATTTCAATATGCTCTAGTTTTCAAAAGTTGCCTTTTAACAAAATAAAGACGGAAAGTAAATACTAGCGTAATTGGTGCATGTTTTCAGTTAGCGCAAGAAGGGCAAACTTTTAGTTTTTATTAAATTTTTGACAAATTTCGCGATTATTTTGAAATTGAATACACTTGTAGTACAAAACAGTCGCAAAATATGTAATTTAAACATTCCTTTTAGTCAGGAGACCTGCTAAACTGATTATATAATACGTTTTACTTCATAAAAATAGTACACATAAAGGCACTTAAGGACGAAGCACTTAAAAGACACTCGGACATCACGGTGGAACGAAATTTTTTTTTCTGAATTTCAATATGCTCTAGTTTTCAAAAGTTGTCTTTTAAAATATAAATTAAGAATATAAAATCTTTTTGTTCTACTAAAATATTTTCAAGTGCCGCAAAAGGGTTTCAAAATGGATATTTTTATGAAAAAGTGATTATTTTTGTATTTTTTGTTAATTTCTCTTATAGTATATTAAAATAATGTATATTTTCTGTAAATAAAATATTCAAATTATGATATTTTAACAAAAAACTTGCATATTCTAAGTATTTCTAATTTTTAGATGCCATAACAGAACAACTGACTTTGTGGAATTTCACGATTTCATCATATTAATTTTACAGTAGCATATTCTTATAATACACATTGGAATAAAAGAAAAAAAATTTAATTGACGGACCTTAATTAAAATAAAGAAATCACACTTATTTAGAAAAATATTAATGTAATGTCTATAAAGGCAAAACGTTATTTTGAAAAAAATATTCATGCTTTTCAAAAGTCCATAGTAATCACACATGGTTTCCATTACTTATTTCACTGACACATTGAATTGTTTTTTTGTTTCAAATTTTGGCATTATCTTTTGAGAATGTATTTTTGTTTTTATCAATGTATCTCTTGCAGAAGTACCATGAACGGACAAGGATGACCCGGTAACTAATTTAACAATCCTTTCTACTACTTGTGTGTGACATGGAATGTTGTTGAAGTCAATAATTTAAATGAACTGCCCCTACGTCACCTATTTTGTTTCCTAGATGGAAAAACTAAAGGTCCAAATGAATTTGGAGGAGAAATAGGTAAACAACTAGAAAACTGCTATGAACTTCCAATGACTGAATATTCACCTATTGAAAATAACATTCCATTACTAGAAATTAAGGATGATTTAAGTGTGGACCCAAAATATTTGTTAGAAATGTGTAATGCAATCTCTGTTGGAAAGTGCTCTTCTGATTTGTCCATGAGAAAACCAGGAAAATTTTGTCATTCACGATGGCTTACATTAGCAAACCGAATACTTCGCTTGTATGTGGGAATAGAATGTCCTTCAAAAAATCTCCGAATACTGACTGAGTACGTTTTGAAAGTTTATGCCCCAATTTCGTTTAACATAAAGCTGAAACCATCTTGTATCCATGGATCGAAGCACTTGTGGAAACATGTAAGATATTTCCGTTACCTCAATAACACTCTTAAAAATGTAATTGACCCTGTCATTCAAAGAAATGCATACTTTTCCGCTTCTGAAAATCTCCTCCTTTGTATGATATTAGACGATCGCAGTCATGTAAGAGAGCTTGGATTACGCCGGATTCTAAAAGCAAAGGCGGAAAATGAAGGAGGCATCAGAAAGAATTTAGTTCCACGTATAAACTTTGATACCAAGGATTATATTGATATGATTCAATGGAATGATGTTAAAGTAACAGAACATCCTATGACGTGTCATGTTTCTGATGACAAACTAAAAGTGTTTATAAAGGAAGCAAAAGAATCTGATCACGAGAAACAAATTATTGACTTCAACAACATTCCATGTCACACACAAGTAGTAGACAGGATTGTTATATTAGTTACCGGGCCATCCCTGTCCGTTCATGGTACTTCTGCAAGAGATGTATTGATAAAAACAAAAATACATTCTCAAAAGATAATGCCAAAATTTGAAACAATAAAACAGTTCAATGTGTCAGTGAAATAAGTAATGGAAACCATGTGTGATTACTATGGACTTTTGAAAAGCATGAATATTTTTTTCAAAATAACGTTTTGCCTTTATAGACATTACATTAATATTTTTCAAAATAAGTGTGATTTGTTTATTTTTACTAAGGTCCGTCAATTAAAAATTGTTTTTCTTTTGTTTCATTGTGTATTATAAGAATATGCTACTGTAAAATTAATATGATGAAAATCGCGAAATTCCACCAAATCAGTTGTTCTGTTATGGCATCTAAAAATTAGAAATACTTAGAATATGCAAGTTTCCTGTCAAAATATAATATTTTGAATGTTTTATTTACAGAAAATATACATTATTTTAATATACTATAAGAGAAATTAACAAAAAATACAAAAATAATCACTTTTTCATAAAAATATCCATTTTGAAACCCCTTTGCGGCACTTAAAAATATTTTAGTAGAGCAAAAATATTTTATATTCTTAATTTTAATTTTAAAAGACAACTTTTGGAAAGTAGAGCATATTGAAATTCAGAAAAGTTTTTTTTCGTTCCACCGTGATGTCCGAGTGTCTTTTAAGTGCCTCGTCCTTAAGTGCCTTTATGTGTACTATTTTTATGAAGTAAAACGTATTATATAATCAGTTTAGCGGGTCTCCTCACTAAAAGGAATGTTTAAATTATATATTTTGCTACTTTTTTGTACTACAAGTGTATTCAATTTCAAAATAATTGCGAAATTTGTCAAAAATTTAATAAAAACCAAAAGTTTGCCCTTCTTGCGCTAACTGAAAACATGCACCAATTACGCTAATATTTACTTTCCGTCTTTATTTTGTTAAAAGGCAACTTTTGAAAACTAGAGCATATTGAAATTCAAAAAAAAGTTTTTTTCGTTCCACTCTACTATACAAGGGCATGGTGGCTCAATCATGGTCTGGGGTGTTTTTCGTGGCACAGTTTCGGATCTTCGGTGCGTGTACCAACCTCCCTCCATGCAATTCGGTACGTAGAGTTGCTGGGTGATCACCTCCATCCGTTTATTCTGTTCTGTTATCCGCACGGTAATGGAGTTTTCCAGCAAGACAACTGTACCTCTCACAAGTCCCGGTTGGCTACTGGCTGGTTTGATGAGCATTCCTCTGACTTCTCTGTCATGAATTGGCCCCCTAGAAGCCCAGACTTAAATCCTATTGAGCATCTTTGGGATGTTTAGGAACAAGGCGTGAAAGGCCATCACACAGCACCAAAGAACCTTAATGAATTATGGACAGCTTTAGCCAATATTTGGCAAGCCATTCCCGTGGAACGTTTCTAGAAACTTGTTGAATCTATGCCTCGTCGTGTGGCAGTCGTTATCAAGGCTAGAGGAGGCCCAACTCGTTACTAGGTAGGTATCCCTAATTCAGTGGCACTTCAGTGTATAATATAGGGTTGATTTTATAAGGTGGATTTTGAATCAAGTAAATATGAAAGACCATTGATCACAACTACAGAAAATTCATTTAAATAAATTGTGAAAGCTTGGAATTTAAAACCTCAAAGAGATAGGGGTTATCTGTGTTATATTGACCCCTAAGCAAGAATGCTCATAACACTTAAATTATTTTTCAAAAGAGATTTAATTTGCTGGCTGATCATTTCAATTGGATAGCTGCATGTTTTAAACTTGTTAAAGTACTCTAGTAACTATTAATAATTGCAGGAAATATTTTTTTTATTTTCGTGTCAGTGGTCCAAATTGCACATATGTTCGTGTAATATGAACCGAACTAAATATATGTAATATAGTAATATATGTAATATAGACCACTGACACGAGAATAAAAAGTATGATATACAATGAAAGACTGACGCACAAAACTGTGCTTTTAGTAAATTCATTTCAAGTACAGCAATCACCACAATAATAGTGTATCGGGTTGGTTATGTTGGAGCAATCCTCATGCACCCATGAGCAACATTTTGCGCATTTGATCCAGTCTTCCTCCGTACTCTCCCCGCAGGCTGCGCTGAAAGTAAACGGTTCAGTAACATGGTTCACAGCTGTCTCCTGACCGGAGGTTCCTAGGGATGTCCCTACTGAGACCCTTGGAGCAGCCGGGCGTTTTTGCTCTGTCGTCTTCTTCTGTGCATGAATATCTTTTTGATATTTCTTTGTTACTCTTTCCTTTTACCTACGCTGTTGGATGTCCAGCTTTGGTCGCTTCTTTTTATTGTTTTTCTGCAACGACTTTCTTGAAACGGGATGAAGTCAGAACAGGGGCCTCTAAAGTGTTTCCCTTTCTCTTTCTTAGTCATCTTTGTACGCAATGAGGAAGGGGACTGATGTCTTTCACTGAGAATATTTTATTACTAGAGGGAACGGGGAAAATCTCCTGGTCTACATCTTCTGAAGTTGGGTCTTCGGAAACAATCGTGTTCTGTTGGACTGTAGCGTCAAGTATTGGGTTGATGGGAGCTACGTTTTCTGGCAAGTGGTCGTTGGTATCGTCTTCTGATGTGACTCCCGGTGGGCCTTTATCAGAATCTTCGGATGGACCGAAGTCGAAATCATGAAATACATGGCGATTGATAGGCCAAATCCCACCTGCATGGAAATCATTGGCAGCGGTTTCAAGAGCAGTTCCAAAGGCTGTATCCGATGGGTAGTATGCGAAGGAAGTGATAGTATGATCTCCCCTGCATCTCTGGCCAATTCTCTAGCCTCGAGATTTTGAGGCTATAGAATTGGCCTACAATATATTTTTTGGACATATGTCCGTCGAGAATGAAGAAAACCTTCCTGTTCTTGTCAGGTTTAGCTAAACTATTGAAATGTTTCATCCATTCACTGAAGAGCTCTATCGTCATCCAACCTTTTTCCTGGCATTTGAAAAGAGTTCCTGGAGGAGCTTCTGGTTCCGGCTCCAGCTTCTATCGCTTACGCGGAAACACTGCCATCGGTGGGATGATGGGACCAGCAGCACTCATTGTGCAGACAAATGTAACGTTATTTCCCTTCTCTGCAGATGTTATAGATCCAAGGTGTCTACAACGTGCAATATGGACTAGTGGTCCATATTACACAACAGCGCATGGTTCATATTACACGCATGGACGGAGCAACGTTGTTTCGAATCACATAACGCTATGCAAAATAGTGCGCATGAAATGCATGTATGAATTGTTAAAAAAATAAGTGCACTTTCTTCTATTAACGTGCAAATTATATTACAATTTCCTAACAGCAGAAAGTAATACTTTCATTTTAACATACACTTTCATTTTAAAATACCTGTTACATCAATGATCATATAAACCTAAAACACAATTTCATAATCGTCCAAATGCAGGCTCACATGTACAAATCACCTCGTGCTTTGGATAACACTAATATTATCTAAAGGCAATGGGATGGTTCTGCTATCTAGTCGTGAACAGATAAATTTCCACATGGTCCATAATACATAGATCTCCCCTATATATACAGGATATATACCCGTTTCGAATGTCCGTTTCTACAACCACTGGATTCAGGTATTAAGTTCCAATAATTTCTCCCGGGTACCAGATGCTTAGTTCCTGTACAATCCCTAGCGGGTACCGCAGTTGCTATGAGAAAATTTGCAGGACTCCATCTACTTCACTCTACATTACATGCATAAAATAACTTTAAATAGACGTTTACTATGGAAGTTTTAAAAAATCATCTCCGTAAAAATCTTGTACCTGGAATGTATATATTTATTTCATTTTGGTTTTAAATAAATGAGACTAAATACTCCAATTCAATGTACTCAGTCAACTGCAACTAATGAAAAGCTATATAACACTTAAGTTTGCTAGTGACAGAGCGACTGAATTAAATTGAAATAAATTGCATCAAATACACTATCTACCAATAAGTATTTGGACACCTGTGATAGAAAAGAAAAACAAAATTTATTCATATTCAATAGTTAATTCAGCCTCCACGAGAGGCAATTGCATCCTCAATCCTTCGGGGCATGCTTTCTACAATTAAGGTAGTCCTTGTATGAAGGCTAGTGGTATTTTCTTCCACTTGGCTTGGAGAATATATGTAAGTGTATCATCACCAAATTTTGGACGGTTGTTGCACCCCTTAATTTGAAGATCCAATTCGTCCCAGAGGTTCTTGATAGGGTTCAAGTCTGGGCTTTGAGAAAGCCAGTCCATTCGGTTGACCCCATTGTCAACATGCTTCCATGGTGGGCCTCGCAATATGACACCTTGTGTTGTCGTCCTGGAAGTAACATGGGTCCAACCCGTAAAACTGCCACAACGTAGGAAGTACACTGTCATCCAAAATAGTGCAGTAGGCGTCGGCGTTGATCTTACCATGAATGGGGACCAAGGGTCCCAGTTCATACCAGGAGAAACACCCCCAGACCATAATTCCAAATCCGTCGAACTTTTCTGTGAGCACAACGAATTTTGGCAGTATACGTTCTCCAGGCAGACGCTAGACCAGACCCTGCCATCCGAAACGGTAGAGGGTGCACCTTGATTCGTCACTCCAGAGAACCCACTTCCACTGATCTTCGGTCCACTTTCGACATGCTTTGCACCACTTTGACCAAGCAGCGCGGTTGGACTTCAAAAGCTTACGGTCGGTAGTACGACCAGGAAAACCAAGCATATGTGCTTCCTTACGGATGGTATTCATCTAAACAACTCTCCCGGATGCCTGTTGAAACTCCTGGACTATGTGGGCCATCGGTTGGGTGCGGTTCTTCCGAATTTCTCTGGGCAGCTCCTGTCGGTCTCTATCCCCCAGTTTCGTGGGTCTGTCGACTAGGGGCAAATTCCGACAATCTCCGCTCACCTTCCACATCTGAATCACATAGGCACTGTTAATTTTGGGCAATACAACTCGCTAGATATGTCTCTTAAGGATTGGCCATTTCTGTGATACCCTATGAATAGACCTTTCTCGAAATCAGATAACTCTGCACTTCGGGGCATCTTGTATGAGATTAATGGCAATGTTGTTTCCTACACGTTATTTAACGATAGAGGGTGTGATGTATATCAGGACCGCAGATCAGCACCCTAGCCATTCGGCTATCGTCCGGGTCTCATCTGTGGTAGATTCAAACACTTTTTCTTTTTCCATTTCAAACTTTTATTTAAGTCGCTTTGAAATTTTCCTTGTGATTCACTTTAAACATTCACGTTACCATTTCTGTACGTGTCAAATGACTATTGGCCACTATATGGGATCCGTAATGACGCTGTAACAAGATCTTGCCTTCCGAAAACTAATCACCACTTATGCAACTCCTTGCACACAAACAGATAGCAGTATCTGAAATCAGACAAGTGTGGAGAATGATTCCGCAGCCCGGAAAGAAATCGATTAACTAGTATGCCTTAAATACAGGAAGGAATACTATCTGCTTATATTTAAAGGTAATATCAACTCAACTGTTAAGCAGCATCAGAGTTTTGAAATATTTCCTACCCAACTCATGGAATTTCCTCGATCCATAAATTTGGAATAATAGTTGTACGTCAAATACATAATATTTTTAGAAACGTGAATACCAGATTAAAAAAAGACTAAAGCAAGCAACATGATTAGAGTAACTCACAAGGATCGTGACACTTCGCAAAATCTCACCCAAAATGTCGCCCAAAATTCAAAGACTGATCAAGAACTAAACAGAGAAATTTAAGAACTTCACGATCAGAACAAGTCTGCACTTTTATCAGGCCTCATTAGATGAGACATAGACTATTTTTGATTTATGGTAATACAATCTTATCCTATTTCAAGACATTTCATAAAATCTACTTTTCGGAGTATTTCAATGATAACTGAAACTACAACACGAGAATATCACGGGAATATCATTAAAACTACAACACGAGAGGTCATCCTTAGGCTATTTTAGACACTAATACAATGAAGGCGTAATTAAATTATCAATTATGAGGGGCCGAGTTACAAAAAAAAAATAATTTCTTTTTAAAAAAAATTCTAATTGTTTTTCTTATACGAGCTATAAAAAACACTAAAAAATACTTTAAAAATTTGAAATTTTGTTTTAAAATTATCTAGAATTGAAAATTTAAAGCAAGTGTATTTTGTGATGTATCCACTGTACCAAGTGCTTTATATTCATCTATTTTCTTTTCTTTTTACTTTGGACAGTTTTGAAAATAATTTGTCTTCTGGGCCTATAAAAATCTTGTTCATTTAACAATTATAGCTTTAAAGGTCAAAAAGTGCTTTCATTCAGCAAAGATGTTGCTTCGAAGAAAACATTTTCCAAATTTTTCTCCAGGTCTTGACTTCAATTTTTTTTTTTTTAAACTTGAAATTCCATATTTTGGTGTTTTTGTTGAAAATATTTTGTTGTATATTCTGAAGACGTTCTACCGATTTTTCACTTGTTTTTAGGATGGGCAAAACGAAGCCCTGCCTCCGTCAGTGATGCTGTTTTTTTAATAAGTATCATATTGGTTTGGCGTGGAGCACTACGGTACTTTTTTGCTACATGACGGCTAATTTGACCGGGATCTACTGCTTAACCCGCGAGCACTCGCACCCAATTTCGAACACGAGAACTCGCGCCGGGTATCTCAAACGCGAGTTCATTTCTGCTATTTAAATATCAATTAATATTGTTTATATGCAAACCTTACGTAACTAAAGAACATAAAATAATAAATTAAACATTTTTAGTGAATTTTAATAATACTTACATTTTTTATAGACAATTTTTACAAACTATATACTGATGTTCATTACAGAGACATTTTTCACATTTTTGGCACATAAACTTAGTTTTTCTGTCTTTATTACTTGGGCAAATTTAGCATCGTTCATATTTTGACTGGGCCAATGTTTGAATACAAGTGCCTCAGCATTGGGTAAAAAAAAAAAAAAATTAAAAAATTTTTTTGACTAGAGTATTTTGCAGGCAGTGCACTATTAGTGATTTCCAGTTTCATTGAAGTGCTAGAATAAGTTGTTTTTGTTTGATCCACTATCATATTTAGCATGTTGCTATGGAAGAGCACATTCCATGTATCTACGGGAGAAGCGACAGACATATCTTGAATAATGTGTATTACCTGGAAGCTGGCTAATTATGTTCCTTGAATGCGTCCTTACATTTTACCGGTATTTTTTCTTCAGCCATTTTGTAATTTTATCTTTACCAATATAAAATTCGGCTGTTGACAGTGAACTTTTATCTTCGGTTTCTGTCTCAATTTCAGTAGAAGAATCGTGATTCCTACAGTATTCTCAATCCTCAGAGGCATCATTATCTTCGGTTAAAGGTTCATAATCACTAGAAACAGTCTCTAAAAGGTGTCGCAATTGTTTCATTTCCTCGTTGGAATTAAAAAAGTGCACCATGATACACTAAACTGACAGAAAAATAGGAAAGATCTGACTGACGCGAGGACTCGCACGGGTATGACATGCCCCCCAAAATATTTTTCTCAAAATCTATTTTTAGAGCAGAACTAGTTTTTACCCCGCTGAAAGAATGTGACCTTGAATACAGCTACACGGAATTTCGGCCTAATCCGATCAGAAGACGATAACAAAAACATTGAATGAAAATGGATTGGGTACGTCATACCCGGTGCGAGTTCTCGCGGGTTAAAGCAGATTCCGAACTGCTACAAACATCCATGCCACCAATGGGACTCAAACCCACGGACTCTCGTACCGTATGCCAGCGCCCTACCCATTCGGACATCAAGTATCATAGTAAGAAGGTTCATACTGAAGATAAGAACTGTTCATACTAAATAAAGCACTTTTTCGAATAGATAATTCTAATATTTAACATTTCCTCTTCTTTTACGATAAGAGGACTAATTAATTGCTTTTGTTTTAGTTATGTATAATATAGAGAGTTTGCAGAAAAATTCTTGAGCAGGTGTTGAAATCAATTGGTTTTTTTGAAAGCTTGATATTTCATATTATGGTTCCTCTATAGAACAATTGTCTTGTATATTCTAAAGACGGTCTATGAATTTTTTAATTAGTTTTTAAGTTGGGCCAAAGTAAACCCCATTTCCATTAATGCAACTTATTTCTAAAAAAATATCTTTTTTGAAACAAACTCCTTCTATTTTATAAAAAACTTTCCTCAGTGGATTATTTCAATATTTAATTGGACTTCTTCTACGATGCAAGTATTGATTTTTCTGGCGAAACAACTCTGTTTTTTGCTTGTAGCTGAATAGATCTAGATCTTTAATTAACTATTCTTGAATTGCATGTTCCGATTAATCTCACCTAAGTGCATAAATAAGATTACTTTAGAAAGTATTGCCAATGCGTATGTTTAGGTTTACCCTCATAAAGGTAAAAAAAATATCTTAATACGATTATATGAAGGCCTTAATTGAATTGTGGTCCAACTCCATTCTTGTACATTTTAAGATACAGAGCTTTAAGGGTCTGTTCACATAGGAGTCCGTTGCGTTGCGTTAAGGAAAAGATGACGTTGAGATGAAAATAAACCAATCATAGGCGTTAATAATTTCATTGCTAATCGTTTGGTGGCATATGATTGGTTTATTTTCGCCTTAACGTCAGCTTTTCCTTAACGCAACGCCTCGGAGTCCTATGTGAACAGGCCCTTATTCAATAAGAGAATCAGCGCTTGAATAATTCCCCGAGCAATCACAATTTTAACTTCTAACATAATTAAAGTGCATTGACATGCAAAAACTAAATAGTTAGCGAAGAGTGAGGTACAAATCCCTCACGCCGGAACTGGCCCATGTTCTGGCTGGGTGCATCGGCTGAACTACTTGTCATCCTTCTAGAAAACTGCATTTATGCTTCAGGAGCTTCAGGAAGAGTAGTGGTAACTACAGTACATGGGCCGGGCCCTCCAGTGTATCATTTATACTGGAAACCACCAGGCGGTTTTGCATATCAGGCAAATCTCAAAGTCTGGACACGGGATGAAAATGAAGTCTAGTACTCAAAGAATTGACAACTACGTCATAAGTAGAATAATGGAGTCACAAGTCAGCTGGCCATAGTTGGTATTACGTCCATGATATGCAAGAATATTGTTGGTCATTGAAGCATGGGCACCACAAATGACTGCTGAAGTCTGATTTGTAATGTCCTTTGTTGTCAACAAAAATAAGCTGGAGGTGTACCAGTTTCAAAATAAGATAGAAATGACTTATATGTACATGAAAGTGAGGCGAAGGGCCTGTTCACATAGGAGTCCGTTGCGTAGCGTTAAGGGAATGATGACGTTGAGACGAAAATAAACCAATCTTAGACGTTAAAAATTTCATTGCTAATCGTTTGAAGGTCTATTATTGGTTTATTTTCGTCTCAACGTCATCTTTTCCTTAACGCAACGCAACGGATTCCTATGTGAACAGGCCCTAACTCCATTTTGTTTAAAAATTTGAGTTGGACCACTATTTAAATAAGACCTTCATATTTGAGGAAATTTAGATAAAACTGTGACATTAATGTCACACAAATGAGTCATTACTCCATAAATTGTGATCCAAAAAGTAACTATACCCATAAATTTAATGTGCGCTTTATTTGTATATATTCGCTGTTTTAAATAAGCCCACGGGAGAACAATCTGGCGATGTCAGGTTTGGCAATCATGGAGATCAAAATCCCTGGCAAATCATCCTGTCTCCGAAAACTGTTCGAAACCTCTCCACTGAAACGATGGCTGTGTGTGCAGTAGCACCATCTTGTTGAAAATACAAATCACGAGGGTTTTTCGTGTGTTTATTTAAAGTTTCTGGTGGTATATACAAATAAACACCACACTACTAAGGAACTGCGGGAAAACATTCGACTGGAAATTACTTATATTCGGGAGGAAATGTTGCAACGTGTTTCTATCGCTGTGTGATCGCGTTCAATTATGTCAATGTTACCTTTTTGGAGTCGCGACTGCCTTCAATGGTTTCCATGCATCCTGCGGCCACACCTTTTCCCAAAGCATACCTTCATTAAAAAGTCTGTTTGAAACATAAAGCAAATAAATAAAAATGCATTTTCCATAATTTAGTTCCAGCCAAACGTCTAATTAAATGTCACCAAATGTCTATCTAAAAAATGTTCTTTGGAAGAAATGGAGGACATTAGGAAACAATTATCCCTCGGTCAAAAGCTTGCAAGACCAAGAATAGGACGGAATCTCAACAAAATATTGCACTTTATGCATGGAGTCAGAATTATAGAACAATAACTATAGAAAAATTCTTACCTCAATAAAATTGCTTAATTCCGTTAAGATACAATAGTAAACTATAATAGTAATGTCAAAAGTGACAGCACACACTGAGGAAATACATACTGACGTTAAGAAATTGTGTACCATCAACTGGGATAACTTTGGCCTTCGCGGATAATTTCGGCCCAACAAATCTATTATAATATACCTATATATTTATATACTTATTATATCTATTATATTTAACTAACCCAATGGCCCTTGCAATAAATAAGTGACAATCACTCTCCTTTGTACACCCCCACCAGCACATATAATCTTTTTTAGTTTGTTGCGCCAAAGTTACCCGCAAAGGCGAAAGTTACCCAAGTTGACGGTACTTTCATAGTAAGTAACATGATTTTCATTTACCACACAATTAAGGTGGTCTATTTCTAACGAACTGAGTTTACGCTTTGAATGAGACTTTTTCTTTTAAAAGACATCACTGTCCTACAGTTTCATGGGAAATATATACTGACAAATTTTTTTTCTTGGAAATTCGGTAAAAATTTTATGGAATTGTATAAAACCACGGCGACGCCCCAGAAAACACTTCTCGACTCCCCCCCACCCCCCCAGGATGCGTGACTTGGGAGCTTGTTCACATGGGCTAAAAATGTAGTTAAAAATGTTTAGTCTATGTGTTGACAATGATTAAAAAATTGTATGTTGATGGATTCTATGTGAAAAGGCCCTTACAGATTGAGAACTTTGAACCTAGTTTAAGCAAACAGGACAATAGCCCAGACTTTGTGCATTTATTGTGTGCATACTCTTTCCCTCTTAAAGAGTATGAGATGGACAAAGTTTACCTTTAACTACAAACTTGTATCTTCGTTTGCTAAGAAGTTGTTTCTAAATTTATGGGTAAAGCGACTTTATTATCTCCGTGTACAATGAAATATAAATAAAATTTTTATCGATATTTTTTATGAACGTAATGCATGTTTACAAGTTGGAAGAAAAAACACACACTTGGTGTTTGAATATATTCCAAATGAATACTCCAAATGATTTTCCCATTAAACCAAGACCTATTGGGCACATTGCCAAAAACGATAGCGTTCACACATAGAGGCGAAATTGATACGGCTGGGAACTTTGTCTCAGCTGTGTGCGAATCATTTGATCCAGCGTCATATAATTTTCTTTTGTGAATGTCGGATAAAATCGTCTATTTATTTTTCATTCTAAATGTCTCATAAATTTTCCGATAGTCCTTCCACTATGTTGCTTAAGTACACAAAATTATGTCTTTGCTGTCATTTTTGCAGAGTGGAAAGTGTGAAGCAATTGGATTTTCTTTAGCAACAACACAATTTTCCCGTTACGTTGCTCCAAGATTTTTGTAGTAATCATGAAATAAACTGCTAGCTATTAAAACGATTTATTGATAACCTGAGTTTAAATATCAGTTACTTTTACAATGAATTTAGTAAACAGACCAAGTACATTTCGAATTCTAATTTAAATATCAGTTAAATATGAATTCTCTATGACTTAATCAGTTGATTATTCTTTAGGCACTTGCAGGAGTGTATTCAACGAGACGCCTTGGTTTTTGTGTCTGTAAAGAAATTCACATTTAATTCGAGAATAATTTACATACCTTTTTCCATTTGGAATTGAACCGAATTTAAATTTTTAAGCTAACATGTAGATGTAATATGAGGGTGACAAAATACATGGTAAACGCCCTCGCTGGAAGAATCAAGATCGCAAATATGCATACCTACACAGTATGCAGAAAGTTTTGACCTATGTTTCGCTTTTGATATGGCGCCTCAGCAAAGAATAGCCAATAAGTACGCTGCGGGAAAGCGTTACCTGGAAGTATTTATATTTATGTGTACCGGTGGTAAAAGGCACAAAGTGACAGTTATTGAATTTTACGGAAGAGCTAGTTGAAATCCACAGAGTGTTCTTTACCTGAATACAATGATTGGACATATCGCCGTGTCTAAGTAGCTAAGTCGTTTTTATTATATAAGCGTACGAGTTAGAACTTTTAACTATTGAAAAGAGAACAAAAAATGTCTAAGAAAAACATTAAACTCGTGATTCCTTCTCAACAATAATCGTAATGTTATACCCAACGATTTCCTTGGCTTTTCCTGATTTGGCTACAAGATCCCAGACATCTCGATCATGCATCACTTTAATTTCTTCCCAAATAGATTTATACCATTCATCTGCTTCAGGAATTCTCAGAGCGGCATTAAAACTCGATGACATATTGATTTCATCTAGTTATGCAGAATGAAAAGATTTATCGCCACGCGATTCCATATTCTTGTTAATCTTTTCAGCTGGCCCAGAATAACTATTTCCCGTATTAAAATTAAAGGCTTCTCGATTATATTCTATTTTGTTTGCCAGAGAGTATTTCTCTACATAACTATACGACCTCAAACGTGCTTTACTGCCTTCAGGATAATAGTATAATTCATACCTATTGCCGATTGCAGGAAGCGCAGCTCGTCTGGTCCCTGAGGTGGTTTTCAAGGGAAGTTCGGAGTCACAGTAAGGATCCCTAGATGGCCCTGCAACAGGTTCAGCTTGATCATAATAACTGGAAGCCCCTCTATCCCCAACAATTTGCTCAACATCTGATTCGTCGATTTCTGACTGAGTGTGGCTTTCGACGTTCATGAAACCAGGGTTTCATACTATAGGGTCCAGTACGCGACCACTAGGCTCCTCAAATCTAACATTAATAGTCTCAACAACCCACTGTTCCTTCGATATACAGATACGGTTACCTTTGGTATGCATTGCATATCCAACCATAACCTCCTACTTTTCCCGCGAATCTAACTTTTTCCGAAGTTGTTTGGGAACATAAGTAATTCTTCCAAAGCACTCCATATGTTTCACTGAGGGAGTTTTACCACCAAAAACCTTAAAATTTTTTTTTACCTGGTGGTGTTATGGCAACTCTGTTCAAGGTGTATGTAAAACATAAAACTGCCTTGTCCTAAAAGGACTTTTTCAACGAACTATCTTCGAGAAGTGCTTTTACTCTCTACTGATGTGAAATTGAAACTCTCACTCAACCCATTCTGTTTAGGATAGTAAATATTGGTTCTTTCATCTCGGATAGCTTGGTTGTCTAGGTAATCTTCGAACTATTAGTAATAAAATTCCAAACCATGATCGGTATTTACGTTAATCACCTTTTGTCCGGTGAATCTCTCGGCTCTCTTTAGCCATTTCTTAAAAACATCGAAGATCTCTGTTTTTCCTTGAGAGGAAAAACCGTCACCTTTCTCGAGTGGTAGTCAATGATACTAATAAAGCACTTGTGCCCTCCCTTAGTTCTCTCTGGCATTGCACATAGATCCATGTTCCCTATCAGTAGGGGTTTATTAGATCTGACCTTTGCAATAGGTTTGAACGAGATACGTTTGGATTTTTTCACATGACAAGGCTTGCACTTTATATCCTCATTAATTTTAAATTTTGTTAAACCCCGCACATAGTTTTCCTTACTATTCTTGATAATATATTTGCCATTAACGTGGCTGAACCTACATTGCCACTTGCAGAGGGAATCGTCAATAGTACTCAAGACCTCGGGGGTTTCGGCCTTCTTAGGGTACTGGGGGTACACGTAGTACAACCCCTGCTGTTTCCTTGCACTAAAGATCAATCGGCCATCCTTACGAAGAACTCTGACTTTTCTTACCCTCGAATACAGCCCCACTTGCATCGATGAGAGAACCCGCTGCAAAAATTACGCCAAAGTCTTGACGAATTTAGGAAATTACACAGAGTTACATGCTCTTCCTTGCTTTTATATTTCAAAATCATATTTATTTTCCATATACCTTCAATAGGACAGTCAATACCATCAATGGCCACAGATATAGTGGTTCCAGACCTTTCCTTATAGTCGATGAAAGGGACCTACTGCAACAGAAGTGGGAACTAGTCTCGAAAGCAAATGCCGCTTGGTAACCTTGATCCTGTAAAAGACGAGACTCTTCGGCCAAGAGTTCTAAAAACTGTATCAGAGGTGAATTAGGAGTCTGGGCATCTATTAGGGAGGAGCGTAAAAAAAAGTTTTTGATTTTTTTTCTGCCCTAGTGCGGAAAAGTTGGGTAATGGTGGGTAGCTCACGTATGCAACGATTTGGGGAAAAATATCTTCCGTTTTCATTTCGTCCGTGATTTTTAGCAGACTAGCCGATGAGCGACCATCATAGTCGCTTTTAGTTTTATATTTTCTTTTGCAAAACAACTCAACTGAAAGTACCGTATGTAAGGAATGTTACTATTACCTGTCATCATAAATATACGTTGTTAAGTTGTAGTAGGAGCTCAGCCAATACATTTTATAATCATTGCTAAATTCACTATAAGGCTGATTCTGAAACATCGTGATTAAAATATATGAATTTACATTACTTCACTCCAGAGTTAAAGATAAGACTGAGAAACCCAACACCAATGATTTTAAAAATTACACCCCTCACTGAATGTACTATTTTCAAAATTAAGATATCTACACTTTATCATCAGAATTCAAATAAGAAATTGTCGGGATTTTTTTTCACTTAAAAAATGGACTAAAAATTCAGCAAGCACTAAAATATAGTGTGGATTATACCACTCTCTGTATGTACTATTGTTCCCAATTCAGATATATCCACTTAATCATATCAAATAATAAATTGAAGGGAAAATTTCTTCACTTATAAAATGGAGTAAACATTCAGCAAGTACTGAAAAAAGGGTAGAAAATTAACTATCACTGACTATCAGTTGATATGCCGGTGACGGTTAAGCCTAACCTCGCGATCATTTATGCTATCTCGTAATGAATTATTTCTTCTTCGGTTTCTTTCTTGAGACTGTTCACAATTTTCACTTGATCGTGCAGCTCGCTTTCCAGCATTTCTGATTTCAGTGCATAAATCCATGTTGACATGCGGTTGCAAATTGCGTACGGCCGCTAATGTTTACATCTGGTAGTTGCAGCCGTTGCCATTCGGAGTGTAGAAATATCGTCGATTTTTGAGCAGCATACCTACGCGTTTTATATGTACAGATTTTTACCATATAGTTAAAAATGTGTATTTCCATTGTTTTGTATGGAGCTCTTCGCTTTTTTCTGAAATAAAATTCAGAAAAACCCAGAACTCACCACATTGAGGTGGCTGCATTATGAGTTCCACCCGCGACACCCATCAACCCAACCATATAGGCACGTAACTCCTTTGCTCCTGCAATTAATCCAGTTTTACTCGGTACTTGCATTTGGTTTCAAATGATGGCATAACTTTTCTCGACTCTGTTCGGGTTCTAACTAAACCGTCACGCTTATGTTCACCACACACAGCCGCAGAAACCTCTGTTACTAGTTTCACGAAACGGTCAACTCTTTGGGTGTGGCAAGGACATTTTAGGCTTCCCAGGTGTTGAGCTACAGACTCTCCACTGGAAATCAAATTTCTCAAATTATCTTCTGTCAAGTGAGATGATATTGGGGGTTCCGTCAAATTACATTTCTACCAATCAATGAGGTCTATATATGAAACTGCCTCGAGGTTGAATGATGGAATGTTGTAGTGCCTGATTACTTCCTTCTTTTCCTTTCTTGCTCGTAAAATCAATCCTACATAGTCCAAGTTCTCGAATGGGCTGTTTATCATTCTGTTATCATTCACAAGAATTTTACTTCCGGGTGGACGAAATAGCCATTTCTCTAGATAATGGGATTGACCACAGTGTCTAATTCGTTTTTAAGATAGCGCGAGACGTTTATTGCCTTCCACTAATTTCGTGGACCATCGGTGCAATATGGATTTAATTTGACTGTAAACCATATAGGGGCGTACACTTTCATGATGAACTCTGGCAGAGTTTGAAGTTGGTCTGAAGGCTCTGAACACACAATTTTCGATTAATATTTTGAACTGAAATGATGTTACATTTAAATATTAGTGTATGCGAGATTCGTTGGTTTCCATGACTATTAGGTGGTCAGTTCCCGTCATTTCGAAACATGTAATAGATAAAACTATTTCCAACACACCCCACAAAAGTTATATAAAATTCCTAATACCCATAGTTTTTGTTTGCAATAAGGAGGAACGTTGAGAAAAAACTTGTGGTGTTATATACGTGGAAACAATTACTAAAATGAGAATACAACATCAGCATTCGAGCGCCGCAATGGGGCTTGTTAATTTAATTTAGCTTCATGGAGTTTAAAATGGCCTAAAATTATATTCTATGGATACATACATAAACATGTGTGCGTGTGTGTGTGAGAGAGAGAGAGCAACATAATTTAACATTAGCAAAATAGCTTTACTTTTATCTCCCATTAAAATTTGAGTTTTTACGAAATTTGATAAAACATAAATGTCTGATTTATGATATAATTACAAGAACTACATAAAATATGGGGAAAATCGGAGCAACCTGTCCGGCAGTATAAAAATATGTTCTGTACAACATAAGAATTTGAGTGAACTTTACCAAAGATAATCTTTGAAAAACTATAAAAATATCTTTTCGAAACTTTATTTATGCACCATCGCCCCCATGCCTTTCAATAACCCTTGTTTGATTTCTTCATGAGCCACCAACATTATATTGTTTCTTTCATTGAAATTTTGGTGAACTTCAAAATGACAGAACCGAAAATCCTTAACTATTATGAAATTCAATCCTTAACGAGGCAAATTCGATCCTTAACGAGTCCTTACCCATTTATGAAATTCAGCATAACAGCAACAGGAATCTACGATTCTCATCATGAAAACTCAGACTTATTAAGGAAATCTAACCAGCTTTCCTTTGTTTCCAGATGATAGATATGCGTTTATTTTCAGTAAAATAATTTTATTCACTTAATAGATGTTTTCCCCGAAGTTGCCGGAGTATTTTGGAAAATCATGGTCATTTTGGACATTTTGTTCTTTACATCTTCTCTTCCCTCCCCCCTCAAGCCGATGATGCTGTACTTGGACTTACAAAAAACACACAGCGAGCCCGACATAATACAGCCCAACTGAGACAAGCGCTGCCTGCGCAGACAGACCCCAGAAGGCAACCACTCCGCGCACGGCCCGGACGAGAAAACCCACGCGGCAGGCCCACAGAACATGCCCCGCACAGCAAGAAGCACAGCGCGGCAAGCAGCAGAACAGACGGATGCGAAAAATGTAAAAGAAAAAAAAAGGAATTTTGATGAAATGAAGCGCAAACCTGCTCTGGTAGAGTTCATCTCCTTGATCCCGAAAACTATGGATTCGACACTAATGTCGGTTCTTTTAAATGTCACCCGCACCCCTAGGGGTTTTCTAAACTTGGGCTTAAATTTTCTCCGTACTGCCACCAAACAGCCTAGGGACCTCGAATACTATGGATTCGACAATTCTCTAGGTCATTTTAGACATTTTAATTTTTCCCCTTCTCACATTAAAACCTACATTTTAATGGGGATAAACAGTTTTACTATGCATTACATTTCATCACCATCTAGATCTTTGAAACCCTTTATTTCTTAGTACAGTATTACCTACTAGATCCTCAACCATATCGTAGTTCCATCTCCTTCTGCTGTCAAAAGATATGCCTTTGAGCGCCATTTATTTTTGTTGCTTCATTTCATATAAAATTTTCAAACGAAATTTTATTTATTGCAGTTGTGGATAGCAAAAATAGATTGAATCTTATGCTATTTATTCAATCTAGTCAACGACGAATTTCTAATGTAGTGGCAAATTGAAAAAAAAAAACATAAAATCTTTACAGAGAAATTGGTAATTGCGAGAGATATTAAGACGGATTTAGGAATGTTAGGCAGATTAACGAAATGGAATTTTATCTTTAAGGTGTCTGACATTTAATACTCATAAGGTAGTAAAATATGTTATGAGGGGTACCAGAGATATCCCATTGCGTTGTGTAAAATTATGAGGTGATCTCCAAAGGTAAATATACGTTTATAGATAAAATAATAACATTTATTAAACAATATTATACAAAAAGTGAGGTTTACATATTATAAGCGTAAGCTTAGCGTCGTCCCACCTTGAAGGCATCCAACTCAGAGTTTATGAAGACTGGCCGCCGAGAGGGAGCACATCCCAAGCTCCGACACTCAGCACATATGCAACTTTACCGAGTCGCTCCACCTGGCCAACCGCCTGCAGAACGACTTTTTCGCTACATCACAACACTTTATTAAAACATACAGCAAACATAAACATACATCGAAAATAGTTTCTATGGCAATTGGACGTGTTCGTCCATAAGCCGTTTAACGATTTTGTTTACTACTTTGCCAAAGTAGTAATCGTTATATAACTTGTACTTAGTCCATTGACTTGCATTCCCTGGCAGGTCGGCACGCAAGTCAGCAAAGTTTCTGCAATCGAATAGACAGTGCTCGACTGTCTGGATCTCGCCACAACTGCATCTGTCCGACTTCCCGAAGAATTTGGCCTGATACTGGCCAAAGCTGCCGTTCCCAGTGATCGCCTGGTTCCTCAGGAAGTCACATTGGACTCTATCCAAACTGACTTTTTGGAATATCTCCTGCGTCCGCCTGCCTTTGGTGGACTCATTCCACCTTTCTTGCCAAGATTTTAAGGCATCTTTCATAAGAATGCCTTTAAGCTGGTTCTTAGTCAGCTTATAGTCGTTATTGATGGTGGGAAGCTGAGTCGCTCTTTTGGCGATCTCATCCACCTCTTCGTTGTTACTGTTACCGGCATGGGCTTTCACCCAGTGCCAGGTAATATATAAGCCGTTTATAGTGATACTCCTTTTTAGGTTTTCCACCAGCCGACATTTAAAGCTCTTTGCTCTGAGCGCCTGTAGTGCGCTCATGGAATCTGTGAAGACATCGAACTCATCGGTTCGCGACCTTATTGCATCCTCTATTACCATCTCTATCGCTCTTAACTCAGCCTGATAAGAGGAGCTGTGATCTGAGTTCCTCTCCTTTAGGTCATAGAGCCTTACATTGTTGTCATACTTGACAACTCCTGATCCGACTTTGCCTTCCATCTTAGAGCCGTCTGTGTAGTACTGTGTACTACACCTTGGCTCTAGATTGGTCGACCAGTCAATGCTGCTGATATCCTTGATGGAATGGATATCGAAGTTTCTCACTTCGCAGCTTTCCCCATCGAGCTTAAGACCGTTAAGGTCGTACGCTCCATTCTCATTATGGATCAGGTGAATAGTCCTCTCCATTTTGGCTCTGATGTCCAGAGGCAAACACCCCGCCAGGACGGCGAGTGTGTCCGTAGCTACTGTTTTGTAGCACTTTGTCAAGAGCAGCAGAAACGGTCTTTGGATCTGCAAAAGCTTGTCATTGAGTCTCCTTGTGGTGTTGTACCACGACGGCACTCCGTAAAACAAGACCTTTTCAACGACTAGCTGGTAGATCTCCTTTGCAACGAGTGGTTTAATGCCCCAAGTCTTCCTGGAGTATCTCAGGAGCTTGTGCATGACAGCCAGAGCCCTTTCCTTGGCGTTCTCAAGGTGGGCGTTGAAGTTGAGCTGGTTATCAATGATAACCCCCAAATACTTCACCTCCTTCTCATACTTGATACTTTGGCCACACAGCTTTAGGGTTGGTCTCCTTAGATTTCTTGTGCTCGGTCCCACAACCGTGAAGTTGCACTTGCCAATATTGAACTTCAGTTCATTGTGGTTTGCCCAACTTTCGCACTTAGCCAGCGCTCTGCTAGCCAGATCTGTGAACCTGTACACGGCCTTACTACTGATGAGGATGACCAAGTCATCAGCGAATGCTTGAATGTGGAAATCCTCGTTGTCCTCTTCTGCCTTGAGGAGGTCGTTGATCACTAAAAGCCAGAGAATGGGTCCCAAGGAGGAACCTTGGGGCACTCCCACGTTATACTTCCATTCCCCTTGACCCAGCTTTATGCTGCGGTCTCGGAGATAATCAACAATTAGATACTTGAGATTCATCTCCATATTTAAGCTCATTATGGCCTCTATCACACGTATCGGGTTGATAGAGTTAAAGGCGTTTTGTATGTCGAGCGTGATCATACAAGTAAACAGCTTGTTCCGCTTGTTTTCGCCAATGATCCCAAGTACCCTTTTTAGGGCATCGTTAGTGCTCCTATTTCTCCGGAAGCCATACTGCTCTTTCGAGAGTACCCCGTTCGACTCTAGGAACTCCACGAGTCTGTTTGTGATCAACTTGTCCAGCACCTTCCCCATAACTGGGAGGAGGCAGATAGGACGGTATGCGTTCGGCATGGTTGGATCTTTTCCCTCTTTGGGGAAATAAACCACCTTCGCTCTTTTCCAGATGTTAGGGAACTTCATCATTTTCAGGCACTTATTATACAGGTTGCCCATTAGCCAGGCGTCCACTTGGTGCAATTCCTCCACAATCGAGAGCGTGAGCCCATCGAATCCCGGAGCCTTCCCCTTAGCCATGTTGTCCAAAGTCAAGTCTATCTCATCGATCGTGATGAGATCATGAGCCTCTTGGACAGCGGCTCTGGGATAATGAACATTATCAATGTTCTTGAAGTGGTGTTGAGCCAATATTAACTCCACTTCACACTCGTCATGCGTTAAGTCTCCATCCGACTTTTTGAGTTCCTTGGCGCAATCCCCTCTGCCCCTCTTGGGAACTGTAAACGTCACATTGCCAAATATGTCTTTGGACGTCACCCCTTCGAGAAAATCTCGGAACGACTTCCTTTTGGCCGCCAGTTTGGCTCGCCTATAGGATGCTCTTTCCCTTTTGAAGATCTCCATGTTCTGGGCCCTTTCTTGGGGATCACTGATCTTTTGAGCCCTCCGCCTGAGAGCTCTGACCTTTTTGCGATGAGTCGCCAAGCTAGGAGACCACCAATAGGCATTCCTTTTCAGACAGCCCTTCCTCTTACGGTGCTTGCTACACATTTCGTGTAGCTTGTCATTGATGTTCATGACTGCCTCCTCGGGATCGAGGGCCTCCACCGTTTCTCTGAGAACATTAGCCTCCTTTCGGAGTTCAGCTCTGAACTCCATCCACTTCATGGATCTAATGTCCCATTTCAGATTTTTGGGCTGTCTGTGGCCTGTGTCAAGGCCACTTAACTCAAACAGAATCCCATTGTGGTCCGTTAGCACAAAGTCATCTGAGACTCTCCAGTTGGAGATCCTTTCCTCATCGATACCAATGGTTATCGCGAGGTCGACCCAGCCCATCCCAAACGGTCCGTTATAAGTTGGGGGGCTGTTTGGGTCGTTTAGGATGTGTGCACCGTAGTGCGCCACCATGCTCAAGATCGTAATACCCCTTTCATTAGTAGGCCTAGGGCCCCAGACAGAAGACTTCGCATTGAAGTCGCCCATGATAATTGACTTATTGTCAGTATTGTCCAGGATGGACCTGAGATAACTCATTTGGGGCTCCGTTCTATCGTCATCCCCCCTGGGTGAGGGGGGATAGATAGACTGTGATAACATTATACCATTCCCCTAGCAGCTGAATTTACATATTATAAATGAGAATCTTGAATATGTATAGTTTGAATCAGAATTAGGCCATATTATATCCGCTTTCTGCTGCAGGACCATTACGGGTCGATCGCAATATAGTTCAGTCTAAACAAAACTGAGATCAGTTAGTCAAAATTTGATGTAAAAAAACCAGCACTATTTGAAAGGGGAGAAATGACCAACCTGGGGACCTCTGATGAGACAGCAGGGCATGGCACGGAGTCGTACTTCTACGGGTGGAGGCCGCACATATCGGACGCAGATGATTGGGCCCTTCGGTGGAAGTTGAAGACAGTCATCTCGCTTTAGCGGGGGCGTCCTTGTCCTCTCCTGGTCATTGCGCAGCAGTCACCGGAAATCTCTTCACAGCTCGCCAACCAATTAGTGATGCGACATCGATAACAAAACATCGATGTTCTGAAACATCGATATTCAATATTAAAACATCGATGCTAATAAAACATCTCCCAAAATCCATCGATGTTTTTAAACATCGATGTTTTAGAACATCCATTTTTTAAAACTGGTTTAGTAATCTCTAACATTAATGTCATTTCCTTTAGTCGTGGGGGGAGGGGGGATTTAATTTTACTCTCTGATTGGGCAGACATAAATGACAAAAACTTGGTTGCTTTGGGCTACATTGATAACTCAAAATTCTCGTTGTAAATACCGCCATGTTTTGCCTTCAAATGTCCACATAAATTCATTGTATTGCTAGAAGTTTTAAGGAACTTAAGGCAAATATTGCATTTCGCCAATTTGTCAGAGGTTTTGTAAAAATATTTCCAAACGGTACTTTTGGGAGGCATCTTACTAATAATATTAACGTCAACTTATATAAAACCAGAACGAAACAAAAACTTAAATGGATGCACTCGTGTATATACTATTTGTAAAATAAAACCCCATGGAAGGTTCTGGAGTGTCAGGAACATTCCAAACTCTCTGATTAGTTCATTGGTTGTTAATTGCCATTAGTCTGTTTGCTAAGGAATTATTCCCCCTTTCGTATTCGTCCTTTTCAGAATTCAGACTTACATTTACTGAGTGTGAAAATTATGATACGTGGTAAATTTTTCTTATTATGGTACTTTTTCATTAAAAAAAAACATCGAGACAACGTAAAACATCGAGCACAAAACATCGATGTTAAAAAAACATCGGCTTCAATAAATCGATGTTTAAAACATCGATGTTTTTATCAAAACATCGATGTGTTGAAAACATCGACATCGATGTCGCATCCCTACAACCAATCTCTCTCTCTCATCCTCTGCTTCCGTTCCTCTCGTTTCTTCTCTCAAAAACTCGGGGTTCATTTCACCCCCACTTTTTGGTTTTGACCCTCCCCAGGTCGGTTTCTCACGTAAATTTATTGCCGTTTCGAGTATTTTATTCGTGGGCGGGATAATCCGACATCCCCACGTTTGACCCCCCGTGGTGATTTTATATCATGGTTCTTTAATTGGCTATCCCTTGAGTCTTTCCTGGAATTTCTTCCTCCCATCCTAAGGAATTCTGGGGGGCGATGTTTCTTGGAAATTGGAGCAGGTGCATGCCAGACCGCATTTTTCCAATATGGCCGTATTATGACCCGTAAACGTGTTGATGGAAAACAATATGGCTATAATGTTGGAACGAGTCAAAATGTCCAAATTGTGGATCCTTCACAACAAGGTAGTAAAATATTTAAACAAGTTTCTTTGTACTTTTGAAATATACTTCAATATTAAAATTTTGGTATTACACTGCTGGCCACTGTAAATGCAACACCTTGAAGGAAACATGCAAATAACATGAAATTTACAACATGCATTAGCGGAGGTAAGATAAGCAAATGATTAGAATTTCAGCGCAGACATACATCACGCGCGCCTGTGGCGCCACTTCAAAGCGCTATTTAAGGCTTAGAGATTTCGACGATTTTAAGTTCGGCAATTGTATTTTTATTGTGGTTTTTTCAAAAAAACGATCAATTATGCCTCGTCGAAAACAGCGATCATCTTTTGATCAAGTATCCGAGTTCGACAGAGGAAGGATAGTGGCCTACCGAGATTGTGGATTATCTTTCAGAGAAATCGGTAGTCGTGTTGGACGAAACCAAACAACTGTAATGCGGATATGTGATCGTTGGATGCTGGAGAGTAGGACGGACCGGTGTGTTCGATCGCATCCACCTCAGCGCACCACTTCACGTGATGAAAGGCAAATTGTCCGCATGGCAGTGACGGATCGCACAGTCACATCACGAACCATAGCACAGCACATGAAGTCTGTAACGCATCATCCAATGTCTGAGCGTACCATTCGACGCCGTTTACAGCAGAGTGGTCTGTCCGCAAGACGTCCATTGCTTTGTCTACCCTTGAAGCAGAACCACAGACGTCTCCGCCGCCAATGGTGCGATGACAGAAGGATGTGGACGGCAGAATGGAATGAAATTGTCTTTACTGACGTGTCACGCTTCTGTCTGCAACACCACGATGGTCGCATTCGAGTCTGGAGACACCGTGAAGAGAGGATGCTGAACAGCTGCGTTATGCACCGCCACACTGGTCCTGCACCGGGTATTATGGTATAGGGCGGTATTGGATATCACTCTCGCACACCTCTAGTACGCATTGCGGTACTTTAAACAGCCGGCGCTACATCTCCGAGGTGTTGGAGCCAGTTGTCCTTCCTTACCTTCAGGGCTTGCCCACAGCCATATTTCAACAGGATAATGCGCGACCACACGTGGCACGTATTGTCCAATGGTTCTTCGTCAATCGCCAGATTGAATTGCTTCCCTGGCCGCCTCGTTCTCCGGATCTTTCGCCGATAAAAAACATGTGGTCCATGGTTGCTCTACGATTGACCTAGATTCCATCCCCAGCTGCCACAGCAGATCAACTTTGGCAACGTGTGGAAAATGCTTGGTATGCTGTACCCCAATAACTCATCCAAAGTCTCTTTGAATCAATGCCGAGGCGTGTGGCAGCGGTGATCTCCAACAATGGCGGCTACTGTGGCTACTGATTTTGGCAGGAACAACACTTCACAGAAGTCTATAAATTTAATCATTTGATACTTGATCAACATGTTATCTACAAAATAAATTTTGTTGTGATATCTCTTGTCTTACTTGGTGTTGCAATTTGGGTGGCCAGCAGTGTAGTATGTATGCATAAAGGAGTCAATAAAGAGAGATTTTCTTTTCATAGGAAAAGGGAACCATCGAGTAAAATTATATATAATCTCGTAAGTCTGTTTAGATGCCACCTACAAAATACTCTTTCATGTTGATAATTGTTTGATAGCATTATTGTCAACTTTTGTTAAACAAGGGGTATTTTAATTATACAGCTAAAGCGCTTGATAACAAAAAGTGGACACGAGGAAACTTAATGATCTGTTATAGTTACTGACAAGCAGTAAACGTATAAAACAAAATCAAATAAAAACATGAGTGTTATCAATCATTTAGAAAAATATTTTTAACCTGAAGTAATGTTAGACAATTTCTTTATCGTGATTTATCATAATCATTGTAATAAAAAAATAATTTACCCACGAAAAATATATGTACCAACGAAATGTTCATTCCAGCCACATTCAATGAAGAGGGAGAGCTACAGTTACGTTTTGCCACAAAAAGAACTGATTAAGCCTGGTCTTACTGATTAAAGACCAATCCGGACGACTACAAATATCGATTCCAACACAGGTATTAGGAACACAGACTATAGAACACATATTTTCCCTTACTTTCGAGCAACATTTTTTTCTGCAGATTGGAAATGTCTCTAGCTCATGCACCTCCAACTTGTAAAAGATGTTCTTCTGTCTGTTTCAACGTTTAGCAGCGGAAACGAGCCGCAGGTATAACATGAGGAATATTGAGGAATCAAAAGTACATCAGTTACGCGAATATAATTTTTATATAAAATAATACTGAAATTCAATACTGGTAACACAAAATATTTAAAACAAGCTTCTCTGCATCGACAAAATATACTTCAAAATTAAAGTTTTGATATCAATATGAATATAGAGGAGACAATAGAAAGAGATTTTCTTCTAACAGGAAGCGTGAATGCTCTAATAAAATTCTTTATAATCTGGTGCATCCTCATTTTGATGCCTTCTAACCACCCACGAAACCTACTATATACCCACGACATGTTCATCTCAGCCACATTCAGTGAAAATTTACGTATTGAATTTTCTTTTTAGTAATGAAGTATAATTTAAAGCGTAGTAGCCTTTTTTATCACTTA
Organism: Dolomedes plantarius; assembly: GCA_907164885.2. Classification (NCBI taxonomy): domain Eukaryota; kingdom Metazoa; phylum Arthropoda; class Arachnida; order Araneae; family Dolomedidae; genus Dolomedes; species Dolomedes plantarius. The sequence continues at coordinate 96,719,255 of OU015490.1, forward strand.
AAAGTATAGACACTAATATCAGTGTTTGGCTAATTCGTTCTGGAGTATTTAATTCATATTCTTCTAATGCATAATCTGTATATTTAAGTTGCTAAGCCGAATTTTTGGGCAATCCGTGAGAGAAAGCTACTGGATCAATTTATTTCATTTGATCTTAAACGAAAGATAGTAATCTGTAGATTTGCCAAATTTGGTTTTTGTAACCATAATTTCTATTAATTAGCGATAATTTACAGTTAAAATTTTAATTTTACGCATGCTCAGTGACATGCATTAATGATAAGCACGTTTATTCCTAGGAGTCTCTCTAGATCTCTCTCTGCCACTTTTATTTTTATGATAATTATGGTTGTGAAATACAAGATTAAACCTTGTGGAAACTGTTTACTTCGCTCTTTTTTATTAGTGATAATTTACAATTAAAAATTGCTTTCTGCGCATGCTCAGTGACATTTTTTAATCTGTCTTTAGATACTCACTAAGCATGAGGCCGCTTAAACACTTTAATTTGTTTCTGCGCATTATTATGATTTCCAATATTTGGCAATGATGTGTTAAGTATAATTTGTGTATTAGTGCATTTATTTACTATCTAGCCGTCATGTTGTGACAGGTATCAACTAGTTTATATTAAGTTATCGGATATTATGTATCTGCCAATTTCAGACAAATTTTCTCCATAGGATACCATTGAGGTGAGAGAAACGAATAGGGTTAGTACAGAGCAGCCTTAAGCATAATCTGCCACCATGATGTATGGGACCTTAATATCAGTGTTCAGCAATTCGTGAGTTTCTGGAGTATTTAATTCATATTTTTCTAATGCATACTTTAATTTACTTTTCCACCAAACACATCAATTGCTGACCCATTCATCAGTACCTACATCCCCATACAGAAATTCAAGATTACAATAGCAAAACTATAAAGTACCTAGTAAAACTAAACTACATTCTTCCATCTGATTAAAATATGTGGAGCATGAGATTGGTAGAGGGACTATTCTTTCAACCCATTCACCAATACACATAAGAAAATTTCATCGTGCGTTAAAATCCGTGGCTATTATTTCCCGCTCATTACAACGGTATGGAACTGCCAAAATCTTGGTTTGGAGAACCATATAAACAGCTTTACAAACCACTACACTGATTCGAAATCTTGTATTTTGAGGGCTTTGAAACTGCCAGCCAATGAACGATGGGTTCACCCAGAAGAAAAAGGATTAGCGTACTATTTAGGGAGCTCATTGCCTAATGTTATCAAACAAATAGCTGTCTAATTAGCCCTTGTGTAAGAAAAATTGACAACAGCGATCTCCACCAACTATCTGCAAGAAAGTGTATTTAAAGCTGATGTGTATTAACCCCATTGGATTTGCTCACGTCAATGCTAACCTTTGGAGAAAATTTTTTCACGGATTGCTGACTTGGATTTAAAGATCTTTTTTAGTTGTACTCCGTAATGAAAAAAAGAAATTTTAAATCTTAGGGTATTTTTCGCTTAAAAAAATGCAAATAATATTTTAAGATTTAAATTATTCGGAGAGAAAATCTGGTATAGGGAGTTTAAAATTATCATCTCATCAATTCCTTTTGTAGACGAAATTTATATAAGGAATTTTGTTCCAAAGTTTAGAAAAGTTCAGGGTATCTGAAAATGCCATTTTAATTGGATTATCTGTATTAAAGTAGCTGTAAATAGTAGACGAATTTTCTCCATAGGTTAACATTGAGGTGAGGGAATCCAATAGGATAACTACATAATAGCTTAAATATCTTTAAGGCATCGAAACACATGAACGAAATTATATATAATTTTACTTGAAGATTCACGTTTTCTGTAAAATGAAAATTGCTTTATATTTACTTCTCTATGTATACATCTTGGTTTCAAAAGTTACATTTTGGAGTATATTTTGCATATGCAAAGAAACTTGTTTTCAATGTTTTAATACCATACCAGTATTTAATTTGAGACTCCGCTTACTTGAAAAATCTAATTCGCTTAGCCAGTCGATTCTAACAGGAAACGAAGATGGATGTCTCATGTAATGCTTGCGGCTTAATTTCGCAGCATATGTTGTAACAGTTAAAAAGAGCCCCGCCCATAAGTCGCAAGTGTTAAAGCTAGTAAAGGCTTGGAGTGTTTCGTTTACATTAGGGATAAGTACCACTTCCTCTATGCTTTTCTACTTCTCTGAATCTTCAGTTGTGGTATTGTAAACAATTACAATCAAGTCTAATACAGTGGACGATTTACCAAGGAAGGGAACAACTTGCTGTTGACACTTTGGTATGGTAACTACAGTCTTAGGATCAAGCGTTCTAATGCAGAGGTTTTGATTCGGTTAAAATACAGGGTGATTTTTATTAAACTGATACTACTCATGCCACCTGTAGCGCGATCTATCAGCCGGAATTTCGCAAAAATTCATAGAGGGATTAGAAACGACACTGGAAAGATTTTCCATGAAGAAAAAAATTTGTTTCAAAAGTCACCGATAGGGGAAGATATGACGATCTTGTTGTTGGCGCACGGGAGAATTTGCATAAAACGCAAGTAACGCATCAAAATGCATATTCATGACTACGTAGTCGGCAGCATCGCTAGTATTTGGGACTATAAAGATCGGTGCGGAATCTGTTGCGCCATGGCTTTACAGAAGAAAGGATTTCAACAGTCGCTTTTTTCAACTTGTATGGCCACCTCGCTCCCCGGACCTAACCCATGAGACTTCTTTCTGATGGGTTACTTAAAATCCAAAGTGTATCTTGGTAGATTCTTTATCTTAGTGGCCCTAAACGACAATATATCCCGGACTTTGATGAACATTCCTGCTGACATATTACGCTCACCTGTTGATGACATAGTGTTCAGGATGCAATGTGTCGTCCACCAGGATGGTGGTCATCTTGAAGGAGGGAGAAGTGAATTTGCTGCATAAAGTGGTGTTGCAGTGGAAAATTTTTTTATTGATTTGTCTGCTTATTATAGCTTTTTGAGTATTCACCACTTATCTTTATAGCTCGAAACACTGGCGCTGCTGTCGACTTAATAGTCATGAATTTACATTTTGATGTTTTTCCTGCGTTTTGTGCAAATTCTCGGGTGCGCTGACAGCAACAGTGTCATAAATTCCCCTATCGGATACTTTTGGAACTTTCTTTTTTTTACGGAAACTCTTCCCCGTGTCTTCCTTAGTCCCTCTATCAATTTTGGTGGAATTCCGGTTGATAGCTCGCGCTACAGCTGGCTCTGAGTAGTGTCAGTTTTAAAAAAAATCATCCTGTATGTCCAATCTTCGTTCACTAAGTTGGATCACATTTTAAGTAAAATCTATAAAGTCATCACTTATATACTAGTTACATTCGGGGAACAGGTAAAAATTGTAACTGAAATTGATGCTTTTTGAAGTCAAATAGAGATAGCTCTATAATTTAAAAAAAATATTCTTAAAATATTAATAGTGTTAACGGATTATCATTTTGAAAATGTCATTGTTATGACACCATAATTTCCTCCGTGTTCTAGGTAGGGTAGATCCGTGTATTATGGACCATCGTGTAATATAGACCATGTGTAAGTTTATCTGTTCACCACTAGATAGCAGAACCATCTCATTGCATTTAGTGAATATTAGTGTTATCCAGGAGGTGACTTGTACACGTGTGCCTTCGTTTGGGCGATTATGAAATTGTGTTTTTGGTTTATATGATTATTGATGTAACAGGTATGTTAAAATGAAAGTATTACTTTCTGCTGTTAGGTAATTTTAATATAATTTTCCCTTTAATAGTAGCAAATGTACTTATTTTCTTAACAATCCATACATGTGTTTTATGCGCACCATTTTGCATAGCGATATATGATTGAAAAAAACGTTGCTCCGTCCATGCGTGTAATATGAACCATGTGCTGTTGTGTAAAATGGACCGCTGGTCCATATTACACTTTGTAGGCACGTTGGATCGATAACATCTGCAGAGAAGGGAAAGAACGTCACATTTGGCTACATAATGAGTGCTGCTGGTCACTACATCCCACCGATGGCGGTGTTTGCCTGTAATCGATGGAAACAGGAGCTCCTATAGGAACTCTTTTCAAATGCCAGGAAAAAGGTTGGATGACGATCGAGGTCTTCAATGAATGGATGAAACATTTCATTTGTTCCGCTAAATCTGACAATAAAAGAAAGGTTTTGCTAATTTTCGATGGACATGTGTCCCACACTCAAAAACTCGAGGCTAAAGACTTGGTTAGAGAAGAAGAGTTGATCATACTATCACTTCCTTTGCATTCTACCCATCGAATACAACCTTTGTATCTCGCTTTCTTTCGTCCAATAAGCGTCTACTATTACCAGGAGATGGACAAGTGGATGAGGGAACATTCTGGACTGGCCGTATCAGAATTCGAAGTGTGTGAACTGTTAGGGAAGGCTTATGCACGGTCGGCATCTCTTGAAACCGCTGCCAATGGTTTCCGTGAAGGTGGTATTTGGCCTGTCAATCGCCATGTATTTCACGACTTTGACTTCGCTCGATCCGATGTTTCTGATAAAGCCCCACTACGAGTGACATCAGAAGACGAGACCAACGACCACTTGTCATAAAATGTAGCTCCCATTGACCCAACACTTGATGCCACAGTCCAGTTGAACACGTCTGTTTCCGATGAGCCAACTTCAGAAGATGTAGTCCAGCAGAACATCCCGGTTTCCGTTAGTCATAAAATGTTCTCAGTGGAAGACATGAGTTCCCTTCCTCATTACGTACAAAGAAGCCTAAGAAAGATAAAGGGAAACACTTGAGAGGTCACTGTTCTGACTTCATCCTGTTTCAAGAAGGCCGTTGCTGAAAAACAATAGAAGCGACCAAGCTGGACATTAGGGTGGAGCGAAAAAACTTTTTCTCGAAATTCACATTGCGTGAGTCATTATTTGGTGTGAAACTGGCTGGAACAAATTTTCTCCAAATTTCAGCTCAAAATGTTGCCATTTTGAGGTTCCACACCTCAAGCGAATATTTGTATTGCCTTTTTATAAAGTTTTTAATGCCTTTTTATCAAAAAATAATAATTAATTAATTGAATATTTAATTAATTGTAAATTAATTTTAATTAATAATTAATATTAATAACTATTTAATAATTAATGTTAATATTGATATTTATTGTCAAATGTCAGTGCTCGAGATGGAATTTCGTATATTTGAGAATATCACTGCCGAATCTAGCCGCTGCTTGTGATAGAACGGGAGTATCGGATAGGACAGCTGCTATTGCATCCTCTGTGCTTCGAGATATAGGGATTGTATTCAAAGATACTCCATCTACAGTTATTGACAGGAGTAAGCTGAGGAGAGTAAATCGAAAGGTATGGTCACAGCTTAGTTCTACACAAGTAAGACAGTCTTAGTACGCCATCTACTTCGATGGAAGGAAGGATAGAACTATGGTGCAAGAAAAGAAGGGAAGTTCTTTATATAGGACTATAGCTGTGGAAGAGCATATTGTTTTGTTGTCAGAACCCGTTTTTGTTTATATAGGACACGTGACTCTGGATTCTGGCTCTAGTGCGGATGGTTGGAACGAACATCAACGTTGGGAATAAAAGTGGTGCAGTTAGACGGTTTGAAATCTTTGTTGACCATACACAGCACTGGTTTGCATGCTTATTGCATTCTAATGAACTACCTCTTCGCCCCCTTTTTCCAGAAGATTGACGGAAAGGCATCTGGACCACACTTTCGGAACAACAGGAAAATCTTTTTCGGAACAATAGGAAAATCTCTGCAAATATGCGAAACCCTTGCTGTGACAAGTTTTGTTCATATTCCAATTGCTCTTCGTGAAATTTATAAAAAAGACCTCAGTGCAGACCAAAAATACATTTTCGATATTTCTAGGGCAATATCCTCGGGGGAGTGCCTTCCAGACTTAGCAAACAGAAGTCCTGGAACGATGTCTCATTCAAGATGGCTCACTAGAGCCAACAGAATTCTATATGTGTCGACTGCCGAACCAACAGAACACTTTAAGCTCCTAGTAGAATATATCACGGAAGTTTATGTGTCATCCTAGTTTGAAATAAAGAAATTCCCAAGAGCTACTTATGGAACACGTCACCTGCACAGAATGATAAAAAAGCTCATTCTTGCCAGAAGATTTTAAGTCAATCGTTCACAAAATTATTCAGAGGAACTCTTATTTTGCTCACTCTGAAAACATTCTGTTGGCAATGCTGTTAGATGAACGATCACATATTCGAGAACTTGGCCTCAGTAGAATATTCAAAGCAAGAAAAACTGACTGGAAGGGGAAAATACGCCAATTTCATCTTCTAAATTTAAATTTCAAAGCAGAGAAATATTTTGAGATGATTAACTGGGAAATCCTTTGGAACCACTAGAAAACCATGAACCTCAGTGACGAAGACATAGCAAGGATGATCAGAAACAATTTACAATTTGAAATAGAGTAGCTCCCTTGCAATTCTCAAGCAGTAGACAGACATGTGCGACTGGTAACATAAGTATCATTGGTAACATGTGGAGCAGAAGCGAGGGATGGATACATTCGCAGTGGAATCAAGTCACGAAAGGAACTTCATAAGTTTGACACCAAAGATAATTATTTTGGCCCTCATGTGAAATCCAAAATTGAAGACTATTTAAAGTAAATTGCATGTTAGTGATATTTTTAGAAACGACAATGTTTTCCTGTTTCTTTTTTATAATTATAACTATTTTAGAGTCAGAAAATAAAGCTATTGTAAGCATTAAAATTAAATAAAAGAAATTGATTTTTGTTTACTTTTAAAGTTAATATTCCTTCCTTTGACCGCCTGTATGGAACCTGAAGACGCTGCGTGATTGCGCTGGTATTTTTTTGCAATATCTTTTTTGCCAAACAGCACCATTTGTTGAATCAGGAAATATTAAAATTCGAAAAAAAAACATTTTTTTGCCTTTTTCACTCCACCCTACTGGACATCCAACAGCGTCGGAAAGAGGAAAGAATAACAAAGAAAGCTCAAAAAAAGATGCTTGCACAGAAGACGACAGAGCGAAAACGCCCGGAAGCTTCAAGGGTCTCAGTAGGGACATCCCCAGGAACCTCCGGCCAGGAGACAGCTGCAAATCAAGTTACTGAACAGTTTACTTTTCCCGCGCATTCTGCGGGGAGAGTACGGAGGAAGACTGCATCAGATGCGAGAAATACTGCTCATGGGTGCACGAAGCTTGCGCCATCATAACCAACCCGATACACTATTATTATGAAGATAACTGTACTTTAATTTACTAAAAGCACAGCTTTGTACGTCCGTCTTTCCTTCTATATCATACATTTTATTCTCGTATCAGTGGTCCATATTACACATACGTTCGATCCATATTACACGAACGTATGTGTAATATGGACCACTGACACGGAAATAAAAAAAATTTATTTCCTGTAAGTATTAATAGTTACCAGAGGGCTTTACCAAGTTTGAACCCTGCAGCTATAAAATTGTAATGAGCAGACGAAAAAATAAATATTTTTTGAAAAATAATTTACGTTTTATGACCATTCTTGCTCAGGGGGTCCATATTACACCGATCTCCCTTATATTTTTTAGGTGCAGGAAATTTCTTTTCACCTCATATCCATAGTAACCGAAGTAAAAGCCCTTTTCAGCAGTTTACAAGTGTCTGAGACATCTGCGCACACCAGATTTACGCATAACACAAGCAGTCGAATATGGAAAACAGAGGACATGCAGTTTTAATTTTGCTCCTGGCCAGTTACCCGTTTCCAAGACTCCATATAAAAAGTACATTTATTTTCGATTTATCGTACTGCATGAATACATATACTTTTTGTGTCATGGAATTAGTTCAAATGTCTTTCTAGACCAGGAGTTCCCAAGATGTTGGTCGCGTCCTTTTAGGGGACGCCATAGTTCTCATCTCACCAGACAATTTCTCAATATTTACCATGAAACTTTAAGTCAGTGATTTTTTTAAAGGTAAAAATCTCATTCAAAGCACGAACCCAGTTCGTAAGAAATCAACTGCCTGTATTGGGTGATAAATCGCGATTATGTACTACCTATAGATCACACATTCTAAACTTCAATTTGTCTTTCATTAGCCTGTGCTGTCTCGTTTGGCATTACTGTTGTAGATTCCCCAACGGAATAAAGTAATTTACTTAGGTAAGTGTTATTATATTTTATTTTTATTATTACCATGTTTTTATTAACTCGCTTTCTTGTTTGTCCAGTACAAATCTTGCAATCGATTTTTAACTAACTTCCCGACTAGCTAGATATTTGAATTTTTTGTAATTGCTCAGAACACGATGAAAATGCATTCTTTTCATACTTTTAGCTATCTTTAAGCAGCATTGAATTCATTCTCAGTTAATGTTATTTTGTATGGAAAGATAGTTCTGAAAAAATCTGCAAGGTGGCTCATCGATCAAATTCAATGCTTGCACTTTTGTGCAACGGCGTTTGATGATTTTGAAAACATAATAGGGGAAACTCTTGTACCTAGGGCCGGCTATTTTCAAATGGCAGTATCTTTAGTTATAACTAACTTACAATAATAAAAATAGTTTGTATACATTACTTCCTTTATTCTCTTTAAATAAAAATCACATTAATCGTAGAAAAAAAAATTGTAAATGATATTGAAAATTTTAAAAAAATTACAAATGGCCCTAGGTACAATAACACTATTGTACCTAGAGCCAGTTATTTTCAAAAACTGAAATTGTTGTTTATAATGAAAAAAAAAACAATTTGTATGCATTAGTTCTGTTATGCACAACTTCTAAAATCTTCGCAAGGAAGAAATGTTAATTGTAGGCAATGTCTTAAAGGAAGAAATGTTTATTATTTCATCACTTTCCAATGTATGTTTTTCCTCCATTGTCTTCTTAATGATCCCACATAAATTTTCTGTTTCAAACACAGATTTCGTAACCTTTTTTTAACAATTACTTTTTTCAATATTTGTGCTTGAATATAATTTTTCTCGGGGGTATCAGTGAGAATTCTACTCTTGCCAAGTTTTCGCCCACCTCTTTTCTACTAGAGGCCATGGCCCTAGATACAAGATTATGACCCTAGGTACAAGATTTTGTTGTTTTGGCCAAAATGGCTTCTATAGCCAAACACCTCAAGAAACCAAACTTTGTTTTTATATAATTTTTTCCTTTAATGATTACAAAATTTATCTGTTATACATTAAAACACAAGTTTGCACTTACTTTCACAAAATAAGACTTCAAATTGAAGTGAAAAAATTTAGTTTTGATCATCAAATCAAGACTTTCTTTTATATTTAACTATAGCTTCTTGCTTTCATTTAAAATGGCTGTTATAATTTGAAACAGTGTTGTCACTCACTTGAATGAGTAAAAAAGCTGTAAAATAATAATTATTTAAATAAAGTATGGTGGCCCTAGGTACAAGAGTTTCCTTTACATGTGAATTTAGTTTGTTTACAAAAATGTTGTGCGAAAAAGTTTTAAAAAAAAATTATAAATGCTAGCAGTTTATAATGTCTGTGGATAGTGGAAAAAACTAAAGAGTGACTATAATTAAATAAAAGAAAGTGGAAAAGAATACTTAAGTGAAGGTTTGTGTTATTAAGAGAGGAAAGGAGAGATAAGTAGTCAAGTTTATATAATTCAACAGAAAATTTAAAAACGTCGTATATAAAAAGTTCTTTTTATCTTGAAATTGATTTTATATAGTTCTGAACCTTTACGGTAGATGCATTATTTGTATGCAGGTATTTTGTGTTCTATTTTTGCTTTTACACACCTTTGATTAAGGGTTGAATATTTCTTAAAGGTCTCGATTTATTTAATTTTCTTACATATTTCATTTTTGTTAAATAAAATCTGTAGTTGAAATGGAATTATGAAAAATCCATTTAAGTGTTTTTTCTTCAAGTCTTAAGAGATTTTTTAATAAAAATACTGAAGTTGGCAAACGGAAGGGTGGGGTGGGAGAAAAGTATACGTGGAAACCATTGAAGGGGGTCGCGAACCGAAAATAATTGGGAAACTTTGTTCTAACACATGACTAGAATTCTGTTCCAGAGACTCTGATTTCTGTCTGTCTGTTGGCGTGGCTGTTTGCAGTCGGCCGGATTCACCCCGATACATCAGTGAGTTTTAAATTTTCCTTCTCATCAATTCCTTTGGTAGAGGAAATTTATAAAATGAATCCTGTTCCAAGGTATACAAAAATACAGGGTATCTGAAACTGCCATTTTATTTGGTTATCAGTATTTATGTAGCTGTAAATATTAGACACATTTTCTCCATAGGTTAACATTGACAAGAGGGAATCCAATAGGGTAACTACATAATAGCTTTAACAGAAGGCATCGAAACACATGAATGAAATTACATGTAATTTTATTCGAAGATTCGCGTTTGCTGTAAAATGAAAATTGCTTTTTATTTACCCTCTATTTATACATCTTGGTTGAAATTTTGGAGTATATTTTGCAGGTGCAAAGAAACTTGTTTTAAATTTTTTAATACGATACCAGTATTTAATTTAAGACTCCGTTTACTTGAAAAATTATTCGCTTAACCGGACTGTATTTGTAGTGTATAAAAATGTATTTTTCCTGTAAAATTTGTGGTTTAATTTCGCTGCAAATGTTGAATCAGAATAAAAAGAGTTTCCCCATAAGGCGTAAGGCTCGGTGCACACGAGCGATCCGGTGTCGTTGCGGCATCGCAGTTGCGATCAAGAGTACAATGAGAGAATTGAACTAACCGACGACGCCTAGTCCGTGTGAGTCGATTAGTTCAACTCTATGTACTCCTGATCGCAACTGCGGTGCCGCAACGACACTGGATCACTAGGTATGCACCGAGCCTAATTGTTAAAACTATTAAAGGCTTGGAGTGCTTCGTACACATTAGGGATAAGTACCACTCCAACTATGATTTTCCACTTCTCTGAATTTTCAGTTGTGGTATTGTCAATAATTACAATAAAATCTAATACAATGGATGATTTACCGACGAAGGGAACATCTTTGTTCACTAAGTTGAATCACATGTCAAGTGAAATCTTTTAAGTCATCACTTATATACTAGTTATATTTGGGCAACAGGTAAAAATAGTGACTGAAATTGAAGCTTTTTTACGTCAAATAACGATAGCTCTATAAATTAAAAAAACATTTTATTAGTAAGATATTAGTAGTGGTGACTGATTATTATTTATATTTTGAAAATGTCCTTCTCATAACACCATCATTTGCTCCGTGTTCCAGATATATTTTTTAGGTGCAGGAAATTTCGTTACACCTCATATCCATAGTGACCGAAGTAAAAACGCCTTTTCAGCAGTTTACAAGAGTATGAGACACATCTGCGGAGACCAGAGTTACGTATAACATAAGCAGTCGAAGATGGAAAACAGAGGACATGCAGTTTTAATATTTCTCCTAGCCAGTTACGGTTCTCAAGATTCCATATGAAAAGTACTTTTCTTCTAGATTTATCATACTTCATGAATACATATATTTTTCGTGTCATGGCATTAGTTCAAATGTCTTTCTAAACCAGGAGTTCCCATGATGTTGGTTGCGTCCTTCTAGGGGATCACTCCGTCAAGATAATATACCAACCTGCCTGAACAATTAAATATATTTTTGGCTATTTTAAATTACTACCATCGGTTCATGTGTCTTACAGCTGAGTTACAAATACTTCTTTATTCTCTAATAAAAGGGACGAACAAGAATGATAGGTCTCTAATCGTATGGACCGAATAAGTAGAAAATGCATTTCACAAGTGGAAGAAGGCCATTTCTGACCTTGCTATCGCATCAAAACCCAAATGCTCATTTAGCCTTGGCGGTGGATGCTTCAGAAAATTCAATTGGTGCATTATTAGAGCAGCAAATTAATGTTGAAATACAACCACTTGCATTATTTTCACGTAAACTGTCACCGACCGAAATCAACTACAGCACGTTTGATTGGGAGCTGATCAAATCGTATTAAGAAGTTAGACACTTGAACCTTACTTTCGTGTTACATTAAGTATGGGTTTAAAAACGGCCTCCAATGTCAAAAGTCTAAGGTTCAACGCCATGTTAAATCACCTTTGGGATTATACATACCACCAGATCGTTTTAATCATGTAATCTAGATATTGTAGGTTAGTTGCACCCTTCGAGAGATTGCACTTATATTCTTACTTAAATCGATCGGTTTACCAGATGGCCTGAAGCTTTTCCTCTACGTGACTAGCGCTCAGATAAACAAATTCACACATATGCGATCAAAATACACATTCCTTATTTAGAGATAGTTTCTGTTTTCGGACAAAAGTGTTCACAGGAGTTTTTTTTATTTTTTTCCCCGGAGGCATTTGTCGTGTAGACATTCGTTTATAATTCGCCGCAGTTTGGTGGCCGTTTTATTATGGGGGCACCATATAGGCGGACCAGCATTACCCTCTATGAAGGGACTACACAAACGGAGATATTTTAGTGGCGCACCCTCAACACCGAAAGCTAGCGCGCTGTACCACAGGGCCACCACAAATCAACCACCCTATTTTTGGTTGATATATATACTATAAGCGTTATGTGCTTAGAATTTTTATATATTCCAATTCAACAATTGGAAAGGTTCTTAAGATAAAAAGAAGTGACAGATACTTTTGTGTTCTCTAAGGATTCCTTTTTATACCATTTTGATAAGTGCATTTTTATTTATCATCGAGTTTTGTTAAGCACATACAAATTAGCATAAAATTACGTACTTAAGGAAAAAGAAATAGATTTTTTAATTAATTCTTTATTCCGTCAGCCAATGCCTTTATCACAAAAGTACGAAATGTATATATTTATTATGCACAGTGCAAAAATAAATACAATATTTGAATTTCCTTTATCTTACTTTTTCGTAATTTTAAGCGTTTTTTACTACAGGTTATCGGTTTCAATCAACGTTCTTATGCCTTCTCAAAGTTTTAAATTTAGGAAAAACGTGCGCAGAATCAGACCTAGAACGGTAATATAACAAATGTGTTTCTTTTGCTAAAAGTGATTCCTTATTGTGATAACAACGTGTTTTTCCCATACAGATAGAACACATTTACCTAGAGGACCATGATAGAATATCTCATCGATAAGGGAAACGTTAAGAAAACACATAATCTCTCTATTCTATAAGAAAGTAACTCCCGCTGCTGCTCAAAAGCTTGTCACGCTATCTCCTCCGAAACCGCTGGGGGTATGGGGTCGACACCGATATCAATAGATGCAGAAAAATGTGGGAAACAAAGTTAGACATGTCTCATCTTCGTCGGACTTTAATTTTTTTTTTTTATTTTATGTTTTGTGGGAAAATATTGACTTTTTCATCTTCAGATTACGATAACTCGCCAAACAATGATCGTATAATTTTGATCTTTTTACAATCTAAGACTACAGACATTTCCCTTTCAAACTAGACATTATTTGTTTAAAAGTATTTTAAAACAGACTAATATTTTCATAAAAAAATGAAACACAGTTTTTCAAGAATTATTGACTTTTTCATCTTCAGATTACGATACTTCGCCAAAAAATGATCGTAGATTTTTTATCTTTTTACAGTCTAACACTACAGACATTTTTCTTTCAAACTAGATCTCATTTGTTTAAATATATTTTAAAAGAGACTAATATTTTCATCAAAAATGAAACACAGTTTTTCAAGAAATATTGTCTCCTATGGGGATGTAATATCGATGCTCCTCGAGTTTTTATCTTACAAAGAAAATATTTACATCATCTCGAGGCTGAAAGCTTTCTTATTCATATAAACCTCATTTCAAGTCTCTATCTTAAAATTTCGATTTTTAATTGAATTTTTAGCTGATACTTCAGTTGCGTGTATTCCGTGTGAAGAAACACCCTTCGCATTAAGGGTGACAACAGTAAATGGATGCAAGCTGCTACATTGCCCGAGAACCACCTCTATGTATCTCGCTATTAGCCATAACAGAGGAGCGAGAGTAGCGACACTAGCGGCGAAACCCCTAGTAAGAACAAAACTTGTTAATACCCACAATAATAATATAATATATTGTTTACCATACTGACTACGTACCCGAATTAGATTTTCTAGAAATCTTTGCTTTTTATAAAAATTCCTCTGTATTACACAAAAACATGTCTACACTGTATTCACTAATAAAAATAATGGATGGCTTCTTCTACCCGTACCGAAGCGCCAAACAGAGCAATGAATATTCTTTCGTGGTAACTCCGAATTACAGTCAGCCCTTCTTGCTCATTGCACAGAGCGCAGATGTGTGTTTAGCAAGGCACTTTTTAATTGTTCTTTTAAAGTACTCAAAGAAAACCCCGATTTTCCTATTATTTTACATGTTTAATGTATGAATAACGACTTTTTTTGTTTTGTTTGAGCATTTCACAGATTTATTCCTTTTTATATCTTTATGCTTTCGAAGAAAAAAGTTCCTGTCATACTTAAATACTTTCATGGGCAGCTTTTGTATTTAAGGAATTGCTTTTCGATTTTTAGTGATTCTGAGTATTAAGACAGTGGGTTTTAAGAAATTTTATTTTTTAAATTATGCATACATCAAAATATGGAGGCGGGAATTGTCTTCCAAAGGCCCAGTTGCTGACTAATATATTACTCTAAGAAATTATTACTCTTCAACTGATCTGTATAATTTGTCTATAGATTTCTGATGTACAAATAAAGTATAAAAAACAAAACAACACAAATACTTACATTTATAGTTCAAAAATAAGAATATTCAGGTCAAAGCGTCTACAGCAACAGAAAATTGCGAAATAAAACGAGTTGTGAATGGATATTTCAGTATTTTTTGGAAATGTTTCTTAAATAATATGGATTGCAGCACAATATTGTAGTGGTAACAATTTCCCCCATCGCTGTTTTAGCTGGGACAGAGAATATTGTTGAGAAGTATACTTTCAAACTTATATGTGATATATATATATATATATATATATATATATATATATATATATATATATATATATATATATATATCACATATTCTTTCTTTACCACTCATATTTGAGAAGACTTGAAGAAGTGGGAAACCTGCTTCCCACGGCCTACGAAAGGGTTATGAACATCTATTGACCGATTTCACGAGCACCCTTATTCAAATTAATCTTTGTAATCACTGGTGTCAAAGCATTTGACCCGAGTACTCCGAAAAGATCCATAACGGGGGTGTCCCCATGTGGTATTAGTATTCATCACAATTGTTTAAATTTCGGAGTAAGTAAACGAAGTACAGGGTGTAACAGATTGGACTCCCACATTTCACATTGTGCTAAAAAACGAATGAAACAATTTACGGAAAAAAAGCTTTATGTCTTTGACAAGCACTAACAATCTAGTTCTGTTTCCCCCAAGGTTTTGAAAATGACGTCACCCAGGTAGCGACGGTTATTTTCGATGCACTTTTGAAACCGTTCTCTAATGTTTTGGTCAGTCTGGGCCATCTCTGGGGAAATGGCGGCAATTTCCTCGCGAGTAGCGAACTTACGGACTCGTTGCACATCTTCAGCTGTTCTAAGTTTCCGAGGATGATTCCTTGGTTTCCTTGGTAATGCAGATTCTCTCACGTATGAAACCCGACGCAGCAATTTTTTTTTGTATTGTGGATCAAGAACGGCATCATTTGCATAGAGCATAAAGCAGTCCTAAATGCCCTCTGTGTAACGGTTACAGAATAATTGTTTTTAAAGAAATACTCGATAATGAAACAACGATGTTCACAGGACCAACTCATGGTGTCTACTGACAACTAGGAAATCTGCCAAGCCTGTTGCCAAGTCCCACCCCGCCCTACGCCCACCACTTCCTTACTAATGACCTTCAGAAATGTGGGAGTAACCCTGTACAAAAGGTTTGAAAAATGTTTTCTTTACGTAATTTAAAATTTAAGATGAAAACAAACGCATCATTCATAACAGCCATCTATTTGTAAGATTTCTGCGTGGGAGTTCATTTTCATTATTTTTTTTCTTCCAGGTAGTAATAACAACATCGATTTTGTGATAATAATTAGAAAGAAATTTTCTACTGATGAACTCTCACTAATTAATCCGTTTGTATCTCTCTGTGCCACAGAAATCGCAATTTTCTTTTTCGAGTAGTTTTTAATTAATCAAGCGATTAATCATCTAAAAGTTTTGATAGGAATATGCGAACTTAATCAAGATGTAACTTTCTATATGGGACAATATGAATACATTTTAGCCAAATAAAATTTCAATTACTATTTTGAAACTTTCAAAATTTTTTTAGTTGCCAGATAAGATAAGCAGGCTGATGATTTTGTTTCCTTTAAAGTAATAAATATTTTTGTTTTATGGGTGAATTTAATTTGAAGAAATGAAAGTATTTATTCAAATGTGTCTTAAATAATGAATATGAAATTAATTATAATCATTAAGAATATTATATATAAAAATATTTTACTAGACTGCAATTTGTTTTTCACTGTTTGGGGTTTTTAATATTTTCTTCTGGCTTATGAATTGCTTATTAAAATAAACTAATCTTGAATTGTTCATCCAATTTAGATTCTATAACTGGTATTTTTTTCAACAGGCTATAAATTAGTAAGATTTGAAATCGCATTCAAAATAGCATCAAAATTTAAAATGAACAAAAATTGTATACTTACTTAGTGTTCAAAATATTGTGAAAGGATACATAATAAAACTGAATATTTTTTTCCAACTGTGCTCTAGAACTATTTTTATATAATCCACATTTTTTAATCCATTCGGCCAGCCTTTAAAACAATGGTTATGAACCTGGGGGGCATGAGGGATATCCCGGGGGAGAGGGGTTGGATGGAAAGCATAATATATGTGTAAAGCGTATTTTAACATGGCTTGCGAAAACGAAAATTAATTAAAGCGATTAGTAATACGCATGACAGTCATCGTATTTTTGTTAATTTTTGATTTAGTATTTCATTACTGTAATGAGATAATGATGCAAAAAGCATAGAGCCGTTGTGTTGGTTGCTGTTTACCCCATGAGGGGCGCCGTTTGCTCAGAGCAAACGCCTAAATCTAGTTTTTTTTCCATTTGCATTCAATGCATTTCAGTTAAATGAGAAGATAATTGGTTAGCACTGCCATCTATTATCAGTTTAAAGAAGTAAAACCTTTTTGCAACCTTTTATTGGAGAATTTTTCAAGATTCTTTAGGTTAAATAAAGGGGGGGGGGGAATCTGCAGCGTGTAGGTTGTTGTACCTCAAAGGGTTAACGTACGCTTTTTTCCATAGTCTTTACGCCGCTACTCGGGCCATTGTTTGACTGCCGAGCCTACTACAGCAGCACGTTCACAAACTTGAAGCTGACTCTTGTGCCTTGCCCGTTCTCAACTCACACATTTTAATATTTTAAAATTTATGCAGATATCATTCAGGCTTAGTGAGGGGCTTAGGAAGGTCAACCATACAGGGCCTAGGCATAAAAAGGTTGTGAATCAATTCTTTATACACATAAAATACCTTTAGGAGTTTGTGAAGCTTATAAAAGAGTTTATAAAGTTTATAAAGGAGTTTATAAATGACCCTTTGGCTTTTATAAAGAATGCTAGTTGATTGTCGTATTGCTCTGAGAAGAAGGTGTACTTTGAGAAAATGCAAATAAATCTTACAGTTCATTTGTGTTTTTGATAATTTAAGTACTGAAATTAATATGTCCATCTAATTTAAAATAGCTTAATTGATATAGAGAGAAAGACACAGGTTTTAATATATCATTCATGAAATTTACTTGTAAAATTTCTGCACAATAAAGTTTAACGCACTATGGTATTTAAAAATCTTTCCTACACATGGGAACTGCCTCACAATTTATCAGCAGATTTTCGCATTACGCTGAAAAGAAGATTTATTTTGAGACAATGCAAATAAATATTACAGTCCATTTGTGTTGTTGATAATTTAATAATCTAAATTAATAATTGCAGGTAATTTAAAACAGCTTAATTGAGAGTGAAAAACTGAGAAAGGCAGGGATTTTAACATATCGTTCATGAAATGTACTTGTAAAATTTCTGCACTATTAAATTTAACGCACTATGTTATTTAAAAAATCTTTCCCACACATGGTAACTGCCTCACAATTTATCAGTAGATTTTAGTATTACTCTGAAAGAAGGTTTATTTTGAGACAATGAAAATAAATATTACAGTCCATTTGCATTGTAGATAATTTAGGGATCGAAATTAATAGATCCAGCTAATTTAAAACAGCTTCATTCAGAGAGAGAAAGACAGGGCTTTTAACATATCGTTCATGATACTTACTTGTAAAATTTCTGCACTATAAAATTTAATGAATTATTTTATTTAAAAATCTTTCCTACACATGGGAACTGCCTCACAGTTTATCATCATATTTTCGTATTGTTCTGAAAAGAAGGTTTATTTTGAGACAATGGAAATAAATTGTACAATCCATTTGTATTGTCGATAATTTAAGAATTGAAATTAATTATTCCAGCTACTTTAAAACAGCTTAATTGAGAGCGAGAGAAAAAGACAGGGCTTTTAACATATCGTTCATGAAATTC
This sequence comes from Dolomedes plantarius, assembly GCA_907164885.2. NCBI lineage: Eukaryota > Metazoa > Arthropoda > Arachnida > Araneae > Dolomedidae > Dolomedes > Dolomedes plantarius. Next base: position 96,737,896 of record OU015490.1, read on the forward strand.
CCTTGTAAAATGTTTGCACCATTAAATTTAGCGCACTATTTTATTTAAAAATGTTTTCTACACATGGGAATTCACAGTTTATGGGCCTCACAGTTTATCAACAGTTATCGCAGAAACTGGCAGCAGGTGGTTGAATATCGCTGAGAAGTTAATATACATATAAAATGTAAAAGAAATAATTTGATGTTCGAAAAGCAAAAAAAGGCATATTTTCAACCGAAAAAGATATGTAATATCCATTTCTCTCGTAATGTTTTTATAAGAATTTTTATAAAATACCCGATAACAGTATGAATCACAAACTTTATGATCTCTAAAATTTTTATTCATATATTTCTAAAAACATAAAGAAGATTGCGTTTTGCATAAATAATATCAATATATATATATATATATATATATATATATATATATATATATATTTGAATAGCAATACAATTTAGCAACAAACCTTTCCTGAAATTTAAAGATAATCTGATCACGTTTTTATTGAAATTTTTATCCGGAAAAATGTCCGATATTCGAAGAGCGGGAAATTGCTTTTTTATTTGCTTTTTATCGACTTTTCTATTTAACAGAGAATTTTCATTAGACTGGATGCTAAGATCAATTTACATGTCACAGCGAATTACGCTAAATGAATTTTATAGGCTTTCATTTGAAAATGCCTCACCAGACTTGCAGTCAGAACACTATATAAAATTTTTTAATTATAAATTTTAATTGGAAAAAGAGGTTGAGTCTTAATAGGCAATTTTACTTTTAAAAAATCTAACAAGGTTTCACGTGTATACTTCAGCTATTTCTATTAAGGATTTTTTGATGATCAAATTTTAGATAACTTTATTTTTGCAGCTGATGAAGAATTTTTATCTATATTCTTTTTTCCTCTATCCATGGCTATTTTGGTGATAGTAAACAAATTTTACCATGGGATATAAAGTGACCTGCGGATATTTTTCACGCCATTGTTTTTTTCTACAAATATGTTTTTTATTTTCATTTTTTAAAAATAAAGACGCATTTAATTTTTTACTGCTTTGACACGAGCAGTTGATTACTTTGCAAAATAATGACCTATTTGCCATCACAACCGTAACTTTCAAACTTAGTTCTGATCATAAACTCTAGTTTAGTCTAAAAGTCTAATGCACCCACACTGAAAAATTTCCTAGATCATAAATTAACTTATTTCGTTCTTGGTAGGATTTCCCTTGAGCTATAAATTAGTTTTTAATGTTTTGAGAATATATGTGTAACAGATTCTGAAAGATTTTAAATATGACGCAAATATTAAAAAGCTCTGTTTAATAGGACCGTTGTAGCCTACTGGTAGCGCGTTGGCCTCGGATGGGGGATGCTCAGTTCGAATCCCGATGATCGCCATTGAATGCTTTCGTGTTTAGGCCGGGTATAGGCACGTTAAATCCGTAGACCTGAAAGTTTGCGTATGATGTCAGTGGATAGGAGAAAGTACAAGCCCTCAAAATGTCGCCCCTGACGGTGATTGGTTAAAACTGAGGTGGCTTCTGTCTACAGTCGGACTACCACTCTTGTCAGGCAATTTTAAATCGAGCCGTATTATTCTTCCCGCCAGGGCCAAATTTAGACTTGCTGAGGCCCTAAGCTAAACAAACCCCATGGGCCCCCTGCTGTTTTAAATTGCATAAGTTGGTGTCGGGAAAAAATTAAATATATACGTCCTTTTAATGTATGAAAATGTATTGTCTTTTAATTTTTATTAAAAGATAAAAAAGAATGTGTTTGCAAAGTCACAGAAATAATTATATAATTAAAGGGTTTTAAAACCGACAAATAAGGCTAAAAAAACAAAGTTTTAAAGTATGAAAATAAAAGGTAACAATTAAATTAATATAACATCATAATCGGTAGTATATAAAAATTTAATCTTTCATTCAGGTGAAAATTAGAGTTTTAATCAATTTTACAATGCCCTTAAATTATTTTAATGTTGTATTTTATATATTTAAAATTATTTAGAAATTATCGTGATTTGTCTGACTTCATTTGAGAGATTTTTATACGAGATATTTTCAATATCAATATATATATATATTTATATTTATTATTTTTTTCTAATTTGAGGCCCCGGAAGATTGCGAGTCCCTAAGCTATAGCTTTTTTAGCTTATACGTAAATCCGGACCTGCTTCCCGCAGTCGAGACCTGCTCTAGCATGCTGCGGGCAGAGGAGACATAAGTCACAACAACAACAGTTCTACTTAATACCATATTTTCTTTAGAATTGGTTAGATACGTGTAGAAAAATTACAACACAAGAAGTGTGTAGGAGTGTTTCGTACATTTTCTTCAGGAATTTATTCGAACACATAGCACAATAATAAGTGAGGGCCTTATATTTTATTTAATTAGCGACTAATTCACTTCGACCGACATCATGAAATGCTTAAAAACAGCTTTGAATCTCTGCAGTTTTGTAAAAAAGAGTAAAAAAAACAAACAAGTCCCATATTGACACATTTGGTTTAGAACACTCGTTAGAGACAAAATTAATCAGACAGTAATGCTTACTCCACACTAACGGCGACAGCAACGAAAGACAGACACGTTTTGCCACCTGTCTCCGTAGTTGTCCTAAAAGCCTTCACACCGTTGGGAGATGGGGAGAAGAGGATATTTATTTGCGCGTGCGCATAATCGTCTCTTTCTATTCTGATCGGCTGTCGAGCATGGCGGCAGACAAAAGTTCAACCTTTTCCAACTCGAAACCGCAGAGACCAGAGACGGAGACGAACCGGGGGGGGGGGGGGATTTGTTTGTAATACGCATGCGCAACAACGAATATAGATGATTTTCGTCTCCGTCGCCGTTGGTGTGGAGTAAGCATAAGAGAAAGCGATCCTGTGTTTTGCATCCAACATAAGTGGTTGCCTGTTAACTCAGAAGAAGAAAATATTAAGTCTATAACCATTATTAAAAAACATAAGAGGAACAGTCATAATAAACTTAAAGTAAAGAAAGTAAGTATGCTTTGGATGACAAAGGATAATGTGGCAAGTTTTTGAAGTAACCAAAGTGGAAAATTTCCTGCTACGATTTTCTGCCTTTTACTTTTGCGTGTTTACCCTCGACATCTGCTAGTGTTTCCTTTCAAATTCCCCCAGATGCCCGTGGGAATACTCCTAACAAAGTTCTCTTACAATAACAATTCAGCCTGTGGGATCATCATTATTTTGATAAGGAGATGTTTGAATAATTAAAGTTTTATTGTCTTATTTACTTTTCTTTAACATAGAGATCTGTTTAAATCGAAATTCATTAATCCTTAATTATTTGCCTAACAACAGAAAAATGGACTCGATGCTTCTTCAATCTAGTTTCATGATTAAGAATTGAATCATTCATTGTTAAAAGGCGATATGTGTCACTTCAATCAATTTTGAGTTATGTATGGATTAACTATACTTTTGAGTAAACAAACAGTTTAGTGTTAAAATGGGATATGTAGATCCGTTTAAATTGATTTTACTCGTCTTTGAAATTACTATATAGTATTAAAAGGATATTTGCGACAGTACTCTAGGGAGTTTTTTTATGAAATACCAAGAACTGTAGTTTTGTTATAGATTCCCTTTCAATAACTAATTCAATTACTATGAATTTAATATTATAATGACATCGTTCCTTTAATGTTCACATGAGTTAACTTATATATATATATATATATATATATATATATAATACAGAGGGTCGTTCGCACTTTATGGAAGCGATTTTGTAATTTGTTTTTGGCGTTTCCATTTTGAGATAAATATTTAGCAACTCCAGAATAATCGTCTGCTATTGTTTTGCTTTGATTGGAATGTAAAATAAAATATTTATTTTGAAAATGGTTACTAAACTGTATAGATGGCTCGAGGGTTACGTAACTGCACTTTCCGGGGAGAAATATTCATATCAACAAATTATAAAGCGGTTTAAAAATTTCGGTTATGGCTTTTTAAAAATAGGTAGTGGAGATCCGAGTAATATGGACCCCCTAAGCAAGAATGCTCATAAAGCTTAAATTATTTTAAAAAAAGATTTAGTTTGTTGGTTGCTCATTACAATTATATAGCTGCATGGTTCAAACTTTGTATAGTATTGTAGTAACTATTAATAATTGCAGGAAATAATTGTTTTTTTTTCGTGTCAGTGGTCTATATTACACATACGTTCGTGCAATATGGACCGAACGTATGTGTAATATGGACCACTGACAAGAGAATAAAAAGTATGGTATAAAATGAAAGACGAATGCACGAAACTGTGCTTTTAGTAAATTCATTTCAAGTACAACAATGAACACAACAATTGTGTATCGGGTAAGCTATGTTGGAGCAATTTTCATGCACCCATGAGCAACATTTCCCGCATCTGATCCAGTCTTCCTCAGTACTCTCTGTCAACGTGGTTTATAGTGGTTAGTTATTTCGAATAACAGATAGTGATTACGCAAGTGTATTCTAATCAATCAATTTATTAAAATCAACTCATTATACACACACACACACACACACATATATATATATATATATATATATATATATATATATATATATATATATATATATATATATATATATATATATATATATATATATATATATATATATATATATAAACACTTCATATCGATTCATATTATATGCAAATTACATTTCAATTAATACTACCCTGTGATATATATTTATCTACAAATAACAATCCACATTAAGCAACACTTCGCATTAAGCTAACCCCATCTAATTACCTTCGTTCACTAATACGTACTGGGCATTGGCAGAAAAGCAAACTAAAACTCTCCTACCTTGTTTTGAAGATACACCGTCATAACAATAGATTCCGCTCCCTCTCAACACTGGATGCGATCCGTCGGGGATTCACACAAAGGCGCGGCTCCGCATTCCCATTGTCTGGAACGGGTCATCGGACATCAATGGTACTGCGTAGGGGGACACTCTCGCTGCACCTGCGGCGTAGCTCAGGTGACTTTGCCCGTCCATCCAAACTCGCTAAGGGACCCTCTCGGGGTGACTGCGGGCTAGTTCAGGGGACGGTGCACGTAGCTCCGGACTCGTCACGGATGTGCGTTGTTTAGATTTCGTTTTGTCAGCTCCTCTCCAGTTGTCGGCATGGGAAGCTTTCGGGTGTGCTGGAACAGGGGGGGCTTGCAACTACTTCTCCAGAATAACTTCACTGGCACGTCCACTAGTCATCTGTGACGGTTCTGATACCGTGCACTTAGATAGCTGGCGTATATGACGGCTGTGGTTCGCTTGGTTCCGTCCGTAATCAGCTCGTCATCGCATCCTTCGTCGACTTCGGGGGCTTTTTCTCCGCCGGGCGCACTCACTGCTCGGTTTACTGGTACCTGCGTCTCTTTCTAGTTCTCAAACTAATCTGAACCCATTTTATCTTTTTCACTCCTAGCAAAACTCCAAAAATTGTCTCATCATGCTGCCACTGGTGGCCATCTCCTGACCAATAAGTCAATCTGGGCCCACATCATTGGCCGACCATATATTTTTTATACTAATATTTTCTCTAATCAAAATTGAAGGGGGCGTCCGCCCGTGCACCCTTCTGGGGTTTCTCCCACTCCCAAATTCTCACGCTATTCTCCGACCTCCTGCTGTCCTCCTAACGAAGTCAAAATTGTAAAACTGTCTATCTCTCCCCTTTCAATCTTCAACTTCGAACCCATCGTTTATAACCTTTGCCTGCACAGATCATTAACTGTAGCTGGTCAAGGCACTTCGCTGCCTGCTTTCCTCGAGTTACATATTCACTACCCCTCTTAATGTCTTAATGTCGTTTTCCACACCTGCGGATTTCCTATCTCTCTTTTCTGATAACGTGTCGTGCCTCACCCCGACACTCTGCCCTAAGAATGCGCAGAAATTCAACGGTTCAGTAACTTGATTCCCAGCTGTCTCCTGGCCGGATGGTTGCTGGAGATGTCCCTACGGAGACCCTTGGAGCTACCGGGCGTTTTCGCTCTGTCTTCTTCTTCTGTACAAGCATCTCTTTTTGAGCTTTCTTTGTTACTCTTTCCTTTGTCCGACGTTGTTGGATGTCCAGCTTTGGTCGTTTTTTGTTTGCTTTTCTGCAACGGATAAAGTCAGAACAGTGACCTCTGAAGTGTTCTCCTTTATCTTTCTTAGGCTTCTTTGTACTCAACGAGGAAAGGGACTGATGTCTTCCACTGCGAACAAACTACACTACACAAACTACAAAATGTTATTTTATGACAAATGGGAACAGGGATGTTCTCCAGGACCACATCTTTTGAAGTTGGCTCTTCGGAAACAGACGTGTTCTGCTGGACTGTAGCGTCAAGTGTTGGGTCGATGAGAACTACATTTTCTGGCAAGTTGTCGTTCGTCTCGTCTTCTGCTGTGACTCGTGGTGAGGCTTTATCAGAAACTTCGTATGGAGCACAGTAAAATCGTGAAATACATGGCGATTGACAGGCCAAATCCCACCTGCACGGAAACCATCGGCAGCGGTTTTAAGAGATGAAAGATAAAAATAAGATGAAATGCAGTTATAATATGATAAGAGTTGTAATACAACCTCTGACAATAAAGTTCGGTGAATGAAGTCAGAACGGCCGATCTGGCAACATTGGAGAAACAAAACGGTGCACCTGCGTAGCGGTAGGTGTTGACCATCTGCCCCCACCGTTGTTCAGTTGAGCGTCGTTTGTGTCCCGTGTAAGACTTGTTTTACAAAGTGCTTGTTTAGTGCGTTTGTTCCGTGCGACAAATCGTTACCCAGAATTTAGGGATGAGAAAAACGTGTTGTCGTCTTGTGTCACATCACTTGGATGGCGATCACAAGCAGGCACGTTTAGAAGCAGGCACGTTTTGTCGAAACGGCGGATGCGACACCAAACTTCTTGAACTGTATTGTCACTGAGGATGAGTCCTGGTGTCTCAGGTACGACCCTGAAACGAAACGGCAAAGCATGGAATGGCGTTCTCCTGCATCACCTCGTCGGAAAAAGTTCAGAGCAGAAAAATTACGCATCAAAACGATGGTCATCACCTATTTTGATAGTCAAGGCATTATCCACAAGGAATTTATACCTGAGGGAACGACGATGAATACTGAAGGGTCATCCCTAAATTCTGGGTAACGATTTGTCGCACGGAACAAACGCACTAAACAAGCACTTTGAAAAACAAGTCTTACACGGGACACAAACGACGCTCAACTGAACAACGGTGGGGGCAGATGATCAACACCTACCGCTACGCAGGTGCACCGTTTTGCTTCTCCAATGTTGCCAGATCGGCCGTTCTGACTTCATTCACCGAACTTTATTGTCAGAGGTTGTATTATAACTCTTATCATATTATAACTGCATTTCATCTTATTTTTACCTCATACAGTAGAACCTCGATATAATCGAATTCCTTGATAAATCGAAATTTTGTCATTCCCCTTGAGGTTCAATATATCGAGATTCCACTGTATTAGTTACTTTTTTGACATGAAAGAGGGAAAATAAAACACAAAATGCACTTAGTAATCGATATATTTATCTATGTCAATCATTAGTTACAAGTACTTGTTTTGAAAAGGGATAGATCCTTCATCTGACATGAAATATTTCAAAAATTCTTCACGTACTTGTGTTGCTACTTTAGGAGGGTTTCGAGGAAAAGACTTCAAAAGCCGTATACCAGTATCACCAGATGTAATCTCTCTCCAAGTTCCAGGAATGATTTCACCGGTGCTCGCATCTTCACTATCAAAACACCTGGAAGGGGAATAGTATCTTGTTGAGTCTGATTTTGACCGGAGAAAATTATGGAGCAGCACACAAGATAAAACTATATCAATTACAGTATCAAGTACTTTTATCGCTATCGGTTTACGAAATATTCTAAACACCGACGCTAACAAACCGAAAGCGTTTTCAACGATACGCCTTGCTCTAGAAAGTCTATAATTAAATACTCTCTTTGGTGAGCCTTTATTCAGATCGGTCGAAAATTGTTTCATGAGATGTGGTCCCAAAGCAAAAGCGTCATCATGAACCATAACAAAGGGCGTTGATGATGTACTACACGGGAGAGGTTCATCTTTTGGTAACTTCAAACTGTTGTATCTTATCTTCTCGTAGAGCGAGCTATTTTTAAATACACCTCCATCAGAGATTCGACCTTGGGACCCTACATTCACCCATATAAAGCAGTAGTTTGCATCAACAAGATCTAATAAGACTATACTCTGAGTACCCTTGTAATTGAAATACTCGGACTCGGTGTTTTCTGGTCGTTGTATAATGACATGCTTGCCATCAAGAGCGCCAACACAGTGAGGGAAATTCCATCGACGGTTGAAATTCTCTGCGATAAACTTCCATTGTTCCTCATTTGAAGGCAGCTGAAACAAAAATGAAATTCGAAGCATTATTTAAAAAAAAATTCAAAGCAACTACAGCTTTATAAAGTGGAATCAATTAATATATCATGAATCTAAATTTTTGTGTGCTTGTTTTTTAATTGAAATGAATGAAAGTTAATTATTTTTTGTTTTGTTTCAGGATGTGGACGATGAAGTTACTATTTCGAAAGTCACCGATTCACCGCAGAACGAGAGTTTGTTTGCAAAGTCTGCTACTCCTAGAAGGAACAGCAAGTCAAAGAACATGGATCCTAATGAAGAAGAAGCCTATAACGTTATGGAGCTAGCTGTTAGCAAACTTACAAACAACAGCAAAGATGAAAGCGCTATTTTTGGCGAAATGGTAGCAGTCAAACTAAGAAAACTGACCCCACATAATAGGGCGATTGCTCAGAATAAAATCAACAATCTATTATTTAGTCTGGAAATGGAAGAGATTGATTCCTCAGTCAATTTAACGCCTGCTAAGTCGCCGATCCATTCAGACTATCCCAATCCGAGTGAGAGCTCACATCCTCCTACAACTGAGAACAATGTAGGGGTAACATCTGCGGAATTCGGGGAATTTCTGAGATTTCCAGTGTAAAATTAATTAAGAAACTGTTTTTAAGTGTATTTTTTAGTAAACTATTATTTGTTTTTGAAATAAAAATCACTGGTAAAAAGAAAAACACTTTACTTACCTTTACATAATCATTCAGTGCTTCTATGATGGCTTTCGGAACTTCGGGCAACACGGCAGAAATGCATTGCTTTGACACTTTAAATAGATATGATAGGGATGTTAGAGAATCTCCGGTGGCCAGGAACCTCAGCGTAATCACCAGCCTGATTTCCGGAGAAATAGAATCTCGGAAGTAAGTATTTTTTTTTAATTGCCGGCTCGATCATGGTCAAAAGTTCATGAAAGTTTTCCTTCGACATTCTAGTAAAATTCCTGAACAAACCCTTGTCTACGTGAAGTTCTATTAATAATTCGCTATTCCGTCTTCTAAAAAATTCCTTTATCCAGATTGCTCGTTGATGTTTTCGTCTTTTTTTCCGCGAAATCAAGAAACGCAGCACTAATCGTAGTAAGTAAACACGCGTCCGACTCTTCCGACTACCATCTCGTGAGGCATGAACTGTCGAACAACTGTGGACAACAAATCGAATGCGTCTAGAGGCATGCCGGGAAGCATGGGCTAAAAGCAAGTCGAAAGGAAAGACGAACAGCAAGTCGAAAGCGAAATCGAACCCGAAAGCGCTAACGTGTGAACATAGCTTTAGACAGTGGCTATGCGCGCTGTAAATTTATTCAATGACAATACGGTGACACATTTTCAGGAAATTTGATGCGCCGATAAAAACAAATGTCCCTAGATAGCTTTCTAGTAAAAAATTAGATATGTGTCATAAATTCATAAATAATAAACTACATATGGATGATTTTTCTCGGTAAGAATTTATGTATAAGTAATTTTCTTTAAACAATAAACATTACATCTAAAAAGCTTTGAGCATTTTTTGGCATGGAATGCATTATCGTTATTTTACATTAATTTATATGGGAAAAATTGTTTCGCTTAACGAGTGTTTCGCATTACGAACAAGACACTAGAACGTATTATGCTTGTTATGCGAGGTTCCACTGTATATTTTCTGCGCACTTAATGAATTTAAACTTCATCCTCCCCGAAAAAGTAATGTCAGCACGTAATTTAACCTTAACCACCTCTCGCACAAATTCAAATTGCGATTGGAACACCAAGAACAGCGACAATGATAATTAACGTTGTTAATTAAAGATGCTCTTTTCATTTTTCGCTAAGGATAAGATTAATTACTCTAGTGTTTCCCGAGAATTAAAGCTTTGTGAATTGCTACTTAAGGGGAATATTTTAATGAAATAATTAGAGTACTCGATGCTACTTATGATTTAAATTTGTGATCATCGTTACTGAAAATCTAAATCCCTGTTTAGTAAAAGGATATTTCACATTTGTTGTGAATGATAGATTAGAGATTGTGTATGAAAAGCCCTCTTGAAAATAAATTCTTAATTTACAAATTTAATTAGATCGTCAAATAGGAGGGGACTCTGTTTCTTTACTAAAACATTGTTTGAAGTGGGTTTAATATCTTTGTGAGAAACTGTTCGATAATGACTATGAACACTTTAGAACAAGCACTATATTTAATACGCCTTACTTACGATACACGCTACAACTTAGAATGAAAGAGAAACTGTTTACATTTTGTTGATGTGGAGTTGAGAGGCAGTTCTGCTGCATGGGCAAACGAATTTATATCAATCAAGGAGTTTGCCTCAACATAAACTCCCACATTGCAATTTGATGTAAACCTAAAACAATTAAATTGCAAAAAATAATCAGAGGTCCATTCTAATGGGTATTTTTATACGTCGTCCGGTTGTAGTTCGGATTTCTGGAGCAACAGAAGGTGCGGGAACTGGACCATCATCAGTTGGTTTGGTTGACCCCGAGGGAATCTCCACAATGACTGGAATGTTGTCTTTTGACATAGAAATATATGGTGTATTTAAAATGGTAAAGGAATTAAAATAAATCTCAACTATGCATAATAATTAAACTTTTGACTAATCAGATATTTAGTGAAACAAAAAAAACCAAAAGACAAATATTTAATACTAATAATAATTTTAAACAATCATCTAACATCAACTAACAGCTCTAACACCAGTGGGTTTTCTTAGTGGTCAATGAATGGATTTCTTTTTTCATCGCGTTTCATTGCGACTGTCCATGTCTTCCTTTTCACATTATCGTATGGGGGAAAAAAATTTCCAGGTGTATTTACCGTCGTGCTTGTGCAGGAAAGTACTAAACAATATTTGAAGGATGCTTTAACACACTTTGACATCTTTAAAAAAAACGCTAGATATCAAACTGAAACTACGCAACACAATGAAAACAACGATGTAAACAAATACACCTATGGTGCGGTGTGACGTCATATGTATTCGCGGAGGAAAAGTAGCGTTTTTGAGACAAAGTAAATAGTGCGCGTTTAAAAACAAATTGTGTTAACTTTTAAAGTTCTAATAGTAAAAAAAGATGCTTTCGATCATATTTTTCTATTTTCTATATCATAAATGTAAAATTTAAAAAAACGTGCAAATTCCTCATTGTTCAAGTCCGTCGGAATACACAATGGACATGAATGGTTGTAGATGATCGGACAGGATGATTATGTATAGTTATAAATGCAGTGTATTATACACCGCATTTATATAAACACCCTTTTTTCTTTCATTTAAAAAGCCTTTTCTTTATATTTAATGTAGTGTATTAACTCTAACTGTTAACCTCCATGGACAACTTTAACTGCAACCATGAGAACACGTGGGAACGAGAACGAGAAGTTTCGTTTAGTCTGTAACAATGTAACTTGCGCGGAGCATGTAACTAGATGTACCGTATCATTGTATATAGACTGTAATTAAATGTATGTGTAAAATGATAAAGAGTATTCTCTTAATTGACAAACATATAACAGTCGGCCACGACAGACTAGCGACGAGCACGGGATGTGAAATCTGTTGATTCGGTAAAACCGAAACTGTTTTCCAAATGATAGGGTAGTACCTGAAGACGGCTCAAGGTAAAATTGTTTATCTTTTAATCAGAGGCGAAAATGGAGCAGCAAATTGTTGAATTATTGCGTCAGAATCAGGAATTGATTAAAGCTCTTCCAAACAAGGAAAACGATTCTCATAATAAAGTTACCGTACAATTTGAGAAGTTTAATGAAGAATGTGAAAACTTCTTCATTAAACTTTTGAAATTGAATGAAGAAAGTTCTGATTGTTTTATTGAACTTTTTGAAACATACCTTGATGTACAACAAGTTGCGGTTGATAAAAGGGCTAAGGTTTTTATTTCATCACTTAGTCCAAAATTATATATGAATTGCTAAAAAATTGCTGGCTCCTGACATCCCTTCTGACTAAACTTTAGAGAAATTAAAAGATGTTCTAAAAACATTTGAGTCCTAAACCCTTTAATGGCTCAATCCCAATATACGGTACCCCAGCCGCTCTATTTTTTTCGCGATGTTTTTAGATTTTTGCCAAGTTGGCGATAAATGTCAAATGTGGTTTGTGTTTGTTAAATGCTTTTATGGTAACCATTTATTGCTTCCGATTTGAATAATATGGCTCAATCCCAATATACGGTACCCCAGCCGCTTTATTTTTTTCGCGATGTTTTTAGATTTTTGCCAAGTTGGCGATAAATGTCAAATATGGTTTGTGTTTGTTAAATGCTTTTATGGTAACCATTTATTGCTCCGGATTTGAATAATATGGCGATATTTTTTTGGCGATGATTTTTAGATTTTTGCCAAGTTGACGATAAAATGCCAAATGTTGTTTGTATTTGTTAAATACTTTTAAGTTAACCATTTATTGCTTCCGATTTGAATAATTAGCAGCCAATCAGAGCTTGTGATTTACTTGTAGACGAGTTTAATCCGGATTTTATACCGCGCTTGTTTAAAAAATTAAACCTTTGAATGTTCTTTTTGAGATTGCAGTTCCACCGCTCGGACGTAGTTTTATTTGCGAGGTATTGCTTCTTTTTCTAATGGGAGGGTTGATTTGTATTTTGGGGGGGATTTACCAAATGCGGGTAAGAGAAGTATTATAGATTATTGTACGTATGTTGTGTTAATAGCTGATATTTATTATTGTCCTAATTGTCTTAATTGTAATTCGCAAATGACTCTAACTGAGAGGAAAGGATTGAATATTGCGCTAAAAGATCGATTAGATGTGGTACCTGGTTCGAAGAGAGTAAATTGGATTTAATTACGGTTTTAAAATTAACTTATTTATGGGTAAAAAAACGCCGTGTTCTTGGATTACAGACAAATTGGGGGTATCCAAAAACACCGAAAAATCAACAAAACGCAAACTAAGCTAAACCGAAAGTGAATAACCAGTAAGTGTTTTTTTAATAAAGTTAAATTTCTTTACCCGGCCATCGATCTCGATGGCTCTTATTTAACTTCATTTTTTTATTTCCTGAAGTATTTAAACAAGATGTATTTTATATTTATTTAAATGAATTATTATTTGCATTATACTGACTTTTTTTAAGCAGGGGGGGGGATTCGTCTGCCATCGTGAACTTGGCGATGAGAGACGTAACCAAGATGGCGGTTCCATCGCAGCGAAATACATAGGGGTACCCCTTACATATGGGAATTAACCCCTTTAATTATCCCTTCCCGTCATAAATTTCTTAATCGTAATCAGAATGAGAGGGAAAGTATAAATAATTACATAGCGGAACTCAGAGCACTTGCAATAAATTGTGACTATGATAATAATATGTTGAATACTATGTTACGCGATGTGTTTGTAAGCGGCTTAAGAGATAAGGCAATTCTAGATAGATTATTTGAAGAGGACAATATTGATCTAGAGAAAACTTTGCAAATTGAGTTAGCTATGGAAAAGGCATTTAGAGGGGCAAATTATGTTATGGGTCGTTCTTCTGGAATCAATGTAATAAAAGTAGGTAAAAAAAAAACTTCTATGAAAACAAACAAGAAACAACATTTTAAGGAAAAGCAGAAGAAAAGGCGAGTTTTTTACGCGGTGCACAGGTGCAAACCATAATAATAATTTATTCCATAATAATTTATTTCTAGTAAATGCAATTTCTGTTCGAAGATCGGGTATATCAAAAAGGCATGTTTTTCAGCAAAGAAAGCAAATGTGACACCTGTGAAACAAAAACAGGTAAATTTAAATGAGGTTAATCAAAACCAAAACCATGTTCCGTTGTATGAATTGAATTCTGATGAATATACATTACGTGAGGAAAAACCGAAACGACCTCCAATAATGATCAGTTTAAAAATTGAGAATAAAAACTGTGTAATGGAATTAGATACGGAGGGAACGGTAAACATAATGAGTATAAGAAATTTCAAGGAAATTTCAACTAAGCAAATTCAACCTACTAATTTAGTTTTTCGAACTTATAAAGATAACTTCTTGATACCCATGGGATATGTCACTGTAAAAGTAGAATATAAAAATCAAATTTTTAATTTGAATGTGTACATTGTAAAGGAAAACTTGGACACGATTCTAGGTTGCGAATGGCTTTCTAACATAAATCTTGATTGGAATGCCATAAAAACTTTAAAAGTGGAAACTAAAGTGAACTTAAATAAACTTTTGGAGGAATATAAAGAAATTTTTGACAACATACTTGGGGAAAAAAACAACCATGAAGTTAAGTTGGAACTGAAACTAAATGTCAAACCAATATTTTGTAGGTTTAGAAAGGTACCCTTTGCTCTAAAAAGTAAAAGTCGAGTCGAAAATGAAATCGAAAGGGTAGAAAAAGAGGGCATCATAGAAAAGGTAGAAAGTTCGGAATGGGCTACGCCTGTGGTACCAATTGTTAAGCCGGATGGTAGCATACATCTGTGTACGGATTATTCAGTTACCCTAAATCACAATTTAATTGTACCTCAGCACCCCTTACCAAGACTCAAAGAAATATTCACAAGCTTTAATTGGGGAAAACAATTTTCAAAAATAAACTTCAAACATGCATATTTGCAAATGCAAGTTAATCCTGAAAGTCAAAAATTGTTAACAATTAACACGAATAAAGGATTATTTGTCTGTAAAAGGCTGATGTACGGGTTAAATGGAGCACCTGCCATTTGGCAACGCTATGTTGATGGGTTGTTTCAAGGCATAGACGGTGTTAAGGTATTTATGGATGATGCGAGAATCACCGGAGTTGACGAAGGTTCACATTTTAAAGCTTTTTTTGAAAAAGTGTAAAGAACATGGCCTAAAACTCAATTTATGTAAAAGTCAGTTTTTTCAAAATTAGATTAATATTTTGGGTCATAAAATTAATTCTAATGGATTACACAAAACTGATGAAAATTTTTATGCTATTGGGAAAACCCCGGTACCTAACGATGTACAAGAAATATAGTTTTTTGGGATTAATAAATTTCTATAGAAAATTCTGTCCAAATTTGGCTACTGTACCAAATCCTCTAAATAACTTAATTAAAAAGGGAATCAAATTTAATTGATCTACGGGTTGTCAGGATGCTTTTGAGCAAATATATAAAGAAATCTGTTCACCTAGAGTGCTAGTTCATTATGAACCAAACTTACCTCTATTGCTAGCAACAGATGCTTCACCAGTTGGTGTAGGTTGTGTGTTATCTCACCTACTGCCAGATGGAACAGAAAGACCAATAGCCTTTGCATCAAAGACTTTAACGAAAATAGAACAGAAATACTTCCAAATTGACAAGGAAGCTCTTGCAATAGTATGGGTACTAAAGAAGTTTTATTTGTATTTAAAAGGCAGAAGATTCACCTTGATTAACGATCATAAACCTTTAGTAGCAATATTTGGATCAAAGCAAGGACTCCCAATACTAACAGCTACCCGACTTTTACATTATGCATTAACCTTGTAGTCTTTCCAGTTTTATATAGTTTATCTAAATACTAAAGACCACGGGAATGCAAATTTTCTCGCTCGATTTTCTAGAACTTCAGAAGAATTAGAAGTTAAAGACGACATTACAATGATCCAGATGTCGCAAATTGAAACCCTAACTATCACTTCAAAGGATTTGCATCAAGCAACAGGGAAGGATGAGGAATTGGATCCACTTTTGGAAGCCTTGAGGAAGGGTCAAAATTTAGAAGGGAGAGAAGCTCAATAAACCATTGAAGATGAATGTATTATGTACGGGCAGAGAGTTTGTGTTCCAAAAATATACCAGAAAAATGTCTTGGAAGAGTTACACCAAGGGCATCTGGGTATGGTTAAGATGAAGGCGATTGCCAGGTCGTTCGTTTATTGGAAAAGCATCGATAAAGACATCGAAGAAACTACACGAAATTGTGTTGACTGTGCCAGACATAAATCTGATCCAGCGAAAGGGAAAGTCCATCATTGGGAATACCCGTGTACACCCTGTGAGCGTGTGCATGTGGATTTTGCTGGTCATATATTTGAATATATGTTCCTGTTAATAGTGGATGCACATTCCAAATGGTTGGAAGTTTATCCGATAAAGAAAATCACAACAAACAAAACCATCGAGTGTCTCAGAGACTGCTTTGCGACATTTGGGTTGACAGTGGTACTAGTAAGTGGCAACGGACCACAGTTTTCATCTTATGAATTCCGGAGATTTATGCAGAATAATGGCATAAAACATAAAACAAGCGCACCATTCAAGCCGTCGAGCAATTTTCAAGCAGAACGTTATGTGTACACATTGAAGCAATCACTGAGACCAATGCAAAATTATGATGGTAGTATGGAACAGAAGCTAAGCACATTCTCATTGCAATACAGAAAAGCTCCAAATGTTACGATAATGCACAGTCTAGCCATGCTATTCTTAAAACGTGATATTAGAACAAGGCTTGATTTACTTTTACCTGACTTAAAATCAAGAGTCCAGGAAAATGTAAGAAAGGGTGTATTTGAATTTCAAGATAGAAAATTCAATATTGGTGATTCTGTTGCAGCCAGAGATTACCGAGCAGCTAACTCAAGGTAGAAGTTTGGACAAGTGGTAAACCAAGACGGTGCTCTCCACTATATCATTGATGTTCAAGGCATAGTAGTGAGAAGGCATGTTGATTAAATTCGTTCAGTAGGGAATCAAGTGCAAGAAAGTAATTCCGCACAAAATGTATTTCGTAGGTTCCCTACAGGAAATTTTACTGATAATGCCTCAGAAAGCCAGCACAGTGATAGTCCTACCTCTCATCAGGGTCCAAAATAAAAAGCTGAAGTTCCAGCTTCGTCATGAATTTCATCAGCTGATATTCTTGTTCAAGACTCATCACCAGTGCGCTCAAAACCGTCATCGACTGAAACCAGTACACCTTCAGACCAGTCTAGTACAACACAAACGACATCCCAAGCCATGTGCCTAGACGCTCTGGAAGAGTCCGAAGGCCAACCCAGAGACTTGACCTTTATTAAAGGGGGAGGATATGTAGTGTATTAACTCTGTTAACCTCCATGGACAGCTTTAACTATAACCATGAGAACACGCGGGAACCAGAACGAGAAGTTTCGTTTAGTCTGCAACAATGTAACTTGCCCGTAGCATGTAAATAGATGTATCATAGCATTGTAGATATACTGTAATTAAATGTATGTGTAAAATGATAAAGAGTATTCTCTTAATTGACAAACACATAACAGTCGGCCACGACATTTAAAATATCCACGAGACATTCCACTGCGGTTACAACTTAAAACGTATTACATCTGATTTACCTACACCTACTTTTGCTATCCTTACATCTATACTTGCTATCATGCATTTAATATAGTCTGTATAGTATGAAATACAATGTTAAACTGAATAGATTGTCAGAAATAAACTTCAAAATAGCAATTATATAAACGGCTTAAATTTTTCAAAAGGTTTTCTGAGCTAATGGTCAAAAGTATAAATTTAGCTCTTTAATTTCTGTACTAATATATGCTGTAGTCACGACAACTGATCATTATAAATACGTGGTAAAAGAAAAATCATTTGGTTAATTGTGTTCTTAACATCTACTTTTATGCTTGTACACAGAGTTAGAAGTTTTGATAGCCAACTACTTTCTTAGTAACATTAAAACTTTGTACTTAAAAAAAAACAAAGAAAACCGAAAACCAAGGTAAATAATTTACAATTGGGTGTTATACGGTTAATTTAAAGGTGAACTCATAAATGATATTGAAGTTTGCAGCTTGCTTTTATATATATATATATATATATATATATATATATATATATATAAATAAAAGCACGAACTATATATATATATATATATATATATATATATATATATATATATATATATATATATATAAATATACAGTGATACCTCGACTTACGAGTGTCTCGACTTACGAGTTTTTCGAGATACGAGCATTTTTTCGGTAGATTTTTTGCTTCGAGTTACGAGCTAAAATTCGGATTACGAGCAAACTTCAGATATCCCACTGATAGTTTGAGCAGCGAATGCCATGTTGCGTGCTCATCAAATGAGAACACAACAAATATTTACAACCTTTACGTACAATCATCATACAATTGTATATATGTTATGAGACTAGTATCCAGTCTTAAACCGAGAGATTAACACTCAACAATTACCACCCGGGGCAGCTTGCTCTGCGCAAACTTGAGTCGCCCTCTGAAACCGAACAGCGCCCAACCTCTCTCGCAGAGAGATAGCTTCAATTCCCTCCCCCACACTGGAACTCCCCATGGGGTCTATATGATAAGATGACCTTGGTCCTAGGATCGCAAGCTCTCCCCCTTCTACGGATTCTGAGAAAACGTTCTTAAGATTGTCAGAAAGAAGAATCTGGACATTACAGCCATAGTGAATGATGCACCAATCGCCCAGCTTCCGTGTCTCACTCGTTAACTTCAAGAGAGTAGCTGGTAATAAAAGCAAAAGTGAGGAAAGCGGGGCGAAAAGGTCAAAAATCAAAGAATAAGATTTAATTTTTCAGTTCAGCCTTTCTCCTCCTCTTCCATCTGCATCTTCAAGACTGAACTCCAAGGTAAATGCTGTACATTACACATAATAAAACAAATTTATTGCAGCACATTCTATTGTACTGCATTTTTATGTAATGTTCGTCGTTTATAAGCCCATTTTTCTTATTTAAAATCATGTAACAAAAAATTACGGTGTTTTGGGGGAGCCCAGAACGAATTAATGGCATTTCCATTCATTTCAATGGGGAAAATTAATTCGAGATACGAACTCCGTCATGGAGCGAATTAAACTCGTAAGTCGAGGTACCACTGTATATATATATATATATATATATATATATATATATATATATATATATATATATATATATATATATATATATATATATACAGTGGCGGAAAAAAACTGCATCACCTGCAAAAAAGTGGAAAAGTGTGCAAATAATGTATTTCATGTACAGCTCATATTGTTACGATAAAATAATATGGTACGATTAATCTTAATCAATTTTTATAGGGATTAATAAATTATTTACTCTTAATCACTCAGAAAAAAGGAAAAATAGTGAAAAATACAATATTTAACAAAACGTGGAACAAAGTAATTGATACATAAATTTTGTTGTTAATGTAAGTTCTACATAACTACAGTCATATTACATGAACTTAGATGTTTATACACGCATAAGGATCAATTCAATATTTAGTAGATCCTCCGTCGTTGCTACATTACTTTAGAAGGCGACATTGAAGAACATAGCCACGCAAATCTGAGATAGTGTTAACAATACAGCCTTATTGCTGAAAAGGCCATATAAAATACTAACTATAGAAAAAGGAAAAATAAAACACTCGTATCAAGATTTTAAATACTTAAAAAGGTTATTGAAAAAATTATATTTTTTTTCCTCCTTTGTTACTTTTCGTCATGGTCTCTTAATATTGCTTCTTTTATCGGAAATTTTGCCGAACTTGAAAAAACCAGAAACTCAATTCTCACTAAGTGAAAGCAGCAGCATCTAGTGCTAAAAAATATTTTTAGACCGACTCCGATTCCTCAAATATAACTATGGAAGATTCAATATTATTTAAACATGTCGGGAAACATAATTTTCAAGCCTGTTATAAGTGCTATTTATATTTTGGTGGTTAATACAGAGCGGAAATAATTTATCTTTTCGTGTTTTCTCGCACCGATGTTATTATGCTTGAAACATTTCACTCCTTCCGTTATTCCCGATATACAAAATTGTTTTATGACGCTGTCGTAATATATTATTCATTTAATTTATCTCTTATGAAGAGAGAATATATCTTGGTATTGTTTCCAGATACTTCGTAGCAGTAGTTAAGTCCCAGAACAACATGAGTATGTAAACCTTGTCTGCTTAAACTTTCAGTTACTCGGAAAATATGAGACACATTTACTGACAGTCATAGATAAGTAAGTACAGAAATAACTGCGATCTTCCTCTACTGTTTTATAACTTTTTTCTGGTACTTGTTATAATTTCAGACTGCGAATTTTGTTTAACAAGGTGGATTTTAAACGTGAAATGAATGCTTTATATACATTCCGTTATGTAAGTTTGACTAATAAAAGTAAAGCGTAAATATTTTCCTGTTATTTGTTAGTAACATACTTAATGTATCGCCATCATTATAAATATTCTTGTTAACATTTTTAATTTAATGGTTGTTTAATTTAAGTCTAAAATTTCACATAAAATGGCAGATTTTTCATTTTTAGGTATTTACCTTCGTTAAAATGCCTGTTTTTGGGCAAAATTTCAAATTTTTTTAAGTGCTCTATTTCAAAGGCCATTTTATTATTCGTAAATATACTTTACTTTTATTCGTACGATCACACACACACACACACACACACACATATATATATACATACGTACATACATTCATATATATATATAGTTTGTATGTATACATTAGTATGTATACATTATATATCATACGTATATATATATATATATATATATATATATATATATATATACGTATATACTCGTCAAAAGTGAAATTTCAACACCATGAAGGAATGCTAGTAGCGATGTGAAAATAACAGGATCGGTAGAGGTAAGACACATACGCAGATGATTAAAGAAACAAACAAATATCCATTGAGACAGTTCATAGTGTGACGTGCGTCATGAGGACGGGCATTGTCCTGCTGGAATAACGTACCGGGGGCGGCCTGCACAAGTGGCCGAACCACAGGCATAACAACTTGTGTTACGTACCAGGCCGATGTTAAAATGCCAGTAATGTTCACAAGGGTTGTCCGCTGTCCGAACATGATGCCACCCCAAACCATGAAGCTCGGTGGGCTGCCGGTGTGACGTTCGATAATATGAGCTTGCATGTAACGTTCTCCCCGAAGCCGCCACACATGTCCACGACCGCCATTCCTCCATAAAATATCGGGATTAATCTGAAAACAATACCCGATGTCATTAGTTAGTCCAGTAACGATCACGTCGACACCAAGCCAGACGGGCAGCCCTCTGTCGAGTGGTTAAATGAACCCCAGTGGCTGGCCGCCGTGCGAGCATCCCTGTCTCATGCAACCTGTTACGGATGGTTTGGCAAGTAACAGATGTCCCATCTGACAATGGTAGGTAGGTTTGAATATGACTTGCCGTGGCGAACGGATCCCCACGAAACATTTGCCGAAATTGCCTATATGTGCGATCTGACATTCACCTGGATGATCCACTGCCTCTTTGCCGTGTTCTCACATGGTCCTGCGTCCTTCGTGCCACGCATCGCTGAATTGTACTGACGTTTCGTCTAACACGACTGGCAAATGCGCGCATGGACAAACCGCGCTCATACAGTTATACTATACGTTCTCGTTCCTCAGACGATAACTGCTGGTATTCAGCTCGCCGATGTGTCCGAGGCATTTTCTACCCTTCTTTAAGTTCTGTTACAAAAATTTTCTGTCAATGATAGCATATAAAAAGCGGGCCAGTTACTGGGTTATAGCCGGAAACTGGGTATCATGTGACCAGATGCACATGCGCATTTAATCATTTGGATATGTCTCTGACATCTACCGATCCAGTTATTGTAACGAAGTTCTTTTACGCGGGTTACAGTAGAGTGAATTGGCAGGAATCGTCACGTAACGAAAAATCGTTATGCCCCCTTCATAAGAGCTTTTTCTCAAGGACTCTGTGGCTGAATGGTTGTCGCATCGGACTACGGAGTATCAGTCTATCGCACTACGGAACAAGAGGTCCTTGGTTTAAATCCCCGCACCAGTGCTGGCCGTTTTTTATTCCCACTCATTCTTGGAATAGCGCAGTATATATATATATATATATATAATATTAAAAAACTAGTAATTTCTTAATTCAACACTCTTAACATTTAAAAACTATTAATTCCTCACTTTACTATTCCAAATTACAAACCCTTTTTTAATCCCTTAAAACATTTAATTCCCTTTTGGGCATTCGCGTTAAATTCCATTATTACAGCCTTCGTCAAAATCATTCAAGATGGCTGTCTTTTTTAACTAAGAGGACGCGGCGCGGCGTCAGTACAAGTTTAAATCAGTTCTGCACATGAACAACAACCTTAAACCAATCAGCTATTAAGACACACCCTTTAATCACGTGATGGACTGAAGTTTATATAATGCTTGTTACCCGGAAGTAGGACGGATTTCTGTATTTTCTCTTGCTGCATCCATACCGACGGATCGGTCGGTGATCTCAATAAACATGTAGTTCGTGAAAGTTGTGTTATTTTTTGTGCCCGAGGGTTGAGATGAATGCGGGAAAGGATTTAAACATTTGTGATGCAATGCCGAGCGACAAGTCATCCATGTTAACATGAAAACTATGCCACTCGTCCCTTCCTTCGTCGGCCCGCGCCGGTGCTATTACATAAAGTCGGTAATTTTTGCAGTTCTAAATCTAAACATTTGATGCTTGTGGTTTTGATTTTGGAAAATATCTGCATAGATAACTTAGTAATTATTCCAGACATCAAAAAAATTTTATAATTTAGGTATATTGTTTTACATATTACATTTGATTTTGAGCCCTCGAGTAGTTTTACGAAATTAAGAACAGGGGATTTCCGGAGGTTCAGTCGACAGTTAAAAGGCGTTTTGCGGTTTTCATATAAACGGAACGTCTTTATAACATTACTTAGGGTGCCAAAAACCACAATAGGAGATATAAAAAACCATTGTATGTTATATTTGTTTCATCCGCCCTAGAAAATTCTCGAAATATAAATAATGAAGAATAATAAATAAATAGAAAAGAGAATATTATAATGAGAGATATGTTTTGAGATATTGAATACAAATGGTGAATATTTAGGAACTTTACAGCGAGGATTCATACCAAAATGTGATATAAGAAAAGAAAAATTGTTTTTGGCTTATCGATTTCATGATTAACTTAATAAAACTGACATGGGTATTGGTAAAAGAATTTTGATTATTTGTGTCAATTGATAGACTAATAGTTTGAAATTTGAACATTAACATTGAATTATGGCAATTGATAGAGAATATTAAGGTATTATTATTATTTTTATTGGTATTAGGAGTATTTTATTATTGTGTGTTTAATACTTTCATATGTTGTGTATTTTAGATTCTATTGAATATTAAATTGATAAACCAAATTTTCACACTAAACGAGATTCTGAAATTGTCCATGCTTGCAGATTAAGATATTATAATGCACCAGAGAACTTAAAACTACACCACGAATAATGACAAACATTAGATCCATTTTTTTCTTCTTTTCCATGTGATGCTTAACATCATTATACTTTTTTAAATTGATATAATTAATTATGTGTTGTCCTACTAAAGATAAAATTAAAAAAAAACTGTGTTACTTAAACTTTCTTCTTAAGAATACTATTATATGTGAATTTTTTTTGGATCTCAATTTAAACCCTGAATATGACAACTCTACTTCTTTAACCTTTCAGTAAATTTTCTATTTCTTGAATATACTTTCCTATCACCCACTCTACAAGCGCGTTGGATGTCGTCCCAACTGTTTCAGATCTTTTTTAATTTTTTTTGCTATTTGTTTTTAATTCATCAACTCAGTCACTTAACCCTTAGAGGGGCGCCGTTTGCACAGTGCAAACGCTTAAACCTAGTCCTTTTTTCATTTGCATTCAATGTATTCCAGTTAAATTATCCAAAAATGGTTACTACTGCCATCTGTTGTCAGATTAAAGAACTAAAAACATTTTGAAACCTTTCATTGGAAAATTTTCCAAGATTTTTTAGGTTAAATGAAATCGGGAAAAAAATTGGCACCCTACAAACGGGGGAGGTTGTTGCCCCTGAAAGGGTTAAAGTGCTGAAGACCATATGCTTGAGCAATGACTAAAACAGGGCTGGGATGGCCACTCCTTTTGTCCTCCCATTTCTATATATTATACTCCCACAGGTATGACAACTGCACATTTTCCTTTTTCTCCATCTTTGTACTATGCAAAATGCTGTTTTTCTACGCAGTCATATCCTGTCGGAGATTCACGGTTAGTCCACTGTACCGCTAAAAAGACTCTTCCTCCTTATTAGTCAGAGAACAATAGGGAGAAAGAAAACCCACTTGTTACACAAACATAAACACAACCCCTCACTGCTTAGAGGTAGAATTAAAGAATTTGAGACAAAGAGTTGGGGAACACACATTCAAACAAGGTACCTTCAACACAAAAACTTGGATCCACATAAACTTATAATAAATGTACAAAAATGAATAGTAAATAAATAATTTGAAAATAAAGTGAAACATATTGAGAATAAATAAATAAAGTTAGAATAAATATGAATAAGTATAACTAAAGAATATTGAATAGAATTTTGGAATAAATAAATATTGTTGGAATAAAAATGAATATAGGGAATAATGAAATGAGAATAATAAGAAATATAAAGATATGAAACTAGACATAATGAATAAGGATTTGATATTGAAATGATTGAGTTTTTTCTTAAGGTATAATAAATGTTCTGTAATCTTTATATACAATTTCTATATTAGAAATGTGATTTTTATTGAAAGTGTGATTTTTATTATAAACTGTGATTTTTTATTATGTAACTAAAGAACTATTTTTCTTTATATGTAAACAAGTCGAGATAATGTGATGGTTATGTATTCTACGTTTGTGAAGCAGAAATAGCACAGCACTAAAAAGACTGTGATTTTTTTTTATGTAACCAACTACAAAGGACTATTTTTTTTAAAATTTAAGCCAAGATATTGTGATTTTGTTTGTGTATTCTGCGCTTGCGAAATGATAGGTCACAGAACCTGTCGAACTGTGATTATTTTTTTTGTACTTACTTACTGCATTTGTACTTACTTTACTTTGCAACATACTGTAATTAACATAACAAGGACAGTGAACTATAGGCTACCATGTGTACCTTACAAACTTTTTTGGACTCACCCCAATGTTGTGAGAATTGAGGAGGAAAGTACAATAACTTCAAATTATTATTGTCATGTTCTATTCCATTTACTTAACATTTTTGTTTGTTGATTTTGATATTTTCATTGTTATATTCTATTCTTTGTGTGAGTCGACTCAAAATTAAAATTGATGTAAAGTGAAAATTTGATAACTTAGTCTTTTTTTTGGTTAAATTCCATTGAAATTTTTTTTTTGCTGGGATGTTGTTGTGCGGGGAGGGCCCGCCCTGCACAGCAATTTTCAGTTGATGATTAGGTAGAATCTTCAATTTAATATTATGTGTATTTCTTTTTAGGCCAGTTCTTAAACAGAAATTTAATAATGAAATTTATTTACAAAAAAAATTAACATTTAGGGGTACAACATAATTAGTTAATTTAAGTGCAGATTCACAGCGTACGCTCCCAGACCTGTGGTATCAACAAGAACTCCTAAAAAACACGTCTGCTCAAATCGATGTTACATGACAATCCCCCCAAAAAACACAAAGTCTCACTATATCTCGCTTCAGGTCTACCCGGGTGGCGTGGTGTCTTCTCAGAATTTGCTGGATTTTCCGAGGGGGAACAAGAAATTCCGCACTCGATGACAACCTTGTACTCGATGGCGTTTTTATGGGAAAATATCGCTTCTATAATGTCAGCCGGTTCTGACTGACGACCCTGATAGCAGATTTATGTGAGAAAGGGCGGCCGACTCCCGATTTTTGCCGGCAAAGTTGAAGACGAAGGGTTTACAAGCAAAACCCAGGAATGTTGACGTCGGCGGTGAAACCGTATATGATAGCCCTTTAATCTCCCACAGAATTTTAGAATGCAGGGGTACGCATGGCTTGTGTTGTTTAAATCTTGCAGCTGTGGAAGGCTCGTCGCAGATTCGTGGGAACCTCACAAAACACGACGTTGCAATATATATATATATATATATATATATATATATATATATATATATATATATATATATATATACAGATGGAGTACAAAATAATACGAACACCTGTGAAAAAGTATGACGTATTTTACACCTGCAGTACAGCCCCGCCACCTGCAACAGATGTCTGCCACCTAGTGAGCGTGAAGAGGAAGATATCAGTCTCTCAACAGAAGTCACCTACGTTGCATGCTTCTATCGAACTGTCTGCGATAAGATGAAATGTCACACCTGTCAGAGTTCCAATGAGGAATGATAGATGGAGCGTGTTAAAGTGGAGCATCAGTTACGGAAACAGCAAAACTTTTGGGGTTTTCAAGGAGAACGGTATCAGCCGTTATGACAGCGTACACGAAAGAGGGTAAGACGACGTCTTCACAAAGCACAACAGTGGCCGAAAGTCCAAGCTTGCTGATAGGGATAGACGGGTCTTGAAGCGCATAGTAGCCCGAAAGCACAAGCAATCGTTATCCGAGATAACATCCGAAATGAACAGTCATCTCCAGGACCCCGTTTCAACAAAAACTGTCAAACGGGAACTTCATGCTGCGACATTTATGACAGAGTGGCAATTCGTATACCCTTGGTGACAGTAACTAATGCTTTCAAGCGACGCCAATGGTGCAGTGATCACCAAGGTTGGTCCCCACAGCAGCGGCAACAGGTAATATGGTCAGATGAATCGTCATTCACCCTATTTCAGACGACCGGACGCATTTATGTCTGGAGAACGCCCAAAGAAGCGTTTCATCCTGAATGCCTCTTGCCGACTGTGAAGTATGGGGGTGGCTCCATTATGGTATGGGGTGCGATATCTTGGTGCGGTCGTGGGCCACTTGTTATTCTGCATGAGAGGATCAAATCCAATCACTATCTAACCATTCTCGGGGATCATGCCCATCCTTTTGTCCAGACTGTATTCCCTGGAGAGCGACCACTTTTTCAAGACGACAACGGCCCTATCCACACTGCTAGGTGTGTTCAAGAATGGTTCGAAGAGCATGACGATGCAGTTGAACATCTCGCCTGGCCCCCTCAGTCTCCGGACTTGAATATTATTGAACATTTATGGCAATATTTGGAGTCCAAACTTCGTTTCCGATTTCCACCTCCATCTGGACTTTTGGAATTAGAGACCGCTCTGCAGGAGGAATGGTTTAATATTCCTTTAAATATTGTCCATCACCTTTATGCATCTATCCCACGTCGCATTAAATCTGTACTTCAGTCAAAGGGTGGTCCAACCCCCTATTAATAAAGATTTTCCATTATTTCACAGGTGTTCGTATTATTTTGTCCACCATCTGTATATATATGTATATATGTAGGCCAGGCAACATAGGCCAAAAAACGAGTGAAGGTTAAATAATTCTCGGAAAGCTGGAAACAGTTTTAATATTTCATCTGCATGTAAAAAGCTCTTATTGAAGTTTGCATCAATTTTCTGCTTGTGCTCTATGAGGAGTGTCCCTAAAACCTCGAAATTTTCGGACTTTTTTCAGTTTTTTACCAATAACTCCTAAATGATGCATTTCTAGGAAAATTTCACAAATTTATAAATTAAAGTACACAAAATTTCGCGTCGAATGAGCACCATATATTGAAATTGCGGAAAGTTGTTAGAAAGATATGCGAGTTCAAAGAACGACAATTTTTTCTCATTTCTCAAAAAAATCATGTTTTGGATTTTTAAACCTTATTTTCGCAATGTAAAATGTATTATATGAAATAAATAATATATTTGGATATCATATATTATCAAATCTTGTGCTCGACCGTACATGCGGTCACCGATACAACAATTTGTCTAACAATGATACATTTTACTCAGCACTGCTATATGCTGCAAATAATTGCAAATCACTTGAACAGGACAACTATTTCGTAACTTTTGATCAACTCCTTTATATAAAGGCACGAGATATTGTAGCTTCATCTGGTCCTGATTCAGAAATCAGTTCAGTAATCGTCAGGATCGGCGGTTTCCATCTACTCATGCCATTTATGGGGGCTATCGGTTTCATAATGGATGGCACTGGGTTACAGGAATTGATTAGCGAGGTTTACGAAGCTTCATCAACGAACAAGATGATGACGGGGCATGCCTACTGCTACTGAACAACGTAGACGCAAGGTTATCCAGAATAACCACAGACAATAGAGCAATAAATTCGTAGATTGGTTCCTTTGCCACAATCCCTTTCCAGTTGGGGAGTACGTAATCTCACTGTCTACCGGAGTTGTGGGTGATGAAAACGTAAATTGCCATCTGTCAGACCAAATCGGAAATTCCAGTCTCGAAAGCATTATCGGAAGCAATTTTGGTGAAGTTCTCCAGGAAGAAAAGAGTGTTACCAATGCGAGGCTTCACCAGCAGTGTGAAGTTGCATGACGAAGTAGTGTCAATAGACCCATACACCATTTTCAGGAGAATTGCATTTCATAAAAAAAACAGAATCCGAACTCAGAAATTACTTTACTTATGAACTAGCACCTTGCCCACCATCTTTATTTGATGAACAAGGAATGATGAGAAAATCACGGAAATCTATTTACTATGATTTGTTTGAACCGGTGGACACCCCGTCAAACATCGGAAGTGCTCTTCGTGATTGACGGCGTGTTTCTACTTCACCGAGTACCGTGGGAGTGGTGAGAGAAAAGTTCTCTTCAGTTCTCAAAAAATATATGGAGTATGTAAAAAATACTTCGGGGTGCGATCAGTCATAGTATTTGATGGCTATCCAGAAGACCTACAGTGAAGACAACAAAATCTGCAGAACGCCTTAGAAGGAACGAGTATATTGCAGAAAACGTTGAATTCGATGATACAATGTTACTGACAATGTCAAAAGATAAATTTCTCTCGAATGAATGGAACTAAAAACGACTCATCTTAATGATAATTCAGAATTATGCTGATGAAAACATCGCTGCCGAACAGGGTGCAGAAGATGCCGACACAACCATTGTCAGAATGACTATAGAAAATCCTACACTCTCTGAATGTGTGATTGTGGTAGGAGAAGTCATAGATCTTCTAGTAATTTTTACTGTATTAGCTCCTAATAGCGATCGGTTGTTTTTAAAGAAGTCTGGCAAAGGAAAGTCCGAGACCGTCTTCTATTCCCCGACACACTTCAAAATGTCAAACAAAGTTAAAGAAAATATATTATTTCTTCTCGCTTTCAGAGGATGCGATTCAACATCTGACATCTTCAGACAGGGGAAGATGAAGTTGGCAAAGCTTCTCGACAAAGTTGCGGAGGTACAAAGGACTGTGGAGATATTTAAAAACCGTGATGGGACTGCAGATGAAGTCGGTGCTGCCGGAGAAAAAGTAATTGCTGCTCTGTATGCCGGATCTTCAATCTTCTCCGAATGAAAGACGCTTTAAACTGTTCACAAAATCCGTAGTACAGAATACTTTCAATTTGTCTACTCTTCCTCCAAATGAAGATGCTGCTCAACTGCATTCAATGAGGGCTTTCCTATAAATTAATTTGTGGAATGGCCATTTGATGGACCCAGTTCAGCGGGGATAGAAGGTTACTAAGCATGGGCTACTTCCATTACCATCAACAGCCGAACAAGCCCCACAGCAACTGAGTAATACAGAGGCTGTTCACACATTTTTTATACGATGTATATTGTATTCACAAAACTAAATTACATAAAATTCTTGTGTTTTAAATGTTCTATTTGACATCCCTTATTCTGAACTATCTTTCGACACCGCAATTTCCAGGATAATAATGCCTTTTGAAGTGTCAGAAGAGGTATTATATCCCATTCCTCCTGAACAGCTTTCCAGAGTCCTGTAAAGGTTTTGGGACGACGTTTGGATAATGCGGATTTTAAAAGTCCGAAAGCACAAAAATCCATAGGTGATACATCGGGAGATTTAGTAGGGATATCAGTGAAGGGTATGGCCTTGATACCAGTTTTTTGTTCCATTTCTTTTAGGAAATTTACAGTGGATTTTGATGTGTGACTGCTAGCTTTGTCCTGATGGAGTCTCACAGATTGATGGCACTGTGGGTAAAGCGATGGTATTTCATTCAGAAAAATTGGCAATAAAATATGTTCCTGATAGTATTTGGAGTTAATCTTGACATTTTTTCCACTCTCTTTATTTTTAACTTGCCATTATAAGAAAAACCAGCAACAATCATGAATCCCTTAGAAAAACTTTCTTTCGATTCTTTGAACCATGTACTTAAATTTTTTTCTCCCCTTTTATGATTACAAATGACTCTTCTTTTGTTGCAATCATTTAAATACACCCATGATTCATCTATTGTGCCAATTGTTTTCCATTTTTCTTTGGATAAGTGTTTCTCATATAGAATTCTGCATCGTGTCCTGCGTTCAGCGATATGATTTGGAAGAAGACGCTGCACATTGCGTTTTTTCGCTTTCTTAAGATTTAAATCAACGTTTATCATTTTGTTTACAGTGGACACCGAGCATTTTAATTATTTTGCAACTGTCCTTTGACTAGGGGGGATTTTCTTTTAACATTAAACAACGTACCTTTGCAATAGTCGAAGATGTCCGTTTTTTCCTTGGATACTTGTTTTGAATTTTTTCCCACTTGAGGCTCCAATTTGACGTTTTTTTCCTTTCTTGTTGACGATATTACCTATCGACGCTTTAGATATCACAAAACTATGACTCTCACATCTTTTTTGGATAACGGAGTATGCATATTTCTCTTCGGAAAGAGCATAAATGTAGCCTTCGAACCACTGCTTTGTTAAAAACGCCATTTTGAATAAAAACAAAACTTTCAAGCCGCAGATGATAATTTTGACTTTCAAAAACATATTACAATTGCAATTATTTCTTTTGCAGTAAACGGTTTTTTATTACCGCTTACCAAAATCGTCTAAAAAATGTGCGAACAGCCTCTGTAATACTGCCTGCAAATGTTCGAAAGAGTGCCGAAATACATGTGGTTGTAGGAAGGAAGGGATGAAATGTTCCCCAATATGCTATAATTGCAGAGGAGCGTCCTTCACCAATACACCAGATGAAATTGATGACGAATCAAACTTGAACGATAGCGAGGATATGCTACCTAACAATGATGAAGAATTCAAAGACATTATGGATGACTGGGACCTTCAATCGGACCAATTGCTCCAGTCAGCTTCTACTTCCAAACGCAGAAATTCCATTAATCTTGTATTTTTATTATTTTTAATTTTTATTTTGTCAATCACCTACACATCAAAACTTACAAAGTTTTTTGTACTTTAAGTCAATTTTTTACGTTTTAATTACATAAATATTTGCATCGTAATATGCGTTTATCATTTCAAAGCCCTTGATTCACGAAAACTGGTTCTTGGTACGCCAGCAGGAATAAAAAGTAAAAGACGTTTTGTTGAAAATTGTTGTACCGGTGTTCGCATATATGGTCGGAACAAGATTTGTATGATATCCAAATGTATTATTTATTTCATATAATACATTTTACATTGTGAAAATAAGGTTTAAAAATCAAAAACACGATTTTTTTTAAAAATGAGAAAAAATTGTCGTTTTTTGAACTCACATATCTTCCTAACAACTTCACATAATTTCAATATATGGTGCTCATTCAAAGCAAAATTTTGTGTACTTCAATTTATAAATTTTTTAACATTTTCCTAGAAATGCATTATTTAGGAGTTATTAGTGAAAAACTGAAAAATTCCGAAAATTTCGAGGTTTTTGGGACACTCCTCATAGAGCACAAGCAGAAAATTGGTGCAAACTTCAATAAACTCTTTTTACAAGCAAATGAAGTGATTAAAACCATTTCCAGCTTTCCGAGAATTAATTAGTCTACAAACCCTATGTTGCGTGGCCTAATATATATATATATATATATATATATATATATATATATATATATATATATATATATATATATATATATATATATATATATATATATATATATATATATATATATATATATTTGAATGTATGTATATATATATTGTGGCGTAACGATAGGTAGGTATGTCAATTCTCTGAGCCGTTGCTAAAATTACTACTATTGGATCCATAACTAAGAAAGACAGAGTCCTAATTAAAATGCGAAGGCCATTTTTTTAAAAACAAAAACTTAGCAATTTATTTACCAAAAAAAATTTAACTTTAGAAGGTACAACATAATTAGTTAATTCAAGTGCAGATTCATAATACAGACTCCGGGACCCATGGCCTCAAACAAGACCTCCTAAACACCATGTCTGTCCGGGATGGATGTTACAGGCCGATCTCTTTCAAATATTTGAAGTTTCTCCCTCTTGGCTTGAAAAACGGGGTGGCCGTCTTCTGAGAAATCGTTTTATCACAACCGGGAGGGCCGGCAGATTATCGGCTTACAGCTCTTCTTAACGCCGAAACTTTATTACCTTCCCGTGACAAAGTAGCATAGCTATCGCTAGGAAAGACAACTTTAGGACGGTGATGGGAAACATTTTCTGTTTTTCTAAACAGTTACCCCCACATCTTGTTAGGGAAACCGCCATGTCAGGCATTAGCTTTCAGGCCAAAACTCTTCACGTGTTTTAAAAACGGTGGGAACAGAAAAATGGTATTCTCGGAAAACACCCAGCTGACCCGTGGGGCGTGAGAACTGCACAATACACGTGACGTTACATTATATATTAGGGTGGGCTGAAAAAACTTTTTTTTCTTTTTCGTAAACGGCTAGTTGAAAAAAGCTGTTGCACTTATAGATAAGAAAAACCGTAAATTTTTTTTTTTTTAAATCAAAAAGCTCTAATATAACGCATTTCAAACGCAATAGTTCGCAATGTATAGTAAAGGGTGTTAAATGACAGGGAAACATTTTTATATATTTGTTGTTTAAAATATTTTTTGTACAAACAAAACATTCAAAAGTACCATTTAAAAAAACCTATTTTCATAAAATTGCTGGAATTGCGCTGTTTTTACAGCACTTTTTACTTTCGTCGTTCCTATTATGCCACATTATTGATTGTTGAACTCAAACACATTGAAGGCAGCTTTTGAAGAAAATTCTGGCATAACTGAGCATTACAACAGGGTGCTTCATAGGTAATCATCTCTAGCTCACACTTTGGCTAGCTTCGGTGACATGTTTGGCCCAACGCTCTACAGCTTGGGTGTGACATGGAAATCTATAAAAGTCTGAAATCAATGGTCTGCCAGTTTTGATCATTTCTTCTATTTATTCATCCGGTACATTCCTTAGCAAAGGTCGTGGAGTGACATTACAAACAAAATGAAGTACACCAGCTGCTTCAGTTCATCTGAGGGGTTTTCTTCACTGACCTATAGTCTGAGTACTCTATTTGCTGATGTTACCCATCGTGAATGTGCTAATGGACCTGATTCTCGAGCAGCCAAATCCGCTGGGCATTGACCAAATTTGATTGCTGCGGAACTATCTAGGAGATACAGATGGTCTTTGGTCAGCTCTTTCTTGTCGGCATTATGAATAGTGCAGTCAATAGGAAAAAAAATCTGGCACAGGAAATTTTACACAGGCTCTCATTTTTTGACCAACTTCACCACTAAAGGATGATGGTCCTGTAGTAGCTCCGTCCAAGTGATGGAAAAGGTGTTTGAATGGTATCTCGTTGAAATGTAGCAGGCAAATAAACCACTGCAGTGGTCTACCAACTTTTAGCTCGATTTGGCGAATGACACCATTTCTCCAGCCAGTGTTAGCGCCCGTTTCGCAACTTCCGATTAAATCGAGCTCCTCCAGAAAAATATTCAGTTCAGCCATATGTGTAATAATTGCCACAGCAATGTCTTTAGGAAGCCCAGTAGTGGGTGAAACATGACAATGGTATTTTGAGCATGGTTCTTGAACCAAAGAATAATGATTTTCTTTTTGGATCCGTCGATAACGTTTAGAACCAACCATTTCAATAACCATAGTCTCATCCTTCGTGCCATCAAAGTAAAGACCACATAAAGGTTCATTAATAGCTTTGAACTGCAAATGATGTCTGTTACTAATATTTTCTCTTCTCACTTTGTTCTTGTAGACAGCATGAGACAAGTCTTCCTCGTTTATGATGCCGAAGTCTTGGAGCACACTAGACGTAAGCACGGCTGTAGCGCGGTCAGATACCCCATACCGATCACTTGCCAGAGCAGTTGCTTTAAGATTTATCATCATTTGCCAAGGCTTAGATGTTTTCAGTTTTCTCTCATCTGGTTCGAAAAGCTCATCTCTTTCAGCGTCACTTCTATTGTTTTCTTCTTCCTTTTCCTTTTCGGACTCCTAATGCTCAGTGGTTTCTTTACATTTATACCCACTTTCGCTCGAAGTAATTGCACCTGGTTTATTTTATAGTAATAAGCCAACAAGGTATTTCTACGTTACCTTTTCTCCAATTTTTGTGTTTCCAGTATGTCTACAAACCCTGTTTTGCCCAAATTGTACTTTCTTTGACGATCAATGAATTTCAGTTCAAGAACTCGTATCTTTTTCGCTCTTTCGTACTAACACTTTATACTTATTGGATACACATATATCCGGGTTTTTCTTACAAGTACATAAAAAAAATAGGGCATTTACATGCGGCTACATCAAAAAGAAACGTGGTAGAACGCCTTATTGCAATCCTTCAAAATACGGCTTTTACGCTAGTTTTTAAGGCAATGCGCGAATAGTTAATATTGAATAATCAAGGGTTTTAATTTATTTTTCACGTACTATTAGCTTTACCATACACAACCTAAACTAGCGCTTTTCAAAATTCAAACGTTTGAGGGTTTCAAAAAATTGGAAAAGAAACCTTCATTTTCTTATTTTTTACAAAACTTTGAAGTGAATGCGCGATCGGAAGATATTATCTTTTCACAAAATTTTTCTTACAGTTTTTCTTATCTGTAAATGTAACAACTTTTTTCAACTAGCCGTTTCCAAAAAAAAAATAAAAATGGTTTTTCGGCGCACACACACACACACACACATATATATATATATTGTGATAAATTTGGAACTAAAATTTCTCGTATAATGGTAGATTATTTATAAATACATGAATAAATAAAATTATATTATTGTATTGTTGTGATGTACGACCCTTGGCCGGAGCTATCTAGACCAGGTCCATATAGGCTTGCGGACTGAGGGACATGGACCCAATTTTTAATGGCACCACATGGACCATAGTTCGATTTAGTCAGGTGCTACTACAAGTTTGCCGGAGAACCCCCTGGGGTGACCGCTTAGAGGGCCGGGGATTCGTCCTACCTGCTCCCACCAACTGACCATGTTGAAAGAGTCCACTGATATGTTGTTTCCAATCCACTTGGAGTAGGAAAGCCTGCACCAAGTCCAAAGAAACTAGGTCCTCATATCCTAGATCCTTGGCGAAGGGTAGTAAGCAGCTTCACTTTTAGGCGAGGTACCACTAGGGCTGAAGTCTGACTTGACCTCGAAGAACATCGGTCCCGTAATTTTGAACCGAGTCAAGTAAAGAGACCGGAACACTTGACCCCGCACCTCCAGAGGTAAATTTCAGAACTTGGTGGACACTGTAGCCAAGACCTATTTTACATACCCCGGCCACCATTAGTGAACACGAATTTTTATTTGCAATGACGAGCATCGAACCAGGGACGTTCAGATCTCTGACTCGACGGCTTTGCCAACCGAGCCACTTCGCTCCATTCCACTGTTATAACATGGGCATATCCGGCGTAGACGTTCGTCGGTATTTGAGCTTCCCACCTGCAGCCCGAAGAAATAATTTTATAATAAAATAATTTTTACTTTACATTGAATACATTACTATTTTAGCACTGTGAATATAAACTAGTATATACATTATAAATGCTCACTCTGCCGTGAAGAAAACAATTGCATTAAAAAAAACGGTTAAATATATATGCATAGTGCACAAATGTACACATAAATTATATTTACGACCGCATCCATAATGCACTGTTTTCATAAACTACATTTCAGGGTTTATAATAAAACTGTAGCTGAAAACCCGCACTTCGCTACGGAGTAAATTCAAATTAAATACAACGGTCAATGTATGCAATTAATACCAAAAAAAATAAATATATATATTTATAATAAATACGACGATCCATGTATACAACTGATGTAATATATATATATATATATATATATATATATATATATATGTGTGTGTGTGTGTGTATATATATATATATATATATATATATATATATATATATATATATATATATATATATATATATATATATATATGTGTGTGTGTGTATATATATATATATATATATATATATATATATATATGTATGTATATATATACATATACAGTATGCCCACTAAAGTCCCTTCCCACCCTCTTAACTTCGGAACGGCTGCTGCTATATTCATAAAAGTGGTGTCTAGGTATAGTAAAATAGCCATGCGCTACTGAATGAAACCACCTACCGCGCCACCTGGTTGAAAACTGCGGAGTTAGCATTCCTATCTCAAAAACGGAACGAGATAGGGAAAAAAAGTGATTTACAAAGTTGTAGAGCATCATCAATTTAGTAAGAAAAGACACCTTGTGGACAATAATACGAAGAATAGAATGGTTAAAATGCTCATTTGTTTTTTTCGTGATTTCCGACACTGTGACGTCACGAAACTTGAACAAAAGGAGAAATGATTATCTTTCGGGCAAAACACGACACCGCAATGTGCACAGTGGTACATCGCTTTTGATCCCCAATCAAAGGGACCGCGGTTCAAACCTCGAGGGTTTCATCCTTGTACTGATTGTCTTTATAAACAGAGTAGACAATAAGTAGATCGTGTAAAATAGTGTCGCATCAACTCAACGCAACTTGCGCTTGGTGTTCGAAATTTGCAGTATGCAAATATGTAAGAAACGTCACGCCTGTTCACCCGAGACAGCTATAAAATAGACATCTTCTTGGGGTTGTAGTATGTTGGTGCTCGTGGTCATGGCTGAGTATTCCAAAGCTGAGATCTCCAGTGAAGCAGTATCTCGTCAAGGAATTCGGGGACCAAATAATTGGGTATGGCGGTTTCGAAGAGTGGCCTCCACGTTCGCCTGATCTGACTCCACTGGATTTTTTGTGGGGATACCTGAAACAGCAGGTGTATGCGACCCCTCCACAAACATTGCAGGACCTTAAACGACGCATTACGGACGCTTGTGCCAACGTGTCACGCTCTATGCTCCAACGTGTGCAACGTGACATTCAAACGAGGTTCCAAATGTGTATTGCAGCTGACGGTGAGAAGTTTGAGCATCTCAAATAAAGGTATATTGTTAAAATTAGTTCATTTTTCTTTCTCAGATCCTTTGTCCCGTCACAGTCTAGGAAATCACGTAAAAACAAATGCTCGTTTTAACCGTTCTATTCTTTGCATTAATGTCCACAAGGTATCCTTTCGTACTAAATCGATGATTTTCTACAACTTTGAAAATCACTTTTTTTCCCTATCTCGTTCCGTTTTCAAGATAGGAATGCTAACTCCACAGTTTTCCACCAGGTGGCGCGGTAGGTTTCATTCAGTAGCGCATGGTTACTTTACTATACCTAGACACCACTTTTATGAATATAGCAGCAGCTGTTCCGAAGTTAAGACGGTTTTTGTTTTTACGAGGGTGGGAAGGGACTTTAGTGGGCATACTGTATATATAATATATATATATATATATATATATATATATATATATATATATATATATATATATATATATATATATATGTATATATATACACTACTGGCCACCCAAATTGCAACACCAAGAAAGACAAGAGATATCACAACAAAATTTATTTTGTAGATAACATGTTGACCAAGTATCAAATGATTAAATTTATAGACTTCTGTGAAGTGTGGTTCCTGCCAAAATCAGTAGCCAGAGTAGCCGCCATTGTTGGAGATCACCGCTGCCACACGCCTCGGCATTGATTCAAAGATACTTTGGATGAGTTCTTGGGGTACAGCAGGCCAAGTAGCTTCCACACGTTGCCAAAGTTGATCTGCTGTGGCAGCTGGGGATGGTATCTGGGTCAATCGTAGAGCAACCATGGACCACATGTTTTCTATCGGCGAAAGATCCGGAGAGCGAGGCGGCCAGGGAAGCAATTCAATCTGGTGATTGACGAAGAACCGTTGGACAATGCGTGCCACGTGTGGTCGCGCATTATCCTGTTGAAATATGGCTGTGGGCAAGCCCTGAAGGTAAGGAAGGACAACTGGCTCCAACACCTCGGAGATGTAGCGCTGGATGTGTAGCGCTGTTTAAAGTACCGGCAATGCGTACTAGAGGTGTGCGAGAGTGATATCCAATAACGCCCCAAACCATAATACCCGGTGCAGGACCAGTGTGGCGGTGCATAACGCAGCTGTTCAGCATCCTCTCTTCACGGTGTCTCCAGACTCGAATGCGACCATCGTGGTGTTGCAGACAGAAGCGTGACTCGTCGGTAAAGACAACATCATTCCATTCTGCCGTCCACATCCTTCTGTCATCGCACCATTGGCGGCGGAGACGTCTGTGGTTCTGCGTCAAGGGTAGACAAAGCAATGGACGTCTTGCGGACAGACCACTCTGCTGTGAACAGCGTCGAATGGTACGCGCAGACACTGGATGATGCGTTACAGACTGCATGTGCTGTTCTATGGTTCGTGATGTGACTGAGCGATCCGTCACT
Organism: Dolomedes plantarius; assembly: GCA_907164885.2. Taxonomy (NCBI): domain Eukaryota; kingdom Metazoa; phylum Arthropoda; class Arachnida; order Araneae; family Dolomedidae; genus Dolomedes; species Dolomedes plantarius. Next base: position 96,777,006 of record OU015490.1, read on the forward strand.
GCCATGCGCACAATTTGCCTGTCATCACGTGAAGTGGTGAAAGGAGGTGGAGGCGATCGAACACGCCGGTCCGTCGTACCCTCCTGCATCCAACGATCACATATCCGCATTACAGTTGTTTGGTTTCGTCCAACACGACCACCGATTTCCCTGAAAGATAATCCACAATCTCGGTAGGCCACTATCCTTCCTCTGTCGAACTCGGATACTTGATCAAAAGATGATCGCTGTTTTCAACGAGGCATAATTAATCGTTTTTTTTTAAAACCACAAGAAAAACATAATTGCCGAAATTGAAATCGTCGAAATCTCCAAGCCTTAAATAGCTCTTTGAAGTGGCGCCACAGGCGCGCGTGATGTGCGTCTGCGCTGAAATTCTAATCATTTGCATATCTCACCTCCGCTAATGCATGTTGTAAATTTCATGTTATTTGCATGTTTCCTTCAGGGTGTTGCATTTACAGTGGCCAGCAGTGTATATATATATATATATATATATATATGTCTGCTGCATTAGAAAGAAGCAAAATCATTTTTTGTCTATATAGTTCTTATGTACGTGACGAAAAATTTATTTAATGTACCAGGAAAGAAATCTCGTGATCAGCATTTAATAAATTAAATTCTAAAAATTAATCTTTACAAATTCACCAAAAATCAGAAAATGGAGGTAAAGATTCGAAAAAGATTTCATTTTAAAGGAATGTTTATGATCTTTCTCGTGATATAAATTTTATAACCCTCAAATTTTTATTTTAAATGCAAACTTAAAAAAAGTTACAAAAACAGCTTAAAAATTTAATTAAAAAAATCTAAGATTTTTTCAAAAATCTTTCTTAGTGCACCCCTACACAATAAGAAGAATCGCCATGCAAAATTTCAGCCCTTTAGGTCCAGCGGTTTGGTCTGTGCGTCAGCGTTGTATGTCAGTGAGTCAGTCTGTGAGTCAGTCAGTTCCGGAACTGTTTTATATAGATAGATATAGACTCAGAATTTTTATGAATGTTTAAAAATGCATTTTTATCTTTTCAGAAAATTGAATGCGCCATGAGTTTAAAATGCTTCTAGCTCAACTGTAACGATCATTTATGTTTTAAAATTGTAGTTTACACTATAAACACCCTAATAAATAAATGGTTGTTAATATAACAGTTATACTGATGCAGTTAACGTTAAATATTACCTGCAACTAGATGGCTGATTATAGTTTGAATAGAAATGAGACTTGTTAAAACATTTTTACTTTATAAATGTAAGGTTTGTTTGCAATAAACTAATGAGGAATTCGATTTCAGCTTACGGAAATATATGAGGTCTTGTTGTGTTGTCTGGAGATTAAATGCATGTAAAGTATATTATATCCACGACATGTTTAAGTTAATGTTTATTAAATATTACAATTTCAGCATTTTAAAATACTTTCGATGCATTTAGACGAGATTGTTTCATGTCCATTTAAGCTTAATGCTAAACACCTAGCAACATTTCATAAGCAGCCAGTCATGACACAGCTTATGTTTATATATATATATATATATATATATATATATATATATATATATATATATATATATATATATATATATATATATATATACATATATACGTATACATATATATATATATAGATATATATACATATATATATATATATATACATGTATATATATATATATATATATATATATATATATATATAGATATATTTACATATATATATATATACATATATTTACATATATATATATACATATATATATATATATATATATATATATATATATATATATATATATATATATATATATATATATATATACATATATATATATACATATATATATATACATATATATATATATATATATATATATATATATACATATATATATATATATATATATATATATATGCATAAATATATAATGTTTAAAATGTTTCTAGCATAACACTAACAATCATTTATGTTTGAAAATTATACTTTATACTATAAACATCCAATTAAAGAAATGGCTGGGAATATAACTGTTATAAAGGTGCAGTTTACGTTAAAGTTTACCCTCAACTGGATGGCTGCTGATGGCTAGAATAGAAATGAGAATAATTTAAATATTTTTACTTTATGTTGATGTTGTTGTTGTTTTTCCTAATACCCCCTGGTCAAAAGTTCCAGACCAGGCCCATATAGACTTCGGGCAGAAATGTGTGGCTCTGGTTTATATAGCGGCACAAGGTCGGAATTTTTACTTTATAAATGTAAGAAATTCTTATAATAAATTAATGCTGAATTTGATTTCAGAGAATGGAAAGTATATGGAAAGTTCCTGCGTTTTCTGAAGATAAAATAGGTAAATCCATGACATGCTTAATTTACTGTTTATTAAATATTAAAATTTTAAACTGAAAATATTTTCGACGTATTATGACCAGATTTTGTCTTGTCTATTTTAGTTTAATGCTAAATACCTAACAAAATTTAAAAGAATCCAATGTTGAAAACCAAAAAGTCTACTGCCCAAAAAGTAAGCTGTTGTACCATAGAAAAGTTTGTAAATATTTACGTGAAACAAATTTCCTTAACATAAAAGTAAAAACTCGAGATCTACTAAATTTCATCTTTGGATTGACGTATTACATTTGAAGATATATTGAAATGTCTTTAGCAGCAAGTACATTACAGTTCTTTTCTTGTAACCTCACATTTTCATTACTTTCTGCTGCAAGCTACAATCAGCGACTTCAATAAGCTTGTATGTACAAATTTCTTTTATTAACTTCGATAGCTGACAAGTCCGTAATCGCTGAACCAATAGCGTTTCTGTGCAATCAGAGCAATTGCCTCTATTACCTTAGATATCCTCTAAATAGACTTGCATGGTGCAATCTATCACTTAAGAAGCTTAACCCTGATTGCTAATATATCATAGTCAGTGCGAGTGAGAACATCAGATATTAATATCTTGGCGATATCTAAAAAAAAGTATTTACTATTACTTTCTAATGGATTGACTTACAGGAAATTTTGACCTTTGGTTTACGTTTTGAAATTTGCGCCACTAAATTCAAAATTTCGTCTTCCTATTTTAATGATATTTATGATGTTACTTGTACAGACCGGAATCGATATTGATACACGGGGATATATCACACATGAGAGTAACATTCTGGGCATTTTTTAGGCACAGATTCGAATTAGGATCTAATAGAGGGTCGTTATATTAGATATCGAACATTAAGAACAACAACGACAGACAGTATGGGAGCTTATGAGTAATGGCCCTTGTGGAAATTTCAGCAAGATTGAATGATTAAAAATTAATAAATAAGGGCAGGATATTATGTATTGATTATTATGTATTGATTTATTAGGTACTGATATTTGTCACGATATCTGTGGGGAGCTTTTAATCGTGCGATGTTTTTGCGTTTAGGGCAGGAGAAATATATGTAAAAGCGTTTGAAATTAGTACAAATTTGCACGCTGTACAGAGAATTATTTCACAATATTTAGTTCTGAAATTATGTAAAATTTAATATAAAATATTATTATAATGTACGATAGATATAGCATATACACTTCATAATTTAAATCAACTTTTGTAAAAATTAAGACGACAAGCGAAATCTGAAAATAATTTCTTAAAGTCATCAATTTTTTTGTGTTCCACATTAATCTATTATTAATAACAAAAATTTTCAATGTTTCGTGTCCCAAATATTTCTGAAAGAGAGAAAAATAGAAACAAGAAAGTTCCTTGATAAAATTTAAGAGACTGAAGGTAATATTTAGTGACTGTTTTTGAAAATACAATATATCTGAAAAATATATGAGAAAAAAAAAACTGTGATTAACCAAAAGTACTTGAATATACCTCTGAAAATTATATTATTAATCGCAGTGGCTTTTGCTTGTCGATTGCGGGTGATAATACTGAATTCGTTATGAGGATCTGATAAACCTCCTTTGTGGGGTGGTGTAACCTTTGCTCTAAATTCTTTAGTGTCCTACATTCAAACAATCTTATCTATTTAATAGCTGGTTAAATCGATAATAAATGTTAAGGTTAACTAATAATAAACTTAATCTTTCAAAGGCAAATCAATTTTCCGCAATAGGTTGCATTAATCTAAAAATAGACGTATTAACTTTATTATTTAGCATTTTGTTTTAATGTGTAATTGCACATTTTTTAGTATTTATGCCAAATGAATGCATAAAATCACTAAAGACGCAAAACCTAAAAAAATGACTTGAACAAGATCCTAAGGCAAAATTTATACATATATGAAAATTATTTACTTGATCGTCCTCTGTGTCATGGATCTTCACAGGCAAGAAATCATTTACTACAGTATTCTCTATCTCATCAACATTAGAACGACTTATCTCATTGTCATCTTTTTCAAACTCGCTATTTGCTTCCCATCCATCAACAGTTATATAAAGGGTGATTTTTATTAAACTGACACTACTCAGAGCCATCTGCAGCCCGATATATCAGCCAGAATTCCACCAAAATTGATAGAGGGACTAAAGACGACATGGGAAAGAGTTTCTGTGAAAAAAAAGTTCTAAAAATTGCCGATATGGGACAATATGGTGCTGTTGTTATCAGCACACTCGAGAATTTGCATAAAACGCAAGTGAAACAACAAAATGCAAATTCCCGACTACGTAGTCGACAGCAGCACCTGTATTTCGGGCTATAAATATGAGGGGAAAATTCCAATGCGCGTTCCGAGTATCTGCTGTGTTCAAAATGTGTCTTAATTTACCTCAACGCGAGTTACTGGTGAAGCTGTTTTATCCTCACCGATCCAACGCATCCGCTGCTCTCGGTGAATTTAGAACCCGTAACGACTTGCATAAAGGCCACATTTTTATTAATGCAATGAAAGGCATGACTAAGAAATTTGAACAAACAGGAACCCTAGATGACGGCCTGGTAAGTGCCGTTTACATGTGCCGAAAACCCGGATCAAAGCAGGGTTGTTTCTTGCTTTTTCACTCCACTTCCCTACGATAGGGAAAAATGCAGGGTGGAATTTCGACCCTGCTTCAAACTTGGATAAAAACCGCTAATTACCCATGATGTATTTCGAAGCAGAAATCTAGTAGTAAACAAACATGGCGGATTTGAACATGTGCGAATCCATGAAAATGCAGACAAATGATCGATGGAGGGATCTGGAAACCCTTAACAATCACATAATTTTCAAGAAAACAGTAGAAAAGTGCCTATTTTTTTCAGGAGGATTTCATTTAAATCTTGATCTGCCACATCTAGTTTTTTAAAAAAACCCATCCCCAATTACATTATAAATAGACTGGTACAGCCATCTGGTATGTAAAATAAGAAATAAAATTTCTTTTCAATAAAATTTCAATAACATTTTCATTTAAAGTGTTATGGTAAAATTAATAAATTTAATAAGTATAATCAATAATTAAACGCAACATTAAAATTTATTTATAAATTAATTATTTTAGAATTCACAGATAAAAATGAATTTATATCTATTTATGATTTTTTTTATTTTATACATGACTAAATATTACTGAAACAAAATTGAAATCAAAATTACATTTTGATTTTATAAAAGGATTTATTAAAACAATAAGTATCTTACAATTAATCTTATAATTTTAAAAAAATGTACCTATCGATTAGAAAATTTTCTTTCCATTCTTTATTACTCCAGGAATTTAAAACAATTTCTTCCCACCAAACAGAGCTTCGTAATTTTGCCCACATTCTTCGTTGTGGAAAAACTAAATTTAGCGTTGAAGCCACAGATCGTACGATTATATCTAATATCCGCATGAATCATCTAGTTCTTATATTCCTTTTTTCCAATCTATTTTCTAAATTTTTTTTAAAAAACAACAGAAAAAATCGTAAACGTTCCATGATTATCAACAGAGACTGACAGGTGCTGCATTTAAATAATAAATAAATAAGGAATGATGGTGTATGATGATCAATTCCGCCGAATCATGTGATGGCCTTTGCATCCGGTAAGGCGGGTAATAGCAGGACGAAAATGTTGTCCCGCGTAAACGGACTTCAAAGGATTTCCCTGTTAGCGGGCAAATCCCGGGTATTATTGTTGTCCATGTAAACGCAGCTTATGAGGAAGGAAACCGGTGTCAGAACAGACAGCAACCGAAGTTGCGACTGCAATCGTCGAAGGCGCAGGGGATCGTTGCTGTTGTCGGCGCATCCGATAATTTGCACAAAACTCTGGAAATCATTAAAATGCAAATTCACGAGCAAATTCACGAACACACAAATTCACGAACGTAGTTGACGCAGCGTCAGTATTTCGGGCTATAAAGGTAGGGGGTGAATACCGAAAAAGTCGTAATAAGCAGACAAATGAATAATAAAGAAATTTCACTGCAACACCGCTTTATGCAAATTATCTTCCCACATCTTCAATGTGACCTCCATTCTGGTGGACGACACATTGCATCCTGGACACCACTTTCTCAACGGCCGAGCGTAACATGTCACCAGGAATGTTCATCACAGTCCGGGATATGTTATCCTTTAGGGCCGCCAAGTTCCAGACACCACCAAGATACACCTTAGACTTTAAATAACCCCATAGAAAGGAGTTACATAGGGTAGGTGCGGGGAGAGAGGTGGCCATGCTAGTGGAAAAAAATCGACTGATGACCATTCCTTTTGTAAAGCGATGGCGCAACAGATTACGCACCGATCTTTATAATAAATACTGGCGCTGCTGTCAACTATGTAGTCAGGAATTGGCATTTTGATGTTTTACTTGCATTTTATGCAAATTTTCGGATGCACCGACAAGCAACAGCGCCATATCTTCCCCTTTTTTGTGACTTTTGGAACTATTTTTTTTCCACGGACACTCTTTCTCATGTTGTCCTTAGTCCCACTATCAATTTTGGTGGAATTCCGGCCGATAGATCGCGCTACCGATGTATCTGAGTAGTGTCAGTTTACTGAAATTCCCCCTATATATATATATCGCGAAAAGAATACCATCAATATTAAATTTCGCAAAAACCTTTAAATATTTGCTTATATTGGAAAAACAATGAACTGACCTAGACTGAAGAAACTGACTTAGACAAGATACTATGATTAAATGAATGCAAATATTAAAAGTCATTTAGATCGAAATCTCTGTCATCGATCTTCACAGGCAAGAAATCATTGACTACACTGTTCATCTATCTCATAAACAGTGGAGGGAATTATTTCCTTTTCATCTTTTTCAAGCATGCAGTTTTCTTCCGAGCCACCGTCATTTATATAAGAATGTAATTCTCATAAAATTCATAAAAGAATAGCATCAATATCCAACATTGGAAAAACCTTTGTATAGTTCCTTATACTGGATAAAGAATATGTAATTTACGTATCACTTAAAGCTACTGTGTACTAACCCTACTGAATTTCCTCTCGTGAATGTTAACGTATGGGGGAAATGTGTCCAAGGATTGCCGACTTGGATTGAAATAGATATCCTTGCGCATCAAAACTTAAAATTTAAGCTACTGTCAAATTAAGGGCGAAGCTACTAGAATAGAACTGCGCATATATGATAAATTTTACAATTCATATCCCAAGAAAATACAGGGTTCCCACCTATATCCATTACACCCCCTTAACTGCTAAACAGTGGCAGATTAGGCCATAAAGTTGGTGTCTAGGTATAGTAAAAAGGCTATGCACTACTCGATGAGACAACTTACAACGCCATCTATCAGCAAATGTTGGAATTAGAGTTTTTATCTCAAAAAAGATACGAGATACGGGAAAAAGTCAATTACAAAGATGTTCAGCATCATCGATTCTGTAAGAAAAGACACCTTGCGCACATTAATGCTTAAAACAGAATGTAGAACATGAACATTTGTTTGGTCACGATTTCGAAAATTGTCATTTCATAAATATTGGAAAAAGGAAACTGAGACATTTCCCTATCTTCAGGATCATTTATTTACGTTGCTGAAATTGCTCTCCTTTAGCCACTATACACATTTGCACTCTGGGGTGGATTTCTCTTTGAACATTGGTGCAACGACGCCATAGTGTTGAAAATCACGACAAAACAAATGTTCATTTTTTACATTCTGCTTTGAATATTAATGTGCGCAAGGTGTCTTTCTTACTAAATCGATGATGCTGAACAACTTTGTAGTTGATTTTTTCCCGTATCTTGTACCGTTTTTGAGATAAAAACGCTAATTCCAAAATTTGCCGATAGATGGCGTTGTAAGTTGACCCATCCAGTAGTGCATAGCATTTTTACTATGCCTAGATACCAACTTTATGACCTAAGCTGTCACCGTTTAGACGTTAAGTGGGGTGTAACGGATATAGGTGGGAACCCTGTATATCCGAAGATATATTAAGAAAACTACAGTGGGATGCAATACATCCGACAGAAAATTAAATTTCCAAATTTGGAAGGATTTCTTCGAGTTTTATTTTGACAAGATCGTCTTTTAAAGGCCACACAATAAGCAGTGATGAAAGAAATATTCTCATGGATTTCGGCCAGACGTTCAAACAATTTTTCATTGGAGCCAGGACAACCGGAACGAACTTCAGAGAAATAATGGAAGCACTTGAGAAGTATTTACTGAAAAAAAGGCACTCACGAAGATTAATTGAGGTCAGCCTCGTCGAAGGAAAAGTGAGCGTTCGAGAAATTTGGACTGCATACGGGAAATATTCGTCATGAATAAAAATAATCATCCCAGAAGATCAATTAAAATCCATCTCGTTGAATGATTAATGTGTTGTAGAGGAATCATGACTGTGGAGGGGATATATTGAGTAAAGAAAAAAAATAGTTAAGTCGAAAGTTTCAGGAATATATATAGTATGTATACACTATCTACCAATAAATATTTGGACACCTGTGATAGAAAATAAAAATAATTTTTTTGAATATTCAATAGTTGGTAGACCCTCCACCAGAGTCAATTACAGCCTCAACCCTCCGGGGCATACTGTCCACAAGTCCTTGTATGACAGCTAGTGGCATTTTCTTCCACTCGGTTTGGAGAAGACTTGTAAGTTCCTTCACCGATTTTGGACAGTTGTTGCACCCCTTAATTCGGTGATCCAACTCGTCCCAGAGGTTCTCGATAGGGTTCAGGTTTGGGCTCTGGGCAGGCCAGTTGATAAGGTTAACCCCATTGTCACCTTACCAATCCATGGTGGACCTCGTAACATGAAAACTGGCGTTGTCGTCCTGGAAGTAACATGGGTCCAACACGTAAAACTGCCACAACGTAGGAAGCACACAGTCATCCAAAATACTGCAGTAGGCGTCGGCGTTGAGCCTTATGAATTGGGACCAAGGGTCCCAGTCTATACCAAGAGAAACACACCCATATCATAAATCCACCTCCGCGTAACTTTACTGTGGGCACAATGCATTCTGGAAGGAGGCGTTCTCCGGGCAGACACTACACCCAGACCCTGCCATTCGAGTGGTAGAGGGATAACCTTGATTCGTCGCTCCAGTGAACCCGTTTCCACTGATCTACGGTCCACTTTCGACGTGCTTTGAACCAAATTTACTGAGCACCGAGGTTGAACATTTTGATCAAAGGTTTATGGGCGGTAGCATGACAATGAAAACCAAGCAGATGTACTTCCTTACGGATGGTATTCATGGAAAAAACTCTCCCGGATGCCTGTTGAAACTCCTGGAGTATGTGGGCCATCGATTGGGTGCGGTTCATCCGAATTTCTCTGGACAGCACCCGTCGGTCTCTATCTTCCAGTTTCGTGGGTCTGCCGACTCGGGGCACATTCCGACAATCACCGCTCACCTTCTAATTCTGAATCACATAGGGAACTGTCAATTTGGGGTAATTCAACTCTCTAGATGTGTGCCTTCAAGATCGTTCATTTCTGTGATACCCGATGATTACACCTGTCCCCAAGTCAGACAACTCCGCATACGTGGCATCTTGCATGAGACTACCTCCAATGTTGTTTCCTACACTATATTTAACGGCAGAGGGTGTGACGTATATCAGAACAGCAGGTATCGTCATTTGCATGGGTGTCCAAATACTTATTGGTTGATAATGTATACATATATATGCCGGATAAAATCTTGACACGATGTCTCCAAACGGATAAAAAAATATGCGCGGTGAATCGGTAAAAGTGATTTTCCCAGCACCTTGTATAAATTGCTAAATGTATAGAATTGTACAGGGGATAAAATACCAGAGCAGAGGCGAGGATACAATTCCCCACATGTCGGTGCTCACTGTTAAAGCGGCTCTAGTCACTTAAACGGATACAGTGATGAACCAAAAATGAATATAAATACGCGAGTGCATTTATTATAATCAATTTGTCTTAAAATGGTTCCCAAATGAGCTGCAAATTTGCAATAAAATCAGTGGATGGAAAATGCATAAAAATATTATGCACCATTGAATTATTAGATAGTAAAGATATAAATATGGATGTATGTAAATTACGTGCGTTAATGTTTCTTAAACGAGCTGAAAATTGCAATAAAATAAGTGGATGGAAGATGCATAAATATATTCTGTACCATTGAATCATTAGATAATAAAGCTATAAATATGCATGTATGCAAATTTCCTGCGTCTATGGTTCACAAATGAGCTGAAAATTCCCAATAAAATAAGTGGAATGAAAATGCATGAAAGTATTCGGCAACTTTGAATTATTGGGCAAAGAAGATATAAATATGTATGTATGGGAATTTCCTTCAACAGTTGTTCCCAAATGAGCTGAGAATTTGCATTAAAAAAAGTGGATGGAAAATGTTTAAAAATATTATGCACCATTGAATTATCTATAATATAAAACAATTCCATAACTGACTGACTGACTGACTGACTGACATACAACGCACAGACCAAACCGCTCTACCTAAAGGGCTGAAATTTTGCATGGCGATTCTTCTTATAGTGTTGGGGTGCACTAAGAAAGATTTTTAAAAAATTCTTCTTAGATTATTTTAAATTAAATTTTTAAGCTGTTGTAGTAACTTTTTTTAAGTTTGCATTTAAAATTATAATTTGAGGGTTATAAAATTTCTATCACGAGAAAGATCATAAGAATTCCTTTAAAATGAGATCTTTTGCAAATCCTTACCTCCATTTTCTGATTTTTGGTCAATTTTTAAAGACCAATTGTTAGAATTTTATTTATTAAATGCTGATCACGTGATTTCTTTATCTGGTACTTTAAATAAATTTATCGTCACGTGCATAACAACTAAATAGACAAAAAAATTCTTGCTAATGCGGCAGACGATTGGACATTATCCAAAAAAATATTAAAATTCAGTAAAAGATATGATCCTCAAACTGTACTATATTAACTGTACTATATTCTTTGGTATGTCCTATTAGATTTAATTTGAATATTTTCTTCTACATTATTTGATCTATAAAAATATCCCTTACGATTTTTTAAAAATATATATTTTGTTTTTCGTACATCAATTGTATACATTGATCGTCGTATTTATTATAAATAAATAAATACATACACACACACACACATATATATATATATATATATATTTCTTTTTTTTCATATTTCGTCGTTTATCGTGTTTATTGACGTCCTTTTTCTATTCCAGATCACGTATTCTCAATCACTATACTGTAATATGCATCTCAACCTATTTTTAATGCGACATCATATATGCTGTTACACGGGCAGGACACTTCAGTTAATAGAAAACTAGCATGGAAGTGTGGGTGTGAGGGTTAGTAACCTGGTCCATGGAATTTATCGTCATAAACGTTAGGTGTTACACCTGATGTCCAGAAAGTAATAACAGATTTTACGAAAGTATGGATGATAAATATTCAACACGTAAAAAAAAAATTCAGCTTCGTAGAATGGTTTAGTAATAAAATGACAATCATTTTAAGATCCACTTTTTTCGGAACCCCCCCCCCAAAAAAATAAATAAATAAATAAATAAATAAATAAATAAATAAATAAATAAATAAAATAATAATAAAATTGCAGAGGAAGTTTTTGAAAGTAACTTCTCCTTTTGTGTGCTGTTATATTAAGTGGCAATATGTGATCTTAATGTTTGATAAACCCACTGTGGTCTTCATGGAAATGAAAGCACATATTTCCTGGCAAAACTGTAGCCAACATTTACAAATAAGTGATAATCCCATTCCTTTTTACACTGCGTAAAGATTAGTAAAGAATTGTTACAGAAAAGTTTTTTGTAAAGATGTCACTGAAAGGAATTTTCAAAAAGTGTGGATTGGTGGGGTTTTGGACATACCGTTATGGCCTAGAAAGAAATCAGTGGCTGCCTTTCGTCTTGCTACTGGCCATGTCTGTCTATTAAAACATCTGCATCGAATAAACATTGTTCTAAGCCAAATTTGCAAATTGTGAAATATTGATCAGGAAATGGATGCCTTACATTTGAGTTTTTGCTCTGCACTCAATGCTGGATCACGGTGGGATAGATATTGGGAGGCAAGACATAAAATAGATTAATAGATTATGCTGTAGACTGATTCTGGTTTTGTGGTTCACTGTTATTGCATTCTCTGTTTTATTGTTCTGTCTACAGTTGTCTTACCCTGGGAAAAAGAGTCTATGGATAGACCAGCGCCTCTGACATATACTGAACTGTATTCTAAGCATAACTGTCTTGTACGCTCTGCATTCGCCATCCCCCCGTGCACCACTGGTACCAGGGAAATCGCCACGGTGGTTCTCTGTCCCTCTGGTGTAGTACGCAGGAGCAAACTACAATAACCCGCTTTCGTAGTGGCCACCTCAGAACATTGACTTATACCAACAAAGAAAAAGTGTTTCCAACTTGTACCAAATGCTCCAAAGGCCAAGCTACTCCGGATCATATCCTTGTGTGCTTGGGACCTGAAAAGGAAGATCTTCTAGAGCGGCCATTGTTTTTATTGACTTCTTGAGAGTGTGCGATATCATAGACCTAATCTAGCTCTGCTGGGTGAAGGGGAACAACAGCAACAGCAACAACAACAAAAAAAACAGTTGCCTTTATAATCTGCCATTGTAAATAAAAATAAATTGATGACACGGGTTCGCATTTTAGTATTGGTGTAAAGTTTAAAATTTTATAAATTTTATTATTAAATTTTTATATTTTGTCTTTCAGATTAGATTATTGTATTCAGTCATATGTTACGTTTATCAACGTTATTATTCAAAGTTTTAGATTGTTTTTATTTAATTACATGTATGATGTATGTAATAATAACCCATGTAAGTAAAAATAACCTATTTTTACATTTATAAATAAAAATCAAGCTAACAAACGTCATCAGCAAGAACCTTACTACACATTTAATAGTTTTTAATAAACAATAGTTGTGGATCTTCGGCAATACTTACTTGAAGAGGTGTCTTTATATACGAGTCCCTGGATATGCGCGTTATGGAAGAGAAATCCCAAATGAAATAACTGGTTACATAAATTTTTAAATTATTGTGGCTCTTCCCATTTGCGAAACATATACTAATAAAAAATTATAGACATTCTAATGTTTGCTTATAGTAGAAATGGGTGGAAAACAAAATATAAGGCTTTTAAAACTACATTTACTATTTATACTTTTAGTGTATAAAAGACAAGAATCAAAATGCGTAGGTTTAAATGTATATTAATGTATTTCAGTGATTCACTTTTCCTTCTGGAAAATCATAGCTATAAAAATATAGTCATAAATATAAATTATATTTAATAAAAATAACTTACTGCAATAAATAATCAGTTGTATATGATATATTTAATATAATATACAGCAGGTTAAATTATTACTTATATTAAATAATCATACTTACAGCAATAAAGAAAAAATATTAATGCGCATCATTCCTAAAATTACAGAGTAATATTTATACTATTGCAAAATTATATATATATATATATATATTTATATATATAGTGGCTCCCAAATGTATTCGTACACTTTCGATTTTCAATGCAATAGAGGTGTATCCATTAATTCAAATGAATATTTCAGAATGGGTATATACTTATAACATCTGTAATCTATTCTTAACAAAACTACATGAAATATTTTAAAAACATAGTAAAACTTTATTTTTAATAAACCAATAATCAAAAAGTAACAAAAACTTTATCTCATAAAAGTCATCGTACACTTGTAAAAAATCTCTACATATTAGTAAGTATTCTAATTTTTCGTTGAATTAATATTTAATAGGATATCCTTTAAAAACCACAGCATCTTTTAAACGTCTAGGAATAGATTGCAGTAGTTCTTTTGTGATTTCTGCATCAATGTTCATCCATTCTTCTATCATAATTGTTTTTAGTTCGCTTTTCGTATGAATGTCGTGTTTTCGTACTCGAACCTCCAGTTCTCTCGAAATATGTTCTACTGGGTTTAAATCTGGCGACTGAGGTAGTGTTTTAAAACTTGTGGACACTTATAGAAACACTAGAGGCGAACGTTGAGAGCCGTGTGCTTAGGATCGTTATCTTGATACCCAAGTTTTGGGCTAATAATTTTAAATTGTCTCTTAAAATATTTATATAAACAGCATGATTCTTCATGCCATCATTAAATACCAAATTACTAGTCCTGATGCTGACATCCACCCCCCACACAAGGCCACCTCCACCGCCATGCTTAACTCTTCCTACTAAGTTCTTGGGATTCTCATTTTTCCATCTCCATACAATTATACGCCCATCGGAACCATAAATGTTAAACTTGCTTTCATCGGCAAATAAGACATTATTTCAATTGTTTGAGGTTATTAATTATTGATAGTGGGAAGGAAAGCTTACGCTTTCTGTTTTTCTCACTTACAAAAAAAATTCTACGGGCAGCACGCCCATGTAATCCAGCTGCCCTGAGAACTCGTTGAACAGTTTCAGGTGAAACTGAAGTAAATAATGTTTCATTAAATTCTGCAGAAACTTTTACAGCACTCGAACGTGGATTTTTCACAAATTTTCTAATTATAAATCTCTGATCACGTTTTGTTAAATTTGCCGGACGACATTTTCTTACCTTGTTTTCGATCCGATTTTCTTCTTTAAAGCGTTTTATCACATACTGCACAGCAGAATGGGATAAATTAAGTAATTTTGCAGAGAGGCTGAGGGTGCCTTGAGTGGATTGCAGATCTGTACTGTATATCCGGCATCCTCCAGCCCCACAGCAATGGAAGCATCGGACCGCGGAAATTAACCTTTGGCTGCGTATACAGGTTTTGCTACGCAGCCGCCGGTCTGCATTTGATTCATAGTTGATGGACAGCACTATCCTGGGGACCGGTAAAGTTTTAGAATTAAGTAATTTTGCACCTTCCGAACTGATTTACCACTACTATGATAAAAAATATTCAATTTTCAAATGCTGTTTGTTGTTTCTTTACGACTACGAGCCATTTTTAAATAATAAATAGAATATTACGGTGTAGGCAAGCAAAAAATAAAGCCAAACGATATTTTATATATATATATATATATATATATATATATATATATATATATACCCAACAAACACAGGACTGACGGCAGCTTATCGGGCCAGTGCTGGAGGCACCGGTTGAACGACAAGTACGGGAGAATTTTGTCGGGCCACTGGCGGGTTGTTTACGAACCTCCGAAGGGGAAACGCTTTCCGTTTACGTGTTTCAGGGCCTGTTATGGGTTGATATGAATCGCACCGAAATCGTTTACCCTGCATCGTCCCGGAACTGTACCTCCGATTCGTAACCACAAGTAACAGATATCTGCATCAGAATTATGGATTTGAAAGGGAAGGCGAAGATTAAATTTAACAGACTTTTCAAAAATATTTATTTCATTGTTGTGAAACTTCTTTTACGCGGAAAATTCCCATAATTTTCCTTGTATGTAAAGATTGTATTATGTGAAAAGTATTATGTGAAATTGTATAATTGTATTATGTGAAAAATTCACATAATTTTCCTTGTATGTAAAGATTGTATTCTGTGTGTATGTTTTTAACTCCCTAGAAGCTTATAAAAACAGATGAAAATTAGTTTCAATTTTATATATTACTGGAGAAATTAAATATCTACTTAAAAATGGGTCCTTGTTTCACCACTCTTTATTTATAAGAGAGGAAATAGTGATAAAATTTGTATTTTTTTAAATTTCTTCTATATTATATTAAAATAATAATATATATTTTTGTAGATAAAATATTCAAAATATATTTTTCAGGAAATTTACATATTCTAAGTATTTCTAATTGTTAGATGCCATTATAAAACAACTGATTTTGTAGAATTTTTTCTCGAATTTCATCGTATTAATTTTACAGTAACATATTCTTATAATACAAATTTGAATGAAAGAAAAAGAATTTTAAATTTACAGACCTTAGTTAAAATAAACAAATCACACATATTTAGAAAAATATTAATGTAATGTAATGTCAGAGACATAGACAGTAGATGTCATGAGACACCAAAAAATATCAAAAAATAAGACCCTTTATCCTCAGTACGTACATTGAAGAATATATATTACATTGTTTTTTTTTGTAATTGAATCAGGATACGAGAAATAATATTTACAATAAGAAAAAAAAAGGCAAAAAAATTAGTTTAAATAAATGTTAGAAATAAAAAATAAGGCAATTAAGTTTAAAATAATAAGTAAGTTATATTTAATAAATTAAATTGGCAGGTTTGAACATCCGTGA
Organism: Dolomedes plantarius; assembly: GCA_907164885.2. Lineage (NCBI taxonomy): Eukaryota > Metazoa > Arthropoda > Arachnida > Araneae > Dolomedidae > Dolomedes > Dolomedes plantarius. The sequence continues at coordinate 96,793,738 of OU015490.1, forward strand.
GTACAGATAACAGAACTGCACTTTGCAGGATCGAACCGAGGACTGAAGCATGGGAAGCAAAAACGAACGCCCCACACCAGCATTCCCTGATAGGGTATCAAGTGTGGAACTTCAATAAGAGGAAACTGCCTCGCATGGAACAGAAAAATAAAGGAAAAATGTTAAACACTATCAGAAACCACACTATCAGAATAACACTATCAGAATTAACCTGTGAACAATTAATGGACTGGGTAAGATTTGAAATATTAAGATCGGAACATAAATTTTAATTTTTAAGTCGCCGTTCGGTTTTGGGATTTTTTTTCCAAAAAAATTCAATGCGTAAGTAAATTAAGTAATTTTGAAAGGTCCGATATTAATCCAATTGCAGTAATGTTTTCAGATAAGATTTTGAGAAAGTTTCATGAAATTGATTTGGGATATTGAATTTTGACTAGGTTGTACATTTTGTTGAGGGTATCTTTGTACCCTTCCGCCATTAAAAAAAAAAACATGGCTCAGGTTTGGTTTCCCGCCTAACAGGAAATTCATCATTAGCAGCGGGAATTTCTTTCCTCCGGATTACGACAGTTTCCTAGGATAGAAAATTGGTTTGAGAGATTGATTCGATCATTAATGCTAGTTAAGTTAGAGTCGAGAGCAATTCGCTTTAGACCAAAATTTAAAAAATCACATTATGTTCGATTTCGTTCAAAATTACCACATCACATTGCATACCAAGATTATAATATTTTATACATTACATATACAATGTATTTTTCATTTTCATAATAAAACTAAACTTTTGAATGTAGTTGACTTTTTTATGCGGCCCGCCTGCCTTGAAAAAATTTACCATGTGGCCCAGATGCTGCAAAAGGTTAAACACCCTGCTTTAAGCTCATCAGCCTGATTCAGAGGTTTAACTTTTTCAGATTTAGGAATATAATCAAAAGTGGGTGTAGAAGAAAATTTAAACGCACACTTACTGTGCATAAGATTAAAAAGTTCTTTGAGATTGGGGATGTTAAACGTTATTTTGAAAAAAAAGAAATTCATGTTTTTCAAAAGTCCATAGTAATCACACATGGTTTCCATTACTTATTTCACTGACACATTGAATTGTGTTTTGTTTTGTTTTTTATTATTAAATTTTGGCATTATCTTTTGAGAATGTATTTTCGTTTTTATCAATGCAACTCTTGCAGAAGTGCCACGGACGGGTAAGGGTGACTCGGTAACGAATTTAACAATCCTTTCTACTGCTTGTGTGTGACATGGAAAATTGCTGAAGTCAGTACGTTGACTCTCCTGATCAGATTATTTTGCTTCCTAGTTTATAATCAGAAATATGCCTCGTTCTGTTACTTTAACATCTTTACGTACAATCATATCAATATAATCCTTGGCATCAAAGTTTATACGTTGAACTTAAAACTTTCCAATGCCCCCTTCATTTTTCAGTCCTTGCTTTTAGAATCCGGCGTAATCCAAGCTGTCTTACGTGGCTGCGATCAACTGATATCATACATAAGAGGAGATTTTCAGAAGCAGCGAAGTACGAATTTCTTTGAATGACTGGGTCAATTACATTTTTAAGAGTCTGATGGAGGTAACGTGAATAGCTTACAAGTTTCCACAAGTGCTTCGATCCATGGATATAAGATAGTTTCAGCTTTATGTGAAACGAAACAGATGCATATACTTACAAAATGTACTCAGTCAGTATTCGGAGATTTTTTTTGCAGTACATTCTGTTCCCACATACAAGTGAAGTATTCGGTTTGCTAATGTAAGCTATCATGAATAACAAAGTTTTCCTGGTTTTCTCATAGACAAATCAGAAGAGCACCTTCCAACAGAGATTGCATTAGACATTTCTAACAAATATTTTGGGTCCACGCTTAAATCATCCTTAATTTCTAGTAATGGAATGCCATTTTCAATAGGTGATAATTCAATTACTGGAAGTTCATAGCAGTTTTCTAGTTGTTTACCTATTTCTCCTCCAAATTAGGACGTAGGCGCAGTTCATTTCCATGAAATAGACAAATCAACCACTGCAGTGGCCTTCTTAATTCCTTTCAAAGAAACGAACCACACCATTATTCAATCCAGTGTTCACGGCAGTTCCACCCATTCCAATTACAGTAATGTTTAAATTCTGGTTGTTGTCATTGAAAAATGCTATTATGCTATCTTATATACATTTTCCAGTGCCAGAAATCTGCTTCTGAAAATCTCGTCCTTTGTATGATATCAGATGATCGCAGTCATGTAAGAGAGAGCTTGGATTACCCCGGAATCTAAAAGCAAGGGCTGAAAATGAAGGTGGCATCAAAAAGTTTTTATTTCAACGTATAAACTTTGATGCCAAGGATTATATTGATATGATTGAATGGAATGATGTTAAAGTAACAGGACTTCCTATGAAGAGGCATATTTCTGATGACAAACAGAAAGCAATTCAATGTGTCAGTGAAATAAGTAAAGCAAACCATGTATGATTACTATGGACTTTTGAAAAATATGAATGTTTATTTCAAAATAACACTTTGCCTTTAAAGACATTACATTAATATTTTTCTAAATAAATGTGATTTGTTTATTTTAACTAAGGTCCGTTAATTAAAAATTGTTTTTTTCATTCCAATGTGTATTATAAGAATATACTACTGTAAAATTAAGATGATGAAAATTGCGAAATTCTACAAAATCAGTTGTTCTGTAATGACATCTAAAAATTAGAAATACTTAGAAATACCTAAGTTTCTTGTAAAAATATTTTGAATATTTTATTTACATAAAATATATATTATTAATTTAATATACCATAAAATAAACAGAAAAAAAGAATTTTATCTCTTTTCACAAAAATATCTATTTTGAAGCACCTGAAAAATATTTCAGTAGAGCAATAAAATTTTATATTCAATACCAAAAGGCAGCTTTTGAAAGCTATAGCATAATGAAATTTCAAACCATCTTTTTTTTCGCCTCGTCATACTACAATGCACTAGTGTCATCTGATTGGACATTCAGTTGCACGTGATTGAAAAGGCGCCATTAAAGATTGATTACAAGTTCGTTGAAATTAATCCACAAGTAAGTTTCATTCGTTAGTCTTAAATTATTGCCTTTAGATTTTATTTAACACCCTTACATAGTGAACATTATTCTATTTCTGTTATAAGATAGTGTTTTAATCCAAGTTATATATGAATTGACCATATTTCAGATCAAACTCTACTGAACTGAGTGTATTGAATTAGCAATACTTATGGCACTTACGAGCACTTTCGTATGTATAAATAAAAACATTTTGTTTCGGAATAATTTAAGATTCGTGTTTCAGTTAATATTTTAGATGGACAAAGGAAGTAAATGGACTCTTGTGAAAGTCTTAAGTATTTGCTAATTAAATTAATATTTAGAATTGTAATTTGTACGCACTATTTAGATTTTTATATCCTTTAGAAAGTATAAAATACATGACACAAATATCAATTCCAAATCTACATAGTTGAAAAATAAAAATGTATTTTCATTTCCAGTATAATATTTTCCATTTTATTTCTTTAAAGAAATTTGAAAGAAAATTATAATGAAATTTTTTTTAATATGTTAATCCAAATTAAACATTTTTTTACTACTGGATTGATAAATCAGTTACACATGATTCCTCCATAGTAAATTCATGCATAGTATTCAATGGTGGAAAAATTGTCCATTTTCCTATTAAATATATTTTACAATGTTCTTATTGCCAGGTATCAATAGGCAACAAATTATCCATGTCTAAATGTTAAAAGATGGATTCAAAAACGTTCCACATTATAAAAGATTCTAAAAATGAACTTGTAAATCATACAAAAGGATCTATTGAATTCCTTATCAAATTGTGTTTTGAGTAAACTTTATAAAATACACTGCATTTTATACATTATAAAGAAATAAAGAACAAATATTCTTAAAATTTTTGTGTTCATAATTTAAAAGAATGTATTTAGTATAATTATATATTTTAATTTAAATGCTAAACACTAATAGGTATTTTTCATGTATAATCTTAATAGCCTTAAAATATAATTTTTTTAAAATTCTATTTATAATGTTCTATGTGTACACTCAATTGCTATATATGTATATGTTATTCCTACTGGGTGAAATTTCTTTATGTCTATCGAGAGCAAAGATATATTCAAAATTTCAAAACCAGATCAAAATATTGTTTAATCAGTATCCACATGTCAAGTAAATATTGAAACAATAGCAAATATTGGAGCATTTTTTTATCTTGAATATCTCATTAAATAAAAAGCTTATTTAAGGAACATTTTGAATTTCAATTGCTATTAATCAATATTTTGAACTGGCTTTGATATTTAGATTATATTTCTACTCTCTCTGAAGATATAAAATAAAACAATTTCACTCTTTAGGAATAACATAATGGTGCATACTTTTTGCAACTGAGTGTATATATTCTTGCAATTGAGTGTATATATATTTTCAAGAATTATTAATTTTTGTATGTATGTGAACTCCATTGTATTCCTGAATTCATTCAAAGAACCTCTGGAGTAATGAGAAGTTTAGAGTTTTAAATTTGTGTCAATATAGATGCCACGTGCATTTAATTTTCTAATTTGTATCGTGTTTGAAATCACTTTTATCAGTGTTATTAGAGATGATGGCAGTGAAAATTATTCCAAAATAGACTATTTAGATACATAAATTGTTTCTTAACTTATTAATTTGCATTCCATGTTTTTAAATTATATATTTATAAGTATATAGATTTGTAGATTATCAGAATGTGTACATACAAAAAATTGCTTTATTGTAATAGATATTGTACGATAAGAGTTTTTATAAATCTGAGAATGTTCTCAATAACTATCTATAAGCTGTTCATCTCTAAAGGTCTTTTGGAAATTATTTTGTTGTCATGCTGTGCAAAATAAATGTGAACTTATTGGCTTAATATATATATATAAAGGGTAAAATTAGTTTCTTTTCCCCTTTTTATATTAGTGATAAGCAAGTTTATAAAGAACTCTACTTTTCAATACTTCTTGGTTTGATAAAACATTAAATTTTTATTATGGCATTATAAGAAAATATTGGTTTTTTTACAGAATTTTGAAACTGGAATCTATTCAGAGCTTCAGGCTTGAAAGACAAATACCACTTGGATCTCATAAACCTGCGTAAGTTTTTAACGCCACTGAGCCTACCTTTTTTTATTCTCGAGATATACTTTTATTTTCAGCAGTGGACTTGTGGCCCAAATCACTGTTTTTAATATTTTTTTAGATTTATTTTTAACTAATTAAATTTTTTCTATGAAAAAAACTAAAAATATTTATTAAACAACTAAAAATTTCAAATTAGTTTTTTTAACTTAGACGCTAATCTGAACTTTCTCATAAACTTTGGTCTCAATAATTTGTGGATAGAATATTGATTTTCTTTATTTATTCTTTTTTAACTGTGAAGCTTGTTGTTAAGGTTTTAGGTGAGTGAGAAAGTGCAGTCCGGGGATTTCATTTAACACGACTCTTGTGAAAGACTTTAACTCTTGCCAAAAAAAGAGATTTATATTATAAAATTATAAAATGCCAAGGTTTATTTAGAAAATATAAAATGTGTTCATAGACAAAGTTTGTTTATAAAATTGTAGATAAGACATCCATTGTGAGTTGTGGTTTATTATATCAAAATGTGTGTTTGATAAGTGAAAGAAATAACCCTTTCTTAATAATGGAATAGAACTCCTGTATAATCAATGAATTCACGGATACAAGATACAGTTCCAAAAAGCAAAACGCCTGGTTTACAGAGTCTTTTATAATAACAGAAAAATGATATTTATATTATGAAAATGTGAAGTGCCAAGCTTTATTTATTCTTAATGGTTAACATTAAAATTTTAAAAATATTTTTAGAATTTCCTGATAAGTTGTTAGAGGTTCGTTGATAATTCATTACAGAAGTAGTAAAAAGGAAATTGCTTTTGGATGTATTAGATCATTAGTTAATGGGCTAAGTAATTTTAAATTTTGGTAAAATTTAATTTTATGCATGCCATAAATTTTTCTCTCTGTTAAACATGTTTATTCCATTTTAAGTCTTAATACTTATATAAAGAATTTGGATTAAATGAAAACAGTAATGAGTGATGGTGAAAATGTATTAAATGTGGTAATTGAATTGCTTGATGTTCTAAGACATAAAATTTCTGATCATCAAAATACAATAATTGACTTCTTGACTGAACAACTGACTTTATTATTAAACAATATCCTATTTTGCTACCCCCCTTGTTTAAGTATATAATCATCCTTCAAATCCTAATAGACCATTATTTTATATTTTTGATCCTGTACTAAATTTGTACTAAATTTTTTAAAATTCCACTGAGCATCTTGTTTAGCTGTTTAAAAAATGGGGGGAAATGCATTGTAAATTGTCTTTACTTTCTCAAAGTTTCATAATTAAATATGTTGATAAAGTTGTGCCTGAAAAATAACTCAACTGATTCTGAACATCAGTTGGAGTTTTATGGAAAGCCAAATTATATGGAAAGTTATACAATAGTTAGTTGAAATTGTTTCTTGGAAGTTTTGCGAGGTAGTAATCTAGTTCATGTATATTAAAGTCTTATTTAAATATTGTGCTAAACATATTCAGCACATTGAAAGTCTGATTACTTCTCAACTTTTAATCACCAGGCAATTTTTGGTATTAAATTATATGCTCAGTGCATATTCCATTATGTGTAATTTTCACTTAATCTGATTTGAAAATTCATGTGAGGAGAAATTTTTGGTTCAGTTAAATCAGAAAATTGTAGAAAACTTATTAAAAAGTTGGTTTTTTCCCATTTTTTTTCAAACTGTGACACTGAAAATACCGATTATGTCTTTAGCCCTAACATAGTTTTTAACAATGATATGATCCATAACAAAAATTCGATGCTACATTTTTTTTTCTTCTTTTATTTATATTACATTTATTTTCCTCATTGTATAACTTTTTGAATACTACTCAAACCAATTCTATTGTTACTCAATTTCAAAAAATCATATTTCAAATTTTAAGGATCGATCGGTAGTCAATGCGCTGAGAAGGGCCCTAGCTGAATTCAATTTGTATCCGTCCCAAATGTTAGAAGCATGCTACATTTTTTTTCTTCTTTTATTTATATTACATTTATTTTTCTCATTGTATAACTTTTTGAATACTACTCAAACATCAATTCTATTGTTACTCAATTTCAAAAAATCATATTTCAAATTTTAAGGATTGATCGGTAGTCAATGCGCTGAGAAGGGCCCTAGCTGAATTCAATTTGTATCCGTCCCAAATGTTAGAAGCACGCTACGCCTATGGTCCAAAGTATACATGTAAGGGGGTCATACTACCTTTTTTATTTCACTGATAAGCAAATAGACGAGTGCTCTGCACTAAAATGTTTTACTGATCTTGTTGAGAAGTATTGGAGAGCACGTGCACTGATTGCATAGGTGCTATTTTTGGTAGTGTGTGGCATTTGTAAAATAAATAAATAAATAATGAACTCTGCTTTTCAATGCCTCTTGGTGTCACAAATCACTCTAATTTTTATTATGGCATTGTAAGAAAATATTGGTTTCTTTACAGAATTCTGAAACTGGAATCCATCTTCACATTGTGATTTCCATGAAAAGATTCCACAACTCACTTGGCAGTGTGCTCGATTCATAATCTGTAAGTTCATTTTAACCTCACTGAACCCATTTTTTTTTTATTCTCTAGATATCCTTTATTTTTTTCAGCAGTGAACTTGTGGGCAAAATCACAAAGTTGATAATATATTTTTTTAAAATTTATTTTTTGTACTTAAATTTGAATTTTTCTATGAAAAACCATAAAAAATATTTTTATTACATAATTCTTAATTAATAAACAACTCAAATTTTCAAATTTCTCTTTGTATATTTTATACGCTAATCCGAACATTTTCATAAACTTTGGTTGCAGTAATTTGTGGATTGATATTGATTTCCTTTATTCATTATATTTTTAACTGGCAAGCATGTTATTAAAGTATTAGGTATGTCTGAAAGTGCAGTTCAGGGACTTCAGTTAACCGTGACTCTTGTGAAAGTCTTTTATCATAACTGCTTACCAAAAAAAATTTTATATTTTTATATTATAAAGATATAAAATGCCAAGGGTTATTTTACTCTTGATAGTTAATGTTAAAAATTTTTTAATTTAATTATCAGAATTTCATGAGAAGTAGTTAGATGTTCATTCATAATTCCTTACAGAAGTAATAATAATAATAATATTGCTTTTAGATGTATTAGATTATTCGTTGATGAGCTAATAGGTAGTTGAATGTCATTTGGAATATTAACTTCTGCCTAGTATTTAATTTTATTATTTCATTGTCAAATTTTGGTGGAGATCTGTCACATAAAATATATTTTTGTGAGCAGCTGTTATTATAAAGTGTAAGGATAAGGGCAGTAAAAAAATATTCCAAAATATATTATTTAGGTTCAGTTAATTATTAAATAATTGTTGACTATAATAAGGTTATGTTTGCAAGTGTGTAGGTTTTTTTATGGTGTATTATTTGGTTTATCTAAGTTAAGTTGAAAAATGATGCAAGCATACAAAGATTGACTGGCTGTCAATGTTGAGTGCAGTAGCATAGATTATTTTACAAAGTGCAATAAAATACTTTTAACTTTTCAAACCGAACTTCTAACCAAAATTTTAAAAAAAATTTAATGAAACTTTTAAAATTGGAATTATTTTCATGGATCTAAGGAATGGAACATAACACCTGTATTGTCAACTAAGTCATGGATAAAAGATGCAGCCCTAAAAGCAAAAGGCCTGGTTTCTGTATACTTTTATAATAATCATGTTACAACAGTATACAGAAACCAGGCTTTTTGCTTTTAGAACTGAATCGTTTATCCATGAATTTGTTGACTATACGGGTTTTCTATTCCATTGTTAAGATCTGTGAAAATACTCTCATTAGCAAAATATTTTTTTAAAAACTTAAATTTGGGTTAGAAGCTTGGTTCAAACAGTCTAAGTGTTTTTTCACGCTTTATAATATAATCTATGCCATTTCACTCAACATTGACAGCTAGTCAATATTACCCACCTCATTTTTCAAATTAACCTAGACTAATCAAACAATATATCATAACAATTGTTAATAATTATTGAATCTAAATAGTATATTTTGAATAATTTTTTACTGTGGTTATCCCTAATAACAGCTGCTCACAAATAAAAAAATATTTTATACACAGATCCCCACCATAATTTGACAATTAAGTAACAAAAGATATGCTCTATTAAAATACTATGCAGAAGTTAGTATCCCAAATTACTATCTACCACAATTTTTGTAAAACCAATTACTGTGAAAGCTACATCATATAATAAAGTTTTACTTTATTCATTATTATAGTAATAGATTAGTTGTTAAAGAGTATTCACCCTTTTCACTAAATTTCTCAGTACAGTAAGACATTCAATCCTGTCAATTAAATGATTAGTTATTACAGATATAAATAAAATAGATTAGAATGCCTTGATAGAGTACAATAATTGAAAGCTGACTGAGAGACTTGAGATGACAACAAAATTTTCTTTTCACTATCGAGAATCACTCTCACGTTGAAAGTAAAGAAACACAAGAATGAAGATTGAATACTATATAAAATCTTAAATTTCTAAATCTGACCCAGCATCTGTATTAATGCTCTCTATGGCATGTTGTAATCAAATTTAGAAATTTAAGATTTTGTATGCTAATGTTTTACTTAGCATTCAATCTTTATTCTTGTGTTTCTCTACTTTCAACAGCATTATTGTCAATAGTGAAGAGGAAATTTTGGTGTCATTATAGACAAGTCTCTGATTCAGCTTTCAACGTTGAGCTGAAATTATGCTCAACATTAAAAACTTAATTGTACTCTTATCAAGGCAATCTACCCTATTTTATTTATATCTATAATAACAAATTAATCGACATGGTTGGATTTTCTACTGTACAGAGAGAAATTTAGTGAAAAGGGGAATACTCTTTAACAAATATTTTATAACTATTTTCTATTAGTATATTTATTTAATCAAGTAAATATTTTTTACATGATGTAGTTTTCACAGTATGTAATTGGTTTTACAAAAAAAATGTGGTAGGAATTTACTTCTTGGAAGTAGTTATCAATAAAATGACAACAGATTTAAAACTGCACTGATGTGTTGGGTGCTGTTTTGTATCAAGTTTTTTTAAACCCCTGTCTCAGAATTTATATTTCCTAATTGGATTTATTTAATTCTACTTTATCAACAATGAATTTTTCAACTACTTTCAACAATCAACTATTTTTACAACAATAAATTACCCTTTAATGTACAAAACTATGCAAAAAATAATTTTCTTATCTGCAGAGCATTTACTAACTCTACATAGAAAAATAATTTAAATAAATTCTTTTGATTCATAAATTATATCTGGGGATGGGAGTCATTTTCCTTTCACATAAATTTATGAACTGATTTTCTCTTTCTTTTTTTTCCCTAGATGCTGTAAAGATGGAGCCAGAGGTACAGCGAAAGGATCCTGTTTTGTAGAAAATATAGAAAAAAAATTGTGTAAATGTGCTATGTACTTTCTAAATAAACTATTTTTACTTTAAACCAGCTCTTTTCTGTATTTAAAAACATGTGTGTGTATAATTTTTCTCAAAATTACAATAGAAGATATTACTATCATAGTACTATTTCTCAAAAATAGTACTATCAAGTGTTGGATATTAAGTCCAATATAATAGAAAAGAAAATATTTTTTTAAAATGACATAAGAATTTAATGAATTACTCTTTAATTCACAAAACTATGCAAAAAATAATTTTCTTATCTGTAGAGCATTTATTAACTCTACACCAAAAAATAATTTAAATAAATTCTGAGCAAGTTTTCACAAGCTCACAAAGATGGGCTTCATCATTACACACTACACATTACTCAGGTTAGAAGAATGTATCAAATTTATGTTTATAAATTTATCAAATTATGTTAATAAATTTTATACTGGGGAAGTACAAATTTTTTGGGTTAATTATTAAAGTAGTACTGTTTTACGTACTATAATCTCATTCTAAATTTAAAAAAAACAAACTGTAACCTTAGATCGAGTGGAAAGATGATTTAGCTTTAATGGTTGGTATTAATGTTATCTTAACTTTCAAATTTGGGTAAATGTATCTTAATGCAAAATGAGGTTTTGTTCTAACAAGTAAACTAGCGATTCATATACAAATTTTTAGGTAATAACAAAGATCAGTATTTGGTAATACCTAAAAATACATAAGGCAAAACTGGAAAAAATGCTAGAAATATGAAGGCAAAAAAAATAATAAAAGTGAAAGGGTTGATATCAGAGGTTAATCGTCAATGAAATAAATAATAATAAAAAGCATATAAACAAAAGGGTCCTACGTAAAACTTAGAAAAAATGCCGGCGGTCCGATTCTGGTAGAATGCTGGCATGATGCCCGGACCTACGGCACATTGCTGTTTACGAGATGGGTAGATGACGGTATGTCGACACCAATTATTGCTCCCGTAACCGGCCCGTCAACCTCCGGTTACGTTCCGGCTATCTGTCCTCATCGATGGCTTAATCGCGGCTGCCTAACGGTTCGTAGTCGGATGAACGATGGCTCGAATCCTACCGGAAGCGGCCCGGCAGTCGACGGGGTAGTCGCGGGCGAGAGGACACAGCCGTGACGGAAACGATACTGACCTAATGCGCCGGCCCGGCAGTGGTGAAATCGGCTGGCCGGAACCTTCCGACCCCGGCCCGATGCTTCTGTGTTTGTTGGGTATATATATATATATATATATATATATATATATATATATATATATATATAAAATATCGTTTGGCTTTATTTTTTGCTTGCCTACACCGTAATATTCTATTTATTATTTAAAAATGGCTCGTAGTCGTAAAGAAACAACAAACAGCATTTGAAAATTGAATATTAGATAAATAGAGATTCGTTACATAGCATTCATTACGCGCAAAATAGAGATTCGTTACATAGAAGTCCGACTGTATATATATATATATATATATAGTCGGACTTCTATGTAACGAATCTCTATTTTGCGAACTTTTCCTTGGAACCAAGAACATTTTGTGAATTTATTCGTAAAATAACCTCCAAATAGAGAAATGCATTCTCTATTTAACGAACTTTTTCTTGTGATCCAATATTTTTTTTCTCCATATTTCTCAAAATATTTCTGAACATTTCAAACTTATTCTATCTTTTAACACATTTAACACATTAACTTACGTTTAACACATTCCGACGCGGGTTGCAGTTTGAAGAAAGTACACCTGGAGGGGTTTTTGGTACATTGCAAGGATTAGAGACGTATTATGAGAGAAATCGCTTTTTCAAACAAAAACTCAGACAAAGTTAACAGACTTTATCAGTAATTAAATTTAAGGACGCATGTGGTAATGTATGCTTAAAATTACTTCTTATAATAAATGAGATAATGTCATTAAAATTCATTAATTTTAATATATTTTTTAAATGAAAATACAGTGTATTCCCGGGAAATGTTTTGTTTTATTCCTGTTTTCCTTGCAGATTTCTGTTTGATGGGTAAGATATATAAAAGAAATAGACACTAATTTACAAATTAAAGGTGTGAGATCAATTACTTTTATTAATAACTAGCTGAAGTACCCGGCGTTTCCCGGGATTTAAAGAATGTTTGTTAACGAAAATCAATTTAAATATTAACACAGTATAAATAACATAGAAAAAATATATGTGAAATGTTATACACATCTCAGAATTTAGGAATTTCAGCCTTTCATCACTGTAGTACTAAAATTTGAAAAGTAAAAATGTCAAATTGTCTAATGTTTGTTAACAAAATTTAATTTAAAACTAAACATGGTATAAATAACATAGAAAAAAACATGTGAAATCTTATACACATGAATAAAATGAAAACCCAATAAAAATATATATAAAATTATAATAAACTCCTCAGAATTCAGCTAGATTTAGACTTTTATCATTTGGGCAAAAAAAGAAGTTGAAATTACAGGTTTAGCAGAAATTTCCAATAGAACCATCATATGACTCTAGCGTTGCCTCTTAAAAAATGAAGTGTTTGATTGAGGGCTGAAAACCATTCAACTCCTCTCCACATTAAACTCCTATAAACATCCTCTACATATTAAATTCCTTTTCTCTCCATAATAAACTCCTCAGAATTTTGGTAGATTCAGCTTTTCATCATCGTACCACTAAAAACTGAAACATCCTCTCTAGAAATATAAATTTATTAATTACAGCAATTAAACTCACACAAATGTATAAATTACATAAAAGTTTTTTAACCAACATTTGAATAATTCGTAAATGAAAAAGCATATGAAAATAAAGATAATAATAACTTCCGGAATCGAAATTAATTACCCTTAATATTTAATTAATAAAAAACCAACATAATATGATAAAAACGATAGTTGTTTAAAATCATATGAAAAGAAAGCTATTATAAAGATAATAATAAAATAAGTATATGAAAATAATGTTCGCGCATGAAATTAACGTTATGATATAAAGATAGTAATAATAATACTTGTATAAACCACGTGCATAAAATATTTAGCTTTTCAAGCGAAATAAATTAATTTTTAGAAAAATACTACTTTTAATCGAGAAATTAAATACATTCCACAAAATTTTGATTTTACCAACCTTCTACCCTACAATTTACACCCTCCTTCTTTGAAGTTCGGTGTTGAAACATCCTCTTTGAAAAATTTACATCCTACATCTTTTAAATAGGATGTAAATATAAAGTTTTAACAGTCAATTGAATGCCAGTTAAAAATGATTATTGTTTAAAATCATATGAAAATTACGCTATTATAAAGAAAATTTTAAAAAAGCATAGGAAAATAATGAGTGCGCATAAAGTTAACGTTACGATATAAAGATAGTAATAATAATCTATATATATAAAACAGTTCCGTGACTGACTGACAGACTGACTGATTGACTGACTGACATACAACGTACAGACCAAACCACGGGACCTAAAGGGCTGAAATTTTGCATGGCGATTCTTCTTATAGTGTAGGGGTGAACTAAGAAAGATTTTTGAAAAATTTTCTTAAATTTTTTTAAAATTAAATTTTTTGTTCTTTTAGTAACTTTTTTTAAGTTTGCATTTAAAATAATAATTTGGGGGTTATAAAATTTATATCACGAAAAATATCATAAAAATTCCTTTAAAATGATATCTTTTTCGAATCTTTACCTCCATTTTCTGATTTTTGGTGAATTTTTAAATATTAATTTTTAGAATTTAACATTTTTCATGCCGGACTATGATCCAGAAATAAAGTACGTACCATATTTTGCTGCGTAACTTTGGTCGATATCTTCCAGGAAGTCGGTCCAACAGGTGTACTCCACCCATTCCTTTATTATATAATTTTATATTGTTTTATTGTTAAGGAAAATCAACTTTTTTTAGCTCGGACATATCTTTTTGCTCTTCCTAATGGTTGTGTGATAAAATTTGATGTAATAGTTACAACAGAACTATCGTTCCAATGGCACACCTAAACTTCTCCATCGCATCGGTAATCAAAATCTCCACGTTGAAATTTCGACATTTCTTTTGCTGTTTTAAGAGGACATTGTCCCATTATAGAATCTCGTACTATGCCGATTGCCTTAAAGCCTTTGTTAGATGAATCTGACAGCAGACTGTGAGATGTAAAAAGTTATCAAAAAATATTATGTGTTTCTCTGGATTGTCAAGCAGCAAATTTTCCTTTTTCGAACTTTTTCCACCGTAGATAGACATAGCATAAGGATAACCATTTGTTGAGCAGATCATCCAAACTTTGAAACCAAAGCGAACTGGCTTTCCACGTATGAACACCTTAGCCGAACGATGTCCATAACACGGAACCATGGATTCATCGATACTCATACTTTCATGAAAAAATCCAAATTGACGACAATTTTTTCCAATCTCTTTATAAAAGGGAGAATTTTTTCCTAATTTATCACCTGGTTTCAATTTACTATTATCAACAATGTGGAAATACTTTTTTAACATCCGAAATTTATTTCTGGGCATTGTATTGCTAACAATTAGGATATGCAAATCTTCCTGAGAGCTCCAATATGTATTTTCATCAGGTACTGAGTGGTAGCCACTGAACAACAGTAATCCAAGAAACTGCCGAATGTAATTTGCGTCGACTTCCAAAGAGTTTCCTTTTTGTAGGGCATACAGCTTTGTAAGTTCGGCTGAATTTTCTAAGTAATCTGACGCAGAATCACTTATTGACGGCAAAATCACTGATCACGTATGATATCACTGATTTTGTATATCGTTACATGCCAATGTTCCTTTTTTGGAACATTGTATTTTTACGCAGTCTTGAGGAACTATTTCTTGTTATTATTTTAATTAATTTTATTTACTCGTTAAACTTGTCCTTTGCAAGTACGATAGGGAAATTTTTGGGTGGATTTGAATTTTTAGGAATTTTCTAGAATTTTTTTTTCTTACGTACTGTAAAAATTGTAAAAAAAGCCGATATTTAGAAATTTTTCTACTCTAAAATATTCATATTTGAAATAAAGAATTATGTCAAAAAATCAATCATGTCTTCTATAATAAACGGTAATTTTTTAAAACTGACAGATATCACAATTTATTTTTTTTTAAATATTAAACATGGTGTTCCAAAAAAGGAACATTGTAAAAGGTTAATTTATTAAACGCTGATCACGTGATTTCTTTTTCTGATACTTTAAATAAATTTATCGTCACATAACAACGAAATAGACAAAAAAACTACTTTTTTTCTTGCTAATGCGGCAGACGATTGGACATTATCCAAAGAAATATTAAAAGATATGTTCCTCAAACTGTACTACATTAACTTTACTATATTCTTTACTATGTCCTATGAGATTTAATTTGAATAATTTCTTCTACATTATTTTGTCTATAAAAATATCCCTTACGATTTTTTTATAATGATATTTTTTTGTTTTTTTACATCATTTGTATACATTGATCGTCGTATTTTATATTTATGTATATTTATGTACTCCGTAGCGAAGTGCTGGTTTTCAGCAAGTATATTATTAAGATACATTACAAATGGGTTGGAATACTAAAAGTTTAAAATAGTGGCGCCATCTACTGCACGTCTGTGAATCGAGAGTCGCATCCTTAAAAATTGTTAGTTATTTATTGATGAATGTTTGTTAACCAAAATCAATTTTAAAACTAAACACAGTATAAATAACATAGAAAAGATTTAGCC
The DNA here is from genome assembly GCA_907164885.2 of Dolomedes plantarius. Classification (NCBI taxonomy): domain Eukaryota; kingdom Metazoa; phylum Arthropoda; class Arachnida; order Araneae; family Dolomedidae; genus Dolomedes; species Dolomedes plantarius. The sequence continues at coordinate 96,810,146 of OU015490.1, forward strand.
TTTATCATTGGAGCAAAAAATCCTGAAAAGTAAAACATAAAATATATAAATTTATAATAAACCTACCAAAATCTATTAAAAAACTAAACACACTATAAATAACATAGAAAAAAAAGCATACGAAATGTTATACACATTAATAATATGAAAACCCAATTTCAAATATATAAATGTATAATAAACTCCTCAGATTTCAGCTATATTCGGTCTATCATCATAAAAAAGTTGAAAAAAATAAAATAAAATAAAAATAATAATAAAAATAATAATAAAATAAATAAAAATAATAATTAAAAAATTAATAAAATAAAATAAAAAAAAAATTAAACAAATAATAAAATAAAATAAAATAATAATTAAAAAATTAATAAAATAAAATAAAAATAATAATTAAAAAAATAATAAAATAAAACAAAAATAGAAATAAAAAAATAAAAAAATAAAAGCTTAAATAAAAAAGTCTTCTTAATAAAGCTCAAAATACAGGTTTTGCAAAATTTGCACGATCCCGTATTGTACAGGGTAGTAAGTGCACGGTTTTACCAAATGCGCCACGATGACACACTACTCTGTTGAGTAAAGTAAAAGATTTCCGCACTGAGTTTTTTGGAAAGTTGCTATGGGTTGTTGAATATACATGCATTTATGGAGTTAGAGTAGTTTTAAGTGAGAAATAAGTTAGCAGGATAGAAGATTAGTCTTGAACTTTTCAATAGACTCTTCTATAGATATAAGCGAGGGGGATTGCAGTAGCGATTCAAAAACATCTCGTGACACTTAGCGTGGTTGATTCGAATTTTACATCGCGTGTGGAGAGTGTCAATATGCCGTTGGATGTGGTCTATTTTTTGTATAAAATCTGACTTAAAACATTATTATTTTCATTTATTATTCGGGTTTAATATATGACTTGAAACTGTTTGATTGTATTTATTTTTGTATCGTTTTTGCTTCACGCTGTTCTTTAAACCTACATATTGGCCTTTCAAATTCTGAGGCTCTTACATTTCTGGATTCACCCTTGGTACACGTCTGGGTGGCTCTTCCCTTTATAGATTCACCCTTCAAAAATTGTTGGTTTTTTATTAATTAAAAATTAACGGTAATTAATTTCGATTTTGGAAGTTCTTAAGACCCTCGGCAGTTTTTAAACACGCCTGTATGTAAAATTTCACGATCGTTGCTCCTAAACTGTGGATTACTATACAACTATAGATAGATGATAGATAGATAGATAGACAGACAAACATTCATTTTTATATATTAGATATTTAGTGCTTATGAATTTAAAATCTGTTTTGTGTAGTTTAAAGTATTTTAAAAGGTGAATCTCTATTGAATGAATTTTCCATATAACGAACATTTTTTTGGGATTTAGGGACTTCGTTAAATAGAGGTCCGAATGTATATATATATATATATATATATATATATATATATATATATATATATATATATATATATATATATATATATATATATATATATACATACATATATATATATATATATATATATATATATATATATATATATATATATATATATATACATACATATATATATATATATATATATATATATATATATATATATATATATATATATATATATATATATATATATATATATATATATATATATATATATATATATATATACAGGGTGTTCAAAAAGAATCATTCGATTTGAAATAAGTGGATTATGAAAAATATTCAACATAGAAACTTAATATTAATTTTATAATACGTGGCTTTTACAAACCAAAGTAAAAGGTGCTCAATACGCCCACATTTGGAAGCCCGACATATGTCTATACGGTAGGCAGATTAGTCCCAAACGTTTGCTGGCATGTCTGCACATAATCCTTCCATGGCTGTTATGCGTACACAGACAATCCGTGTTTTGGAATTGTTTATGCCATCCATCGCCTAATACTCTGAGAGGTAGGGAATTCAGACTACCAAGGTTTTGTCGAAGAAAATCGCGCTGAACAGTTGTTACGGACTCGTAGGACATAAAATAATTTCTGTTGTGCAGTCACCATCTTTACAAACACTGAAGTGGCGGGCAAAGGAAGAGCGTTAGCGCTACTTGTCCGCAACTACGTAAAACTTGAGATTTCTCTCTTTCTACCATTTCGAAATGAGTAGACTATGAACAATATTCAACATAGAATCTTGAAATTAATTTCCCTCTTTCTTCCCCTTTCTGCCATATACATACATATATATATACACTAACCACCGCTTATAGTGATCAGTGGTTATAAGAATCAACCGTTTATAAGAATCAATATCGCAAAAACAAAAACAAATGTATTATTTCCATGTTAAAATTTCCGCTTTAAAGAATCAATCCACCGGTTATAAGAATCAGTTTGCAATCTTCGCCTTCCTTTCATTTTCCAAAAAAATGCCACTTGAACTCTCAAAAGGTACGAAATGCTTTTGAAAAGCATTTTGAAAAGTTGTAAGCATTTTGAAAAGTTGCATTTTGTAAGTTTTTGAAAAGAAAGATTGATAAAACTTTGGGGTGGAAAACAGTCGTAAAATACATTCCTTTAGACATAACATAAGAGTTTCTCCTTATACGTTTTTGCTAAACACTGTCTTATTAGCTTTACCCAGGGGCATCTAACCCGCCCGGGTCCGATTTCAATTTTCTCCAGATAGGCACTCCTTTTTTCCCACCACTTACTTCCTGGTTGCGGATTTCTGGACCCTGAAACACACAAATCTTCCGCGAATTGTCCACCATCACTTACGCAAACGGGACAGTGGATTCAGCACTTCAAACCGTGAAACGTAAAATGATCCATTTTGCTGAATCAGATGAACCAGATGCTGAATCAAACGTTTCACGGTTTGATTCAGAATCAAACCGTGAAACGTAAGCTATAAGGTGAATCTTCGTCTGAGACTGTAATAAGCATACGTCGCTAGTATTCACTTTAGTTTTCTAACAAAATTGCCAGTTAGTGTTAGAACTTTTTGATAGTCGAATTCAAATATTATAAAAACAAGGAAAACTCTTAGTTTTTCTGAAAAACAGAACTTGTTAATTAGATATGATGCTCTTCCAAAGTGTAGTCAAAGAGAAGCTGCCTCTTGTTGATTTTATAATCATGTGTTGTTACTTATAGGTCTAGAAATTGAGTTATAGTATTTGTTTAGAAATTGAGTATTTTTAAAATTATAAAAAATAATTTTAATAAATGATAAATAACGTAAATTAAAGAGCATTTAATGGTAAATTATGTATATATGTGCCTGTGTGTTTATATATATGTACAAGTATATATTTGTGTATGTGTGCCTGTCCAAAGGGAAGTTTCGGTTATAAGAATCAACCGCTTATAAGAATCAAAAACAGTAATAACAAACGTGATTCTTATAAGCGGAAATCACTGTATATATATATATATATATATATATATATATATATATATATATATATATATATATATATATATATATAAGAGCTGGTCTGTTTGTTTGTCCGCTATAGAATCATAGACTGTTTCACTCACAGAGACCAACTTCGGCACAGTTAATGTTTAGGACCCGAGAAACTTAAATCAGCAAAAACGAAATTTGGGTCTCAATTAGTTTTTTAAAATTAATTTTTTAATGATTTTTTGTGCCCGTAAGAGGTGCGAGGCACCCCCTGTGGATACAGGCGTTCAATGAAATACGAACCTATCCCTCTTCCCCCGCACGGGAGAAGAGGGGTGCGCGGGGGGGGAGAGATTTATGGTAATAAACTTTGGCCTTGAGTAACTGACTGACTAACTGACAGATAACGCACAGTCCAAACCATTGGACATAAAGAGCTGAAATTTTGCATGGTGATTCTTCTATAGTGGAGTTTATAGTGGAAGGGTAAACTGAGAAAGATTTTTGAAAAATTCTTCTTCGATTTTTTAAAATTAAATTTTTAAGCTGTTTTTCTAATTTTTTTAAGTTTGCATTTAAAATGATAATCCGAGGGTTATAAATTTATATCACAAGAAATATCTTAAAAATTCCTTTAAAACGAAATCTTTTTCGAATCTTAACCTACCTCCCTTTTCTGATTTTTGGTGAATTTTTAAAGATTAATTTTTAGAATGTAATATATGAAATGCTGATCACGTGGTTTCTTTTCTTTTTGTGATACTTTAAATTAATTTTGCGTTACGTGCATAACAACGAAATAAATTGACAAAAGAAATGTTAAAATACAGTAAAAGATAAAATTTAACCACTAGACTAACTGAGATGGGAGCTTTTTAAGAATGCAGTTCAAATTAGTATGTTTTAACACAACTTTCCAGGCTCTGCTGTTTGTCCTTTGTTATTTGCAGTTTTTCTCATCGCTTGAACAGATTCATAATTTGCTTTTTCTACGGTTTTTGGCCTTGGGAAAATTAAAACCCAATACGTTTTTTGGCCTGTTGACAATAAAAAACCGAATCACCAAAGTAATTAAAATAGGCTTCATGTGAAATCGCGCCTTACTTTGAATAAATAAAGGGGATAATGCATCTTGCACTTTACCTCTTGGGTGATGTGGAAAAAAGTGCGTCTCTTGGGTGTTGTGGATCGAACTGAGCTTTTAAGGGAAAAATAAATAATAAAGGCAAATGTAAATTATAAAACTTATTTCTAATTAAACAGTGGATCAAGCAAATCTAATTAAATCTAATTAAACATTATCTAACAAATATAATTAAGCAGTAAACTCATTCAATCCAAACGTGCGAATCACGCAACACTGTGTTATTAATTCTCAATAAAATCAGACGTATAATCAGACAAAGGTCCGCAAGCTCAAAGTTTCTTTCTTTCTTATTGTTTGTATATCATTTCAGTAGAATCGCGCAAAGCGCAATTTGTCTAGCCAGATGAACATGAAGAGCGGGGGGGTGCAGCCCAATATTTTTTTGATGGAATGCATCAAAATTTTTATATCTATATATCTACCCGGGCATCGCCGGGCAATAATGCTAGTATATATATATATATATATATATATATATATATATATATATATATATATATATATATATTCTACCGCAAAAAAATATATGTACCCAGAAGAAATCGAACTACTATCATGAAATTTGACAGGAATGTAGTCTGGTAAGAGATATGCGAATGATTAAAATGTCGACGCCAATGACACAAGAGTAAGCGCGCTATGCGCATATGAGATGCTCAGCTGGGAGAGTTTAAAAGCATGACTGCTCATGACAAACGGTTATTAAAACAAATCTGTCGACTTGGATGGACGGTATTCTGATTGAGATGCCTTTCAGACGTAACCGGCAACAGTACGAACAATTGTCGGACTTTGACAGGGGGCTTATAGTAAGCTTCAGAGGAGCAGGTTGGTCAAACAGGCGTATCGGCACCCTCGGTCGAAGCGATATGGTAGTTGCTTGGCGTTGGCAACAATGGATCACGGATGGGATAGTCTACTGTCGCGGAGAGACAGGGTGTCCCAGGAGCACAAATACGGTAAAGGATCGCGCAATCATAAGAGCGGCCACGTCCGCACCAACAACGTTGCTAGAATCGGTTCGACGCCATTTACCACCTTCCAGACATCCGGTGGTATCAAGGGAAACCATTCGGAGACGACTGGCCGACGCAGGTATAAGGAGCCGATGTCCATTAAGATGCCTACCACTAACCTCACATCATAGGCAGTGTCGATTGGATTTTTGCCGACCTCGGGAAGGCTGGAGTGGGACCGACTGGAGGCGTGTGATATTCAGCGATGAATCCCGATTCAGTCGCAATGCTGATGGTCAGCGCATACGCGTGTGGAAGCGGCCCTGCCACCGGTCCGATCCGGCATTTGTTGTCGAGACGCATATGGCGATTACACAAGGTGTGACAGTGTGGGGAGCGATTTTTTTGGACACACGATCACCTCTACGCACGATCACCTTGACGCACTTTGACGGCAAACAGTAACACGGACGAGATTTTAACGCAAGTTGTACTGCCTATGCTATCAAGTCGCCCAGGTGTCCTTTATAAGCAATACAACGCTCGTCTACATATTTCGCGACTCTCCCAACAATGTCTTCAAGAATATGATGTTCTCCCATGGCCTGCCAGGTCACCAGACCTCTCGCTAATAGAGCACGTGCTTGAAAGGCAACTGCAGCCGTCCCTGAATACTGCGGAATTGACTGCCCAGTTGCAAAGATTATGGCATGATCTTCTGCAGGAGTTCATAGGTGACATCATTGATTCAATGGCACGCCATGTTTTGGGTTGTATAGCTGCCAGAGGTGGATTTACTACTTACTGATCTGTAACCTTTTTCATACCATATCTTCTTAAAACGATCTGTTCTTCTCAATCTGTAATTATTTGCTTATTTCCTCATACACTACATACTAGAGGTTAAGTTTCGTGATAGTAGCTCGTTTCCTCCTGGGTGCATATATTTTTTTGTGACAGTATATATATATATATATATATATATATATATATATATATATATATATATATATATATATATATAATATTTTTTCTGGTTATATTGAATTACTTACCATCTTTCACAAATTTTAATACTGAAGTTTTAAGTATATGAAATCAACTCAAGTATTATAATAAATGTTTTTTTCGAATCAAAAGATAGCATTTTTAGTGCTCCAAATTTATCGAAAACACACTTGCCCAGAGGACATTCACCCATACACACTGAGTTTGTTGTTCCATTTATTGTTCAAGCACCGCTTTGTGCACTCAAATTGCTCCTGGTTAATGAACATGAAAGAATACCCTTGCCAACTCTATGGAAGAACGCGACGCTGATCGATATACAATTTAATACATAAATATATACACACATTGTTTTAAAAATACGGAAACATATTTTCATCATATTGCAGTATTATTATTATGGATATTTATGAAATTAATGCAGCACTATTGATATCTGGCGAAAGATATATTCTCTATTCAAGAAAGTTTTTTAACTGAAGAGGTCCTATTTTGAGGGTGTCAGCAAAACACGGATATGTAATGCACGTTGCCTCTCATTTGTTTCTGTGTTCGAATATATTAAGCAATCTCAAACAAGAGGTATGAATGTAGCATATTAGTTGACGGATTAAGAGAACATATAGGGTTCCCATCTATATCCGTTATACCCCCTTAACTTCTAAACGGGGACAGATGAAGCCATAAAGTTGGTGTCTAGGTAAAAAGGCTATACTCGATGAGACAACTTACAACGCCATCTATCGGCAAATTTTGGAATTAAGACTTTTTTCTCAAAAACCAGTTACCCGTCAAAACATGACGGCTAGATAGTAAATAAATGTACTGCTACAAAATTATGCCCAACACATCCTTGCCAAATGTCGAAAATCATAATAGTGTGCAGAAACAAATTAGTGTGCTTAAGCGGCCTCGTGCTTTGTGAGTATATAAAGCCAGATTTAAAAATGTCACTGAGCATGCGCAGAAAGTAAATTTTTAATTGCAAATTATCGCTAATTAAGCAGTGGGAAATAAAGTATTTCCATCAAGTTTAATGTTATATTTGATAAACATAATTATCATAAAAATAAAAAGGTCAGAGAGAGATCTAGAGACTCCTCGGATAAAATGTGTTTACGATTAACACTAGAACCGCGGGACTTTCGATATACCTAGAACCGCGGATCGGGTCATTTTGACCCTAGATTGTAAACTTATAAAATATGCACAAGCGCTTAATTTATTTAACTAAAACATTTTATTTTTTAAATAATAATCAATATTTCTCAGAATTTACATTAAATAATTTATATAAATCAAGAGAAGTTAATTTAATTTTTACAAAATCGCATTATTTAAAATTTTATGTCCTTGAGTATAATAACATGTCTCTTTAACAAAATATAACATAAATTTCCTAATTTGAATGGAAAAACAGAGTATCTCTTTTCAATATGTTTAGAAATAATTAAAAAAAAATAAAAATAAAATTTTTTTCAGTTACTAAAAATTTTATGAGTACTTAGTTTTACAGATTTTAAAATTCAATTTACTGTATGCATTTTGTACAAAACTGAGTAATAAGTTTGGTACATTTTCCACAGATGGGTGCTTTACATTTTGAACAGATGTCTAGAGTTTTATTTTCAGATTTCGAAATATGGCATCGGACTCGTTTACGCTTAATTTGTGGTTGTCCGTCGTTTTCATTGGTTGCTTCACAAGCTTTTTTTGCCACCTTTTTATGTCAGAAGAGAACAAACTTTTCTAGCAATTCTCCAACCAAGTCTTGAATGAATTTCCGTCTACTAATAGATTTTCCAGTTACAGCTTTATATAAAATCCAGGCATTGATTGCAACAGGTCCAAAATATTACAAAAAACCTGCACCGGCCACCTACATGAAGCAGACTTGGCTGTATATTTCCTTGCCATTTGTTCAATCACGTCCACACCGTATTTAGTTGCGTTGTAGAAATCGATTGTATCGAAATCGATTGTATCAGGTAGTTTTTTTTTTTTTTGGGGGGGGGGGGGGTTATCTTCAATTTCTACGTTTGGATGGAGACTACTTAGCAACAAAACGTTTTTATCTTTTTAACCTCGATAAACAGTTAGACTCATGTCTTTATCGGTTAGTACCGTAGTCGAATACAATGTGGATTTTAACATTTTTACAGAGTCTAGTATTTCTCTTCTTGAGCATTTTACAGTTCCTATAAGGCTGGTGTTTTTGGATTTCAATGCCTCTGCAAGCTTCAGTGTTGTGAAAAAGTTGTTCGTAGTGACATTTCTACCTTTGTTCTCATATGGACTTATTAGTCACAGCAATACATGTTCAGATATAGAAACATAGGATGGACTTTGGTTATATTTTCCAAGATACGGGAATCCATTTATCAGATATTTTCAGTCAACATCTGCAGCCAACCAGAACTTGATTCCACACTTATCTGGTTTGTTTGGCATGTATTGGATAAACCTACACCTAGCTTTTGTAGGAAATAACTGTTCATCTGCAGTTATATTAGGACCTGGTGTATAGTTAGTCTTGCAATTTTCCATGAAACGATTCCAGATATCCGAAATAAGGGCAAATTTGTCTGTCTCTAGACGTTTTGATCTTGTTGATTTTACGTCGAAGCGTAAAAATCTCATTATTTCACGAAATTGATCTCTTGACATTGTATTTTGGAAAAATGGGGGTCCTCAATCCTTTGACCACAAGCTATCCAGTTCAAGTCATTTTGTACAATATATACCATGTGCATATAAAATTTATATTAAAGCATCTATTTCTTCTAATATTATATTCCATTCTCATTCATGAATCTGCCGGTGAGCTTCATCTTCAGTACATTTCTTTATGTGTTTCAATATCCATTCATCTATAAAAAGTCTCCAAGCACTTGAAGGACTGTTGTCGATAACATTGCGTTTAGCATGTGGTGTTGGGTCCCCAAATTTCTTTCAAAATATTACACTTTGATTTTCTTCCTCTATCGTTTGTTCCTAATAGAGCGAGATTCCGAATTATCCCATCTTTGTCATCTTCATTATTTCCAACTTTGAATGTTATTGTCGATATGTTTATCGAATTTCTTTGCGTGTGTGTATATTTTCTTGGAATGTTTGATTTTTATTTTTTATCGGATAAATTATCGTCAGTATTGCGATAAGAAGGACCAGCGATTGTTAGAGCATTGCCAGAGTCATCTTCACTTTCATTTTCTTCATCTGAATCCAAATTTTCTTCATTAGCAGGCAAGTATTCATCCTCACTCCTCAAAATCGAATTTTGAGAAACCTTTTTTCGAACCTTCTGAATGGTTTTCAGATAATTGTTTAAATATTCTAAAGCTTCCTGAACAGCAAGATTACGGAGTCGTGACATAGTTTTTATACATATACTAATTACAGAATAAAAGAAAAACTTCAAAAAGTCTGAATATTCGCAGTAATTTTTTACTGCATTCGAACGTAGTTCGTGCTTCAAGCCTAATAAAATGACCTTGAATGAAAAACCTTCACTATACCCCCTTCTGGTATAGTCCATTTAAGGAATTCTAGGGTGGGGTAGAAGTATTTTACAGTTACAGTTCGAGAAAATGCACCTGTTTTTCGTTATTTGTACATTAACATTTTTTACGGGTCAAATTGACCCGCTCCGCGGTTCTAGGTATAAGTGTTAATAATCGGAAAAATATTTATGTTACGAATTTTTAAATTTGGTAAATTGTTGTTCACCTTAAAATATTAAAAGTCATAAAAGGAATTTTTTTTTCAATCGATACTTTTTGCGGGGTGATAAATTAAACATCGTTTTGGGTCAAATTGACCCGCTCCGCGGTTCTAGTGTTAAAACATGTCACTGAGCATGCGTAGAAGCAGTGAGTTTCTAAATCCAGATTTAAACATGCCACTGAGCATGTGCAGAAATCAATTTTTTAATTGTAGATTATCGCTAATTAATATAAATTGCGGTCACAAACACTAAATTTGACAAATCTACAGATTAATATCTTTCGTTTAAGACAAAAATGAAGTAAACTGATGCAGTAGTTTTCTCTCACGGACTGCCCAAAAAGTCGGCTTAGCAACTTAAATATAGAGATGGTACGAGGTACGGGAAAAAATCAATTACAAATTTGTTCAGCATCATCGATTTAGTAAGAAAAGATACCTTGCGCACATTAATACTTAAACGAGAATGTAGAAAAAGAACATTTTGTTTGTTCGCGATTCGAAAATTGTCATTTCGTAAAGAGTGGAAGAAAGAAACTGATGCACTTCCCTATCTTCAGGATCATTTATTTACGTTGCTGAAAATGCTCTCCATTAGCCACTATACACATTTGCACTCTGGACTGGATTTCTCTCTGCACATTGTGCAACATATACTAGACACCAACTTTATGGCCTAAGCTGTTAGCATTTGGAAGTTCAGGGGGGTGTCATGGATATAGGTGGGATCCCTGTATACTTAATCGAAACTATAAGTTGAAAAATAATTCTCATTTCCCTGTTCCGGAATTAATCTTTATGAGAAAAATCTTTTTAACAATTTATTTAATCCTTTTAAAAGTTTTCTACTATATTGGAATTATATTAAGCTCAAAATAATATTTACAGATTAATATAATTCCAACAATATGTGTTAATAAAATGAATTAACTAACCACAAAATACAGCAGTATTGGGTATTAAATATCAGTCGTTTACCTTGTAAATAAAGTATATTACACTAGTTATCAAATCTATCGTTTAATCGGATCAATTAAATCCCTATTAATACTGCTCCAAGGTTCTTTTCTGACACTATCAGAATATTTATTAAAATGAAACATATTTATTTTTAAGAATAATTTTTATGTATCATTCTTAGAATACAGACAGCGATAGTGATTGTTTATCAAGACGGAAATATGATTTACTGTTCCATAATGGACAACAATATTCAACAAACAATAGTCACAAGGATAGTCAAAGCCTTAATTCCATGTATTACATATTTTATTTAAAAAAATAAATATGAGGTAATTTTCTCCTTGCATGAATAGATAAAATATTTTAGAGCGAACAGTTACGCTAAACAACATTTTTCTGTAAATTTTACAAGCTTAGTTATAGAGTAAAAATTAGGATTAACAATGTCTTTAATTATATAAAATATCGATTTTATAAATGACATTCATGAATTTTATTATAAAGTCTACAATTCTGCATCAGTTCAAATGTAAAATTTATAAAGTATACATTTTCAACGCTTTAAAATTTTGAATTGCATTTTTTTGTTAAAAATCGTTATATATATATATATATATATATATATATATATATATAAATATACTTTGTCACAAAAAATATATGCACCCAGAAAATATCGAGCTACTATCACGAAACTTGGCAGGAATGTAGTCTGGTAAGAGATATGCAAATGATTAAAATGTCGACGCCAATGACACAAGGGTAAGCGCGCTATGCGCGTATGAGATGCGCAGCTGGGAGAGATTAAAAGCATGATTGCTCGTGCCATAGGGTTATTCAAACAAATCTGTCGACTTGGATGGACGGTATTGTGACTAGAGATGTCTCTGAGACGTAACCAGCGACAGTACGAACAATTGTCGTAATTTGAAAGGGGTCGTATAGTAGGCCTCGGAGAGGCAGGTTGGTCGAATAGGCGTATAGAATGTCTCCTCGGTAGAAGCGATATGGTAGTTTCTCAGTGTTGGCAACAGTTGATCACGGAAGGGATAGTCTACCATCGCTGAGGATCAGGACTTCCCAGGATCCCAAATGCGGGCTAGGATAGCTGAATCATAAGAGCGGCCATGTCCGCACCAACAACGTCGCTAGAATCGGTCGACGCCATTTACCACCTTCCAGACATTCGGTGGTATCAAGGGAAACCATTCGGAGACGACTGGCTGATGCAGGTATAAGGAGTCGACGTCCATTAAGACGCCTACCACTGACCCCACATCTCAGGCAGTGTCGATTCGATTTTTGCCGACCTCTGGCAGGCTGGAGTGTGACCGACTGGAGGCGCATTATCTTCAGCAATGAATCCCGATTCAGTCTCAATACTGATGACCAGCGCATACGCGTGTGGAGGTGACCAGGCCACCGGTCCGATCTGGCATTTGTCGTCGAGAGGCATTCGGCTATTACACAAGGTTCCACAGTGTGGGAAGCGATTTGTTGGGACACAAGATCACATGTAGTCGTCCTTCGACGCACTTTGACGGCACGCAGTTACGTGGACGAGATTTCAACGCCAGTTGTACTGCCTATGCTATCAAGTCGTCCAGATGCCGTTTATCAGCAAGACAACGCTCGTCCACAAGCTGCGCGACTCTCCTAACAATGTCTTCAAGACGATATGACGTACTCACATGGCCTGTCAGGTCACGAGATCTCTCGCCAATAGAGCACGTCTGAGGCGTGCTTAGAAGGCGACTGCGGCCGTTCCGGAATACTGGTGAATTAAATGTCCAGTTGCAAAGATTATGGCATGATCTTCCGCAGGATGTCATAGATGACCTCATTGATTTGATACCATGCCGTGTTTCGGCTTGTACAGATGCCAGAAGTGGATTTACTAATTACTGATTTGTAACCTTTTTAATGCCATATCTTCATAATAAAACGGTCTGTTCTTCTGAATTTGTAATCATGCGCTTATCTCCTCATACACTGCATACATGTTAAGTTTCGTGATAGTAGCTCGTTTCCTTCTGGGTGCATATATTTTTTTGGTGAGTGTATATATATATATATATATATATATATATATATACAATCAACTATTACAGCAATTCTTTTTACTATTTATCTAATTTTCTTGGAATTCATAAAACAATGTCTTTAGAAAGACGATTAATAATTACAATATTAAAAACTTTATTGAATAAATAGATTCTTAATTATTTAAAGGATAATTAAGATTTTATGTAAAGTAATTAGCAATTACTTAAGACTAAATAATGGAAAATTGCACTTACTTACACACACACACACACACACACACACATATATAGGTATATATTATAACAAAATGGTTTTCAAATTCATATGTGGTGTAAATTTAAAGATCTTTCTTTGAGACTCATAGAACTTCCACATTGCTAGTTGAAAGGTATGGAATCATTATCATAACAATGCCTCCAACTTTGTTTTTCAAACAATAAACTCAGCAGTAATGCCTCTAAAGAAAAGAAAAGTTCTTCTTTCACCCAAGAACACCTTGCAACTTTATATCATTACCATATAAATTTAAACGCAAATATTTGAATTTTCATGATTGAAAGACTTGAGGTCAGGTATTTCTTAGTCCAAAAAAATGATCAGTTCTTGATTTGAAATTAATGGTTTTCAGAAATGTTTTCGTAAAGTAAAACTCGGGAAAGAAATATTTGCACTAGAACAATGATTTTAGCCTTTCCAGTTTAAGCTAGTTTTGAATGTTACTTATATATAAATTAACTATAAATTTCCAGAGAGAACGTTTTACAATGCTGTCATGTTCCTTCGTGTGTATGTGTGTGTGTTTGCGCGCGCGCGCGTGTGTGCGTGCGCACACATAATACACACAAAATAGCTCTGGGAACGGCCAACAAAAACACGATGATGGCACCCATATGGAAAATAGGTAATCCAAATAAATGTTTTCTTTTGTCCTATCTGTGTTGTCATCAGTGATTGATGCCCTGCCTCTCTCATATGCAACCGTTCCAACGCTATTTAGGGTTTTCGCGTCCCCTGAGCATTTTGCGACGGGAAAAAGTGGGCGTTACGATTCGAAAATTTCGAGTTTTTGCACCTATAACCGTAACCTTGAGCACCACTTTGTTTCCGTTCACAAAATCCAAAGCTCATAACTCTGAATAACTATATCTGAAATCTCATCTCGATCGGTTGAACGGAACGGCAGATAGAGGTCCATATATCGGCAAAGTTTTTTATGACCACACTGTATATATATATATATATATATATATATATATATATATATATATATATATATGTATAAATCTACTGCCATGTAACTGTCGAAGAGATTGTAAGAATAATGTTTAACATGAGAGATATTTTACCACTTAATTAATTTTCTGGTGGATTAGTATTGCCTGCATTCAGGTGAACTCGGCATGACATTTACTATCAATAAAATTTTCAGAATTTACTAAAGCTTTTTTGCAAAAATAATGTAATTAAATGTGTACAGTTTTTACTTTTCGGTTTTCATTTATCTTGAAAGATTAACATAATCAGACTATAATTTAGTTTTAATTTCTAAATACACTATTTTGTCTGTTGAAAATACTATGCTGGAAAACATTGCTTACATTTTTTTTATCTTATTAATCATCGGTTTTTTCCTAAGTCGAAAAAACATCCGTTTAAACTGCAACTCGAAAGAAAAATTAGTGAAATAAATTATGACAACATCACTTTCCTATCGTTAAACTTAAGCGATTTGAATCTTTAAGAGAAATAAAAAAAGCTTTTTCCATGCTTCAATAATTGAAGCGTTCCTGGCTTTGAACAAGCGATAGAACACTATGTTTCATTTCAGTATCGCTTCCCTCCTTGTAAATTGGGAGGATTTACACGTTGTGTTATCTTTTGCCTTCGAGTTTTTTCTCCTATTTTTTTAAGAGTGTATTATGCTAAGTTACATTTTTCTTGAAGATCCCATTTTTCCGAAGATATGTATTCTTTAATGATAATGTCAGCACTCATGATAAAGTAATGCTATCAATGTCTCAGTTTGGTTTACTTCATTTTTTCAGTTTTTTTCGCTGTTTCTTTTATAATGAAGTGTAGCGTTTGATTTTTTAATATGGAAAGATATTCTTTATGTGACATATCTTTCTTTCTAAATTCGATACAATGGTTCCTATTTTATCCACATTTAAGCTTATTTCTTTATATGTTATTTCCCATACCTACTAATATTTTTACATTTTTTAAAATTTCTTCACATTTCTACCTTTTTTAAGATTTAAATGTTGAAATAACTTTTCAACGTTTTTTTAAACGTTGTCTAAAGATAAAAGAGAAACAATTTATCCAAATCATTAAAATAAAGTTTTATTTTTATATTATTTTCTTTTATATATAAGTACCTAAGTCATTTTTCTTCAAGATGACTTTGTTTGCTTATGTCTCTTTAAAAAATATTATTTTCTATATAAGAAGTACCCAAGTCTGTAAAATGGTTTAGAAAACACTTTTAAAGCATCGGACAGACTTGTGTATTTCGTACATTGAAAATAATGTATTTTTAAAGATACATAAGCAATCAAAGCCATCTTGGAAAGAAACTGATATAGGCACTTCTTGTACGAAGCCACAGATTTTATATATATATATATATATATATATATATATATATATATATATATATATATATATATATATATATATATATCTTTATAGTTGTATGAAAAAAAGTTTTAATTATGACAATATTTATAAAAAGTTCGTATAATTTTTTCAATTTTTATTCAGTTATTTTACATTCTATTGGTAATTCAAAAAGAAATGCAACTGAACAGGATTCGTATTTTCAATTAGTCTCGGAATTTGTTAAGGAAACAAAAATTTTAAATTAAAAAAACCAGATAATAATATAATTAATTTTACAATAAATGTTGCATTTTAACGAAATATAAAATTACAGGATCTTTCTTGTAGTTTTTTTCAAAGCAGGATAAGCAATAAAGAAAATTATGAAATGCATGGAAACGTCTTATGCTCAACCAACCAACCAGTCATAACGCGTATATCGCATTCTTATTTAAAGTTCACATGAAAGATAAAACAAGAATTTTTATTTCAAATTTTCATTTCTGGCAAATATCCAAAACAGCCTTTAAAAAGTCATAAAATTAAACTTTCCATGTCTTCGAAATAAAACCCTGTATATAGTACAACACTCTAAAATAGAACTGACATACTTTGACTGCGAAAATGATGGTTGAATGACTTTAAAACCGACACTACATGTACGTCATTCATAAAAATATCTCCATTCAATTAATATCAAGTTTCCATTCAAGAATTTCTAGAAACACATTTCTTTTATTCTCACTTCGACACTCTCGCTTTTCATAAGACAATTTTTGAATTCAATACGGAAGTCAGCTTAATAAGTACCCGAGCAGGCACTTGTCTTATTAAACAATTTTCCTTTCAACGAACTCGACAGGAAAACTTTCTCTTATTGCAGATCATCAAGTGATCACTTTACCTGACATTAAGCTTGATAGAATCCGCCTTGTTGAGAGAATAAATTCGCAAATATTTGTTGATACTGTGACACCTGGCATTTCTCAGCTTTGGAATCCCGATGAATGGCAGATTTTTCTATTATTAGTTTCCATTCATGATTGGGAGGTTAGTGTACTCATGTTTTACACCAATAATGATTGCATTTATTGAATATGTATATTATATTGTAGGGAAAGAAGTCAGTAAAAATCATATGATTCTCTCTATGAACTTTGTCTGGGAGTTTTCTTTTAGAGAATCACGTTCATCTGTAATTACACGAGTTGTAAAACGTCTTAAATTAGTTTTTCCATATGGCGCGGTATTATATGTTTTACATGAAAGTTCGTTATTCTTTGCAACCCTCTTGTAATATCTACATATTTATCTAAGTATGTGTGTGTGCAGACATACACACATAGACACAGACACATACACGCACACACACACACACACACACACACACACATATATATATATATATATATATATTTATATATATATATGTATGTATATATATATATATATATATATGCATATTATTTTTATATATATATATATATATATGTGTGTGTGTGTGTGTGTGTATATATATATAAATATATATATATATATATATATATATATATATATATATATATATTTATATATATATGTATGTATATATATATATATATATAAGTATATATATATATATATATATATATATATATATATATATATATAAATATATATATATATATATATATATATATATATATATATATATATATATATATATATATACATACATATATACATATATACATATATACATACATATATACATATATATATATATATATATATATATATATATATATATATATATATATATATATATATATATATATATATATATATATATATATATATATATATATATGAGATAAAATATTTAGGATGACTTTAATCACTTGCATAAAAAACTGAAGTCTATTAGGTTACTAATGTATTATTAATAAATGTGTCTATTAGTGTAAAGATTCTGATGGAGAAATAGTAGAAATTTAAAAGTCTTAACTACCGTCTGCAGTATACTTTTCATAAAAACTTTTGTTGGCATAAAAATCATGGTCATCCAGTTTGTTTCTTCATTATTTCTCGAGATCATGAAATTGCCAGAGATTTATTTTCTATGTAACCTATTTTGCAACATTGAATTTTTGTATCATTTATGCTTCTAAGGCCTTTTCTAAGAGCATATGAAACATATTTTTACTGTTTTAACTGTCTAGACTTTTAACTTTCTGGCCCCCAAACAAATTTTTACATACATTTACATACTTCGAATCATATACATTTATACACCACTTTAAGTTATTGAATTTCCCAATAAAAAGCTTTTAATGTGCTCACAAAATAATAAATTTCGACCATGCTCTTAAATTTATCTGTTTCCATTCGTTGGTTTTTGAAAAGTAAACATTACATTTCTGTAACGGTTGCATGTTTTTAATACAAAGGAAATAAAAATATTTTAAAACAATGTATTTCGATATATAAATTTCAATCTTCCTAGGGTATTGCAGATTTTTTCTTTCTTCTTAAGAAATTTCCTTCTATATTACACATATTCTACAGGAGAAAAAAATGAGCTTCAAATAGAAACAATGCCAGCATATAAATAACGTAATGAACAAAACTGTTATCGATAGGAAAAGTAGCAACTATTTACATTTATAGTTTCTGTTTTATTTATCGCTGAGTTTAAAATATTACAACACTACTGTAAATAAGACATATGTATATTGCTAAGGGCACAACAGTTGTTCCCTCTTAAAATCCCATTATGCAGTAACAGTCATTTTTTTCGATACTTATATAAAATTTATTTCCCCATTAAGATAATGCATAGAACGGAAGTTAAAATTATTTTGGCCGTGGGTTTACTTTCGACATTCTTCAATACCCCCTTTATTGAAATACTCATAAATTTCGTTTTCTGGCTACAGCCATGAAAAGTGTATAGATCGTAGATTTTCTGGCGAATATCCATCTGAAAGCAATTAAGATTTTTTTCTTTTGAATTTGAGAATCAGTGGGAAGTGTTTATTTTTATTTTCTTGTTCTGTATGAGTGTTCTCATATATATATATATATATATAAATATGAAAAAATGCGGAACTGAAAATGTCACTTTTTATTCCTATTTCAAAAGATACGTTTTGTATCATGCTTAATTTGGTTTCATCAAATTATATATAAACGTAAGGGATCTATAAATTATCAAACTTTGAGTTCATTTGTGGGTAATTTAATACAGCAATTGTTGAAAAATCGGTCACACTTTATCAAATTTGATAATTTTCATCCATCTTGGTACTGTAGAAATCAAATCACGAATGCTATCCTATCTGGACAAGTATGCGGATTATTTTAACGCCCTATTTAATATAAAAAAAATCGCTATTCGTCTTACTGTGCCAAAATATTGGAGAAATGAAGAGGGAGCTATGATGTTATGAATAGTATTTACAACTTAATTTATACAAAACATAGCTTGAAATAGCCTTTAAATAAAAAAATTAACTTTAATATTTTTGTCTTTCACTTCTTTGAAATTTCGAATTAATTAATCAAAACAACCGTTATATTTATTAATTCCTCCTGCAGATCCTAGAATTAAGATTATAAATATATATATATATATATATATATATATATATATATATATATATATATATATATATATATATATATATATATATCAGAACTTAGTTGGGAAAAGAATAATTAATGTAAATTTAAAAGGGGCTTGGGGATTAAATTATTTTTGTGGCGTAATTCACCAGTAGTTTTTCAGATTTCAAGACTCGCGAATTGAGAAAGGGATATTCCCCTTTTCATTATATAATCTTGGCGCGTCTGTGGTTAAGAGTTCGAAGAGAAACTCTTATATAATTCCCCTTGGAGAAGATGTCTAGATTGGTCTCTTCGCATGTGCAGGGAGAGTTGGCGCGCGGAGTGACCGGAGTGACATTGTCACAGCGCGGGAGAAATTTGTTGAGGACGCACGTGTGTGTTCGCCGCGTCTATAATTCCGAAATGGCGAGCGCTCAGATATACGATATTTTGGAGCAATGGTTGCTGGAAGAAAGGTAATAAATGTGGTTTTTTTCAAATTATGTGTGCTACCTGAAGGACTACCTTCTTTTACGCCACTGGACCACCACCGACTCCAACATCATTTAATATTACGGGCGTGAAACGACGCTCGACATATATATATATATATATATATATATATATATATATATATATATATATATATATATATATATATACCACTGACACTTTGATACATTACATCATGAAAGGTTCATGTCATTCAATTTCTTTCGCAAGATGAACAAAACTTCTGTTGTTTATGTAGATAACACAAACTGTCTCTCTATGTGCACACACACACACACACAAACACACATATCTATCTATATATATATATTAATAAATCAAGGTCCAGTTCTGTCTGTCGGTCACACTCTCCGGGTGTACCACCTCAATGTGTGCGTATGTGCGGCCTATGAAACTTACAGCCATGAAATTTGGCACATGGGTAGTGCAGACTATAGGAAAGTGCACCTTGAAGACCGAATTTTAAATTTTATTCTAGAAAATTAATTATTTTATGTTTTGTGAGATATTTTATGTTTTTTTAACTTCAGATTACGATATCTCGGCAAAAAATGATCGTAGAATTTTTATCGTTTTACAATCTAAGAGGACAGACATTTCTCCTTCAAACAAGACCTCATTTGTTTAAAAATAATTTTAAACAGACTAATATTTTCATAAAAATATTAAACCCACTTTTTCGAGAAATTTACGCAATTTTCAGGATCTACGGTCGATGCTATTCGAGTTTTTATCTTACAAAGAAAATATTTACATCATCTGGAAGATGAAATCTTTCTCAATCATATAAACATCAATCATTTCAAGTCTCTATCTTAAAATTTCGATTTTTAATTGAATTTTAAAGAACGATACTTAACACAAATTTTCTACACGGTTCTTGAAACGCGAAGAACGGCAAATTCTCCCCTTGGGTTGTAAACAACGATTGAGTCATTCATTCACTTGATTCATTCATCGTCTTCCTTTGATGGTTTGAGCGTAGCTCGGCGAAGTCCGGCTAGTATATATATATATATATATATATATATATATATATATATATATATACTAGCTGTACCCGTCCCGGCGTTGCTCGGGTAATGTAATTACCAATTTTTTAGTAGCCTTAACCCTTTGCTAATGGGCGTCGCTGTCATCCTTTTCCTCACCACGATACATTATTTTACCCATATAAATTTAATCCTTTCTGGCACATTTTGGCAAAATTTTTGACATAGGATTACTAATCAAATATCACTGCAAAAGTATTCGATTTCCTTGAAAGCGAATATATCACATCCTCC
The DNA here is from genome assembly GCA_907164885.2 of Dolomedes plantarius. Lineage (NCBI taxonomy): Eukaryota > Metazoa > Arthropoda > Arachnida > Araneae > Dolomedidae > Dolomedes > Dolomedes plantarius. The sequence goes on from OU015490.1 coordinate 96,831,381, forward strand.
ACATGCTGAAATTCTTTGAAATCTTCATAGATTTTTTCCACAAATACACCACAAATTATATGATATTAACTAAGTGCTGGCCAAAAAAATTACGGCATTACTAAATGTGATTTTTTAATCGATTATCACTGCAATAGTAATCGATTTCCTTTAACCACCGAATCCCTCATAGAAAACAAACGTCCCAACACATCACGTGCATGACGTCGAAAAACTGGTTTTTCTCCTATTTTACCTTCGTCCGGAAATGAAGAACGAAATCTCCAAAATGAGATTTCTCGCAAGAGTTTCCGAATCATAAAATAAATTATTAAAAAATAACTACAATTTGTAAATTAATTTTGGTTCTGGCTTTCGAAACTGTGATGTCTAGGGTCTCTGAGATAAAAATTTCGTAAAAATGTAACGACATTTACGTATCGATTCGACAATTTGGAAAAAAGGGCCACGGACAAAATCGCGTTTTTTTCCGAAAAACGGGTGCGTACAGGCGATCGAAAAAAAATCACAATTAATCGATAAATTAAGACAGACAATTTTAATTGTGATTTCCGTATAGTGTCATCTTTCCCGTATAGGCTCGTCCGAAAAAAAAAATTCTTGGACGGATACGTTAGGATGTACGGGGCTTTTACTCGTCCGGGAGCTCCAAATCGCGACTAAATATTTAATTACGGAAAATCTAATTAAAAAATCGAAAAAAGGGCTTCGAGGTGCATAATGAGACCTCGGGAGGCATCTTCGTGTCGAATCTCAAGACTGTCCGACCTACCGTCTTTGCGCTGCGCCGCGAGCAGACAAAAACTCGGTCACACACACACAGACTTTGCCTTTTATATATAAAGATATATATATATATATATATATATATATATATATATATATATATATAAATGGATGTATGTGTGCGTGTGTGTGTGTGTATGTATCTTCCACCATCACTCTGGAACGCTTGGAGCAATTTCAACCACACTTGGTACACATATCACAATCTGGAAAGAAACACTGGGGGGTTAGACACCCATAGAACCCCTAGCGTGCAGGGGGCTGGGGACACATGTAAAAATAATCGAAAACTTCTGATATCAGTATCGAATCGATAGTTTTCGGGGTCGCTGAGATTAATAGTGACACTCCCGGTTCCGTTTGATTGCAGGATCAGCTCCCATCAGTATTGGGGCGGGAGGAGAAAGGGTGAATACAAAACGTTGAAAATTATCAAGAATAGTGTCGAATCTAGTGTTTTCGGGGTTGCTGAGATGAACAGTGACACTCACTATGCCGTTTAAATGGAAGTTCAGCCCAATAAACATGTTTTTTGGGGGGAAGAAGTGGTGAATATCAAATGTCTAAAATACCGAGAGTAGTGTTGAATCCATAACTTTTTGGGTCGTGAGACGAATAGTGACACTTCCGATGCCATTTAAGTGCAAGTTATACGTCCCATCACCATTGGGGGGAGGAGGGAAGAAGGGGGTAAAATAAAGTGTCCAAAATGACAGAAATTGTGTCGATTCAATAGTTTTCGTGGTCGCAGCGATGAACAGTGATACTCCGGATGCTATTTGAGTGTAATTTCAGCCCCAATCAGTATGGAGGAGGGAGGGGAGAGGTGGAAAAGGGGTAAAAAATAAAATGTCCAAAATACCGAGAGTAGTGTTGAATCCATAGTTTTCAGGGTCGCTGAGATGAATAGGGACACTCCCGATGCCGTTTAAGTGCAAGTTCATCTTCCCATCACCATTGGGGAGGGGGGGAAGAAAGGGTATATATAAAATGCCCAAAATGACCGATAGTAGTTTCGAATCTATAGTTTTCGAGGTCGTTGAGATGAATAATGACTCCCGATGCCGTTTAAGTGCAAGTTCAGTCCCCATCAGCATTGGCGGGGAGAGAGAGGGGGGGGGGACAAAATGTTCAAAATAACCGAGAGTAGTGTGGAATCCATAGTTTTCGGGGTCGCTGTTATGAGTAAGGGAAACTAAAAATGTTGTTTGTAATCAAGTTATATATATATATATATATATATATATATATATATATATATATATATATATATATATATATATATATATATATATATATATATGTATGTATGTATACGCACTCTACCCTACAATAATAGGTTGGACGGTAGTGGAATACATAAAATCCAACTGCGTGTCGGATTTTATGTAAATAAAATGATCGCACGTGACCTGTTAAGGTTAAATACGATACGCGAGATGGTAACGTCGTTAGTTCTGTGTGAAATTGTGACAATATGCCGTAACGAAAGGAACTTTGTGTCTTTGAAAGAGGTGTTATACTTGGTTGTCACATTAGTGGCAAGTCTATTCTCGGGATTGCGGTAGAATTTATCACAGCCACGGTCAACTGTTGATGATATCGTGAAAAAGTGGAAGACTACGGGAGTTGGTCACGAACTGCACACGTTGGGCTTCCCCGAAAACTGACCGAATGGGATCGGCGTGTCTAGAAGCGTGAGGTTCGTAAGAACCACAAGAAACCATTCCAAATCTTTAACAGTGAGAATCAACAGGCTACAGGTACCACGGTGCACCCCAGTACTTTGCAGAAAAAACTGCATGCCCTCAATATCCACGGATGTTTTACCGCACCCAAACCAAACATCACCCCATCCAGCCAAGCCGGCAGACTCACTTGGTGTTTGCAACGTCGCAACTGGACTGTGGACTACTGGAAAACTGTTTTGTGGAGCGACGAGTCACGCTACACGGTCTTCCAGTCGGATGGGCGTGATTCTTTGTTGGCGAATGCCAGGCGAACGTCTGTTACCGGAATGCGTCGTTCCTACTCTCAAGATCAGTGGTGGTGGTGTACTTGTTTGGGGATGTTTGGAGATGGTATGGCCTGGGTCCTTTGCATGTGAATTGAATGTGTTTCCTTTGCATGTCCTTTGCATGTGAATTTTGCATGTGAATATTCCTGGTGAATTGAATGCCCACGCCTAGATGAACATTTTGGACAATCATGTTCTTCCTACTGTTTGCCAATTTTATAGAATGGACGAACGTCTCTTCCAGGATGACAACGCTCCAAGTCATGTTGAAGGATTTGTGAAGCAGTGGTATCAAGATATGGATGTAATTCTGGTCTACTCAGACTCCTAACCTAAACCCCACAGAACATTTGTGAGAAGAGTTAGAGCGACGCTTACGGACCAGGGAACAACTTCTACAGCTGAGCTGGCTACAATCTTGCAGCAGGAGTGGATATCAATACCCATAGCTGTGTATAAAAATCTTGTTGAAAGTATGCCCACAGGGGTTGCTAGTGTACGAGGGGTTACGTGAGGGACCATCCCCATATTAAATCATGTATTCTTTTCTTTATACCATCATATCTTGCTCTCCTGTCTATTATTGTAGGACAGTATATATATATATATATATATATATATATATATATATATATATATATATATATATATATATATATATATATATATATATATATATATATATATATATATATATATATATATATATAAATATGTATGTATGTATGTATATATATATATATATATATATATATATATATATATATATATATATATACCAGGTGGTCATAAATAAACTTTACCGATATATGGACCTCTAGCGGCTGTTCCATTCAACCGATCGTGAAGAGATTTCAGATATAGTTATTCAGAGGTATGAGCTCGGGATTCTGTGAACGACAACCAAGTGACGCTAAAGGTTACGGTTATAGGTACAGATGGCAACATCCATTTTTTTCCTTTCGCAAAATGCTCAGCGCATTCGAAAACCCTAAAAAGCGTTGGAACGGTACGTGTACTAGAAAAAACTGACGCTTTATGCACCCACAAAAAACAGATCTGCGAATGGCTAACAAAAGCACGATCAGAGAGATGTTTATCGGTATTCTACACTGAATATCTGGCGAACGGCGTTCTGTGATTGGTTTCTAGCTTCTGTCACATGCAAATTTTCTCCGTGCGCCCCGATCGCGTCTCTGTTGGCCGTTCACAGAGCTGTTTTTTGTGCGTGCATAACGCGTTCGTTTTTTTGTGATACACGTACCGTTCCAACGTTTTTTAGGGTTTTCGCATGCGCTGAGCATGTTGCGACGGGAAAAAGTGGGCGTTGCCATTTGAAAATTTCGAGTTTCTATACCTATAACTGTAAGTGTGAACGTCACTGTGTTGCCGTTCTCAGAATCCCGAGCTCATACCTCTGAATAGCTATAACTGGAATTTGAAAAGAAAAGACACTGTATATAACCGGTATATAACTGGAATCCCATCTCGATAGGTTGAATGGAACGGCCCCTTGAGGTCCATATATCGGCAAAGTTTCTTTATGACCACCCGGTATTTATATATATATATATATATATATATATACTGAAGAGCCAAAACAATATGACTATCTAGTTAATAATGCCTTCGCCCTCCTCTGGTTCGCAAAACAGTTGCAACCCACTTTGTCATTGATGCCACAAGTCCTTGGTAGATGGCCGGAGACAGATTTTACCAGATGTTCGAGCAGCGGTCGCGCAAATCCGGGATATTCTGACATAGTGGTTTTTGAGCTCTTAGCTGCCGTTCCATGACACCCCAATTCTACTCTATCGGATTAAGATCCGGTGAGTCAGACAGCCAGGACATTAACTGGAATTCAGCATTATGTTACTGGAACCATTCCAGCACAATTCGAGCCTTTTGACATTGAGCGTTGTCCTGCAAGAAGGCTCCTTTTCCAGTTGGGAAGACATATGATATGTAAGGGTGCAACTGGTCTTCAAAGATGTTCATATAGATCACAGAGATAAAGGTATGTTCTACGACTACTATGGATCCCATAGATGCCGATTAGAACGTCCCAAAAGCTTAATACCGCCCCCACCGGCCTGTGTATGACCAGATGTACATTGGTGGAGCAACTGTTCTCCTGAAGGCGACGTAGCCTGGCACGGCCATCGACATGATGGATGACGAATTGCAATTCATCTGACCTGACAACGCTCTCCTACTGATCCATGGTCAAATCACGATGTGTCCGGGGACAGTGTAGGCGTAGTAGGCAATGAGGCTTGGTCAACAGAGGCACACAAGTGGGACGTCTGCTGAGTAGTCCCATATCTAACAGCGTCCGATGAACTGTGTGCTCCAAAACAATTCTACTTGGACCTGCATTGTATTGACCTGTCAGCAGATCCACTGTCTCGCGCCCATTTTTCTTCACCAAGCCGGACAGTTTCCATCGTCCTTTTTTCTTGATAATACTTGGACGTTCATGCCATGGCGTCTACTGATGGTTCCCCCGTCATTCATCTCTTTGCATAAGTACTAACAACGGCAGGTCGCGACCAACCCAAGAGTCGTGCAGTTTCAGAGATACTCGTTCCGAGCCGTCGGGCCATTACAATCTGCCCTCTATCAAAGTGACTTAGGTTAGAAGCCTTTTCCATCATACGCAGAAACAAGGGCATAAATGATTCCTCAGATTCCACAGATGCAGTTAAATACTATTCCCACTTGAACACGTGCCCTCCACGTCATCCATACGAGTTCATTGCAAAATGTCGGGATGGTCATAAGGTTTTGGCTCTTCAGTATATACATATATATATATATATATATATATATATATATATATATATATATATATATATATATATATATATATAATTTTGCTTTTCAATGACAGTCTCTTATTCGTCACGACAATAATCGAGATTGTTTTATTATTGAATTCATCCATATAAAATTTGGTATTTCTAAGAATTGTAAAATTTAAAATTCGAAGAACAATTTCGTTGTTCTATTAACAAAATTTAATGTAATATACTAGTTATTCTGTTGCACATATAAATATTCATACACATTTACCCCAGTAATAGATATATATTGAAATATTTGAAAATCCAGTTCTAACATTTCAGTTATTTAAGCTAAGTGTTAACATAAATCAAGATTAAAATTATAATTTGTATTGTTCTTGAGTTTAATTTCTTCTTACATTTGAACTTCAAAACAATTTTAGCTACAACTATGTGTAGTAATTAGAACATACGAAATTTTCACCTTTCCAAGTTGTGAACCATTCTTTAAGAATATCGCATTCGACTGTAATCAATATAAACATCATTGTTAACTTTCGAGACAAAAGAAATATTCTGGACTAACGCTAGAGCATTTGACTCCTTAACTTAAGGAATCTAGAAACTTCTAATGCCATTTTTCTATAAGAAACTTTATTCTGACTTTAAAAATTTAAACTGAGGCAACCAATAAGCATCTCGTCTTCTACTATACCGATTAGATTTAAAGAAAGACTGTTTAAAGTTAAGCTTCAAAAATGTGACCACTGCTGTATATAACTAAAAGTGTTTCTACTTGTAAAATATTCAATTACACGTTTCAGGTAAACTTCCGTTATAGCATAAGATGCTATTCTTTTAAAACGCTGTAAAACCATTGATTGTTGTATCATTATTTTTACGTCACGTTATATAAAATGTCCATTAGCAGTCACATTTAGAGATACTCATCTATAGCTGGCGAGCGTTTCATGACTGTATCAGATTCTTCATATGGACCATTTTTTTATCAACTAAATATCAAGTAAATTTTAATATAGATACTAAAGTATTAATGGGTGGCAGATGATTTATAGAGGAAGAGACTTTAAAATCGACATAAAATCAATTAAAATTTATAAGAGAACTTATGAAGGAAAATGGCAGTATAGTAGATTATAAATTAAAAGTAAACAATATGTCATAAATTTTAAAATAAATTACAAGAAACGAAAAAATGTGAATCATACTAGCAAACAAATTGAACAACAAAAATTTAAAGACCCTAATAATAAACAAAGAAGTGATCCAGTAATAAATTAAAACAAGTTGAATCAGAAAACAATATAAACACAAGAGTTTAAAAAATTTCGAGTGGAAACAGAACATTTGAAAAGAGGGAAAGATTTCAATGTTACATATTTGCCTCAAAAATAATTTTAAGAATTGTAAAAAACTACATTCGATTTTTTGTAAGTACTTCACGAGGTCATACTGATCAACAACGGACAATATTCCTCTCCACATTTGTGAGTAGATATACTTACATGAAACGGATAAGAATACGTTCAATCCAATATGTCATTTCTTCGGATGGACAAAAGTTGGACAATCATCCCATTCAAAGAAAAAGAAGTAACGAATTCAAAACATCACACGACGAGGAAACATAGGACGATCCATGTGCTAACCTCCAATTGAAATCTACGAAAGGAAGTCTGCCAGGCAGATTACAGCTATTACCAGCCACTTTATGACAGAATTGATCAAAAATCTGAACATGCAACCAATTTGTAATTTATGAAAAAATATTGTTCAGAAGTTTCGACTGCACCTTGGCGCTTATTTAAAATTTGTGGCGGCTAAAAATTTTGTTTAAAGTTTTCTAGGAAGGTTTTCCTTTTCTTTTTTAAATTTACGTGTGGGCATTGTTAAATGTATGCTTTAAAGTGAAGAAAATGAAATGTATATCCTAGAGTACGAAATGTGTAAGGTGCCAAATAAACCCTAAGTCCATGATTGTCGTTTTATAATTTTATTTAACACCACACATAACAAAACATATAACAATTAAATTAGACTGAAATTAAGGAAACCTGGCGAGCACTGCCTAAATCACACGTTCTCCATACATATCAAAACCTAGCAAGATAAGTGAAGAAAACATGAACAACAAAGTTTTACAACGTTCTCCGGGGGTCCCGTGGTATCGGTGAGGGCGTTGAACTCCACCCACACATCCCACTCGATTCATTCGATTCGCAACATAAAGTGACTGCCTAAGTTCGGAGCCAACTTTTTTAAAATCATTTTTTTAAAGATTTTTTGGTCTTTTATGGTAAAATAGCATTTAAAAATTAAAAGATAAACAAAAACTTGCCTGTGAATACCAAACTTTTTTATAAATTGGTCAATTTGAAGTAACTTTTAATGAAATTTAGCTAAAACACCTATCATTCTGCACAAAATTCTAATGCTACTATTTTAATTTTCTTCTCACACATGATGCATATGACAGTTATCTTTGAAATGACCCATAATCGAAGAGAAATTTTAAAATGTAAAAATAATACAGACAATTTTATGTTCTAATATGAAAATTTTCCCCGATTCGTTATTCCTTTCATTATAAAAAAAAAAAAAAAAATTAATTTATAGATGAATTATTGTGCGTCATTTTATAAACAATAGCATCTAAAACATTTCTTGAAAATTTTATCATATTATATACATTATTATGTGAAACATCATGCTAACGGTAGAGATGTGTGCTAAAAAATATAATCCAGAGAAAAACGCATTTAAAGTTGTTTGTCACTTCAATTTTGTAGCAGACGATGTTTTTAAAATAGCTATAACTCTGCTTCTAATTGATGTAGAATGAAAATCAAAATGGTTTTGAAAAGAGAAAAGATTGAATTCCATGATTCTTGCAAAAAATAAAACTGACCAACACAGTCAAAAAGTGACATTTACAACGTAGACAGTCATCTTAAAATTTTACATCGACTGATTCGGAAAATATTGAGCTACTTTAGAACATATGGAAGACTTTTTTCCAAGAAGTAGGCAAATATAAAATCATTATAAAACCTTTGCATAGCTGCGAATATCAAAATAGAAAAAAGTATACAATTTAGCATTTATTATACTACTTCAGCTTAATTCTTTTACACATATATTTGTCAAGCCAGTAAATGACAATGAGAACAAAAATTTTAAATTTACAGATTTCACAGCTTTTTGTTATTTAATTTTGTTTTTTTATATTGAATTTTAAATAGGAGGAATCTCCCGTTATCAGAAGAAAAGTCGATCTTCTTAGCATAATCAGTCCATGTCTTCTTACATACTCTGATACCAGTTCTCGTGGGATAGTCTCTTTAATGTAAATTAAAGACTATAATTTCTAACTTGAGAGTACTCTTTAATAATCTGGATGCAAATTTCAAAGAAAGTAAGTAAATTAATTAAGTCTCTCTTAAGGAAAAGTTATTTCAAAGGAAAAAATAAATCTCACTTTTGAAAGGAACTTAATGAGTTTGGCAATTCCATGCAGTTTTGCGTTAATGATGAGTAAACTTCGGTTTAGAAAATGATTATATTTTCATAGTTGTTATTTAATTCATTCAAAATTTATTATACCGCTAACTTAACAATCTAATTGTGATTTACGGTTAGTCTCACTTACAAATGGGTTTAAAGTATTTAGCAGATTCTCACTTTTTAAAACATATAAATTCATAAATACTACCATTTGGTATCTCTTTGAAATATTTCTTTATGTTAAGATGTTAAACTGATTTGAAGACCTTTTCATATAAAAAATTCATTTTTTTGAATGGTACTCTCATTTGAAAACTTTTTAAATTATGAAAGTATAAAAAATTTAAAAAAATATTTTACCCATGTTCATCTGTGCGAACGTCAGGTTATTGTTCATGTGTCACAAAATGGATTTAGTTGTATGTATTATTGTCATTTGCACTGTAGTCACAAACCTGCTTAAAATGTTTTCATGCCATCCATATATATATATATATATATATATATATATATATATATATATATATATATATATATATATATATATATTTTCTTTTTACTAGAATAATATTATCATAAGAATATATTTCAAAACCATAGTGTTAAACATTATATCCTTTGCGCTACGGTTTCAAATCTCAAAGTAGAAGTTTCCAGTTCGGTTTCCTTATCTGTAAATTCGATTCTTGAAAAGAGATTTTGAAATCTGCATTAGAAAGCGAAAATTACTATAGCTTTAAGAAACATAAGCATATAAAGAGAAAAACCTCGTAAAGTCTGTAAAAGAACACAAAAATAGACTTTTCAAGAAACTTGGAGGGAGCAATAAAATTGTAGATCATAGTTTATAAATATCCACAGGAGAACATAAAATTCGATTTACGAAGAACATGGGGAAACGTTAAAACTGTGAGAAGCAGCTTCTTAAAAACTAAAAATTAACTGAGAAACAGTTTTGAAGGAAATTTTGCAGTGTTATACAATTTTAAATAGCATCTTGTAAAATTTCCTTGCAGAAGATAAAATTGTCTTCGAAGAAGTTGGGAAGGATGATAAAAATTTAAACATTAGGTTTTCTAAAACTATAGTAAAACGCATACATGAACTTGTTAGGGGCGTAAAGTGTCGGGTAAAAAATAAAGTACAGTATCTAAAATTTTACGACACCACGTCACGATTGTCTGAGAAGAAAGTTTGTTTGAGTGATAAATTAAAAACTTTAAGGTTCTTAAAATCTACATCAAAGTGTTAAAATGACCTTAGCAGGATTTTAGGGAGAATCATAAAATTGTCAACGTCAGTGTTTGGAAATCTACGACAGAATGCTAATATGGCCCTAAGACAGCGGTTTCCAACCGTTATGCTACTACGACTCGCTAATTTTTTTTTTCGCGACTCCCTATCTTTTAACCCTTTCAGGGGTAACAACCTCCATCATTTCCACGGTGCAGATTATTTCCCCTATTGTTTTTACCTAAAGAATCTTGAAAAAATTTCCAATTAAAGGTTGCAAAATGATTTAACTTCTTTAAACTGATAACAGATGGCGGTACTAGCCGATTGTCTGCTCATTTAACTGGAAAACATTCAATCCAAGTGAAAAAAAGACTAGATTTAGGCGTTTGCACTATGCAAACGGCGCCCCTCAAAGGGTTAATAGATATAATAATACAGACACACTTTAAATAATAATAACTTTATTACACAAAAAGGAAAACTATAATTAACAGAATAATAACAATATTTTGCTATAACAATACGAACATGCATGTTTATTACCATGTTTTTATTAACTTGTTTTCATGTTTGTTTGTGGGTGTGTGTTTCTCAAGTACAAATCTTTTAATCTATTTTTAACTAACTTCCCGACTAGATAGACATTTGAAACTTTTAGAAAAGCTCACATCACGATGACAATGCATTTTTACTACTTTCAGCCATCTTTAAGCAGAATTAAGTTCATTTTCAGTCAATTTTGTTTTGTAGACTGGTGCAATCCATCTATCGGCCGGGACGGGAACGAAAAGTTAAACGCAAGTTAACTTCCAATTAACTTCATTTTCTTTTAAGTTGATGGGATAATTCATCCAAAAAATTTTCAAAGTGTATTTATTAATACATAGAATTGTCAAGTTTATATGATTCAACAGAAAATTTAAAAACATGGTATATAAAAAGTTCTTTTTATCTTGTAATTATTTTTATATTAATTTACTAATTACACTTCATCTAACGCATCAATACTTAATGCGAGGGTAGTTGTTTATTGGCGCAAAGTTTATCAAATCTTTGGGGCAATGTGGAGAGTGCCGCTCGTAACTCTTTTCGACTATTAACCTGGTTCAATATTTGGTTTTCATTGCAGCCAGTGCCGAAATGCCCGTTTCACATAAATAAGACGTTACAAACGGTAGAAGCACTTGTATTTGCTTTGCAATACAAAGATTCATACTCTCCTCTAAGATTCATCCAATATTGAATTACGATTTCATTTTGAAACTTTGAGCTATCGCATGATAATTCTATCATTTTTTCTTTTTCGATGGCTGTAAACTCAAATTCGTCTATTTATAAATATCACGGTTTATTCGTTTATTTATAATGTTAGCAATATGAACTAAGAATTACTTTAAAAGTCCGTTAATTACTTGCCTTTCCGAAGTTTGACGTCATATTTTGCTTTTCCTTTTTAAGCCGGTTCAAGTTAAAGCGATTCCATTCCTAACTAAGCCGAATTACTGACGCAAGTTTCTTTTGATTACGTCATGTTTGGAAAACTGCCGTACGACATATAATTAAATATAAAATTCTCTAGTAGATGGCGTATTTCGTAGAAGTTACAACCCGATATTTGAATATCAGCTTTTGACACGTGTATATAAGTCGTGGACTTTTTCAGGAAATGAAGAGAAGAGATGTGATGAGATGAGTATTGGTGAGATTGTGGGTATTATCAGGTAGTATCAAGCTGCGCTGTCATCAATGCGTTTATGAAGAAGTTTGTGTCTGATCTGATAAGATAACAAGATGTTGTATTAAGCTTGCTGAAAGTAAGATATTTTATATTACTTAGACATTTAAATCCTTTTTGATAGTCCATCACAGTATAGGAAATAGACTGATTGTTTAAGAAATTGATTCAATGTGAAAACCCCGCGTACATTACTAAGTGTTACTAGTGAAAAATGAAGATATTGACATTGTTGTTTTTAACTAATTTTAACTAATTTTTCAAATGAATAAATACTTTAAATGTTATTGTTTAAAGGCTTGTCGTCTATACATTATTTTGAGCATCTATAATGGTTTTAACGCATACCTTTTTAAACAAACATAGCATTTACTGCACAGTTTTTACTCTGCTATTTAAATGTATATAATAGAAGAACTATAAGAATTGTTGACGTGCATGTTTTACATGTAAGCTAACATATCGATATTACGGTATGAACATTTACTTTTTATTGATAGTTTTGGCGCCTTTCCTGGCAATAGTCCGCGCCTCCACTCGGTGTCGCGGCGCCCAGGTTGGAAACTGCGGCCTTAAGAGGAATATGAGGATAATGAAAACATTCTAAACAACAGATTTTCAAAATCTACGACAGAATGTTAACATGGCCTCAGGAGGATCTTCGGGAGAATGATAAAATTCTATATGTCTCCTTCTCATAATCTACGTTAGACCATTCAGGTGGTCTTGGAATGAAACGGAGACAAATCGTAAAATTATAAAACACAGCTTCTTAACATCTGCAACAGAACGTTAAGATGGCCTTGGAATCAAAAATTGATAAAAAATTTAAATTTTAAACTCCATCTTCTTAAAATCTCCTACAGAACATTAAGGTATCTACCTACGTTGAAGAACCAAGACCTTGCAATTATCTTGCAAGACCATCATAACGTTCTATCGTATACTTTAAGAAGTTGTCTTTTACAATTTTATTTTTCTTCTCATGTTCCTTGGAAGAACGTCTTAAAACGTACTGTCGTAGATTTTCAGACACTGTCTGTCGTTAACAATTTTATGGTTCTCCCCAAAATCCTGCTAAGGTATTTTAATGTTTCCCTATGTTCTTCGTAAATCGAATTTTATGTTATCCTGCGGATATTTATAAACCATGAGTTACAATTTTATTGCTCCCTCTAAGTTCCTTGAAAATCTACTTTTGTGTTATTTTACACATTTTAGTTTTTTGTCCATTTTCGGCTTTTATTTCTTAAATATAAAACTATTTTGACGGTCTAATGCAAATTTAATAATTACAAGATAAAAAGAAATTTTTATATACCATATTTTTAAATTTTCTGTTGAATCATATAAACTTGACAATTCTATGTATTAATAAATACTTTTTTTAAATCTTTTTGATGAATTATCCCATCAACTTGAAAGAAAATGAAGTTAATTGGAAGTTAACTTGCATTTAACTTTTCGTTTCCGTTGTGGCCAATAGATGGTCACCAATAGATGCACCAGTCTACAAAACCAAATTACTGAAAATAACTGAAAATTAATTTAAATCTGCTTTAAGATGGATAAAAGTATTTTTAAAATGCATTGTCATCATGTTCTGAGCTATTCTAAAAGTTTTTCAAATGTCTAGCTAGTCGGGAAGTTAGTTAAAAATCGATTGCAAGATTTGTACTGGACAAACACACACGCAAACAAACACACAAACAAGAAAGCAAGTTAATAAAAGCATTTTAATAATCTTATAGAGATTCTATGCTAGCTCACTTCTACCCAGACTTGGGTGTATATAATTTGAAGTGGCACTCTATTTGAATTTGAAGCAAACACATTTTATACATGAAACAATGTTTATTGAATTCGTTGCACATATAATTGGCTTTTACAGCAATACGCATACGTACTACTTGTACGGAATATAAATACAGCTTTCAAGAACAATATATTTTTCGATACTCACGAACATTAAGTCAAACCAGCAGTACTGCCACGTAAACTTCTGGCCCGCTAAGCACTAGCGCAGGATAACATCTTTTCAACCTTAACAACCTCCCCTCTTTTTTCACTAATGACGCCGCGTGGCATTTATACTAAGCGCGTATGCCGAAATTAGCATATCTAAAGCAGCTTCCCCAATTCACTCAAAAGTTCGATTCCCGTGAATCGAATCCCGTGTACACCTTACAATTTATCTTCAAGAATCCAGTTTACAGATAAGAAAACCGACCTGGGAACCTCTACTTTGAGATCTGAAACCTTAAAATGTATAATGTTTATCACTGTGGTTACGAAATATATTCTGCGGATGATACTATTTTAGTAAAAGAATATATGTAATGAATGAAAACCTCATAAGCAGATTTGTGAATACGGTGCAAATGACCATTCAACTTACGACTAAAAAAAGTTTGTGACAGATGGATATTAACCTGATATTGGTACAGATGAACATGTGCAAAAGACGTATTTGAAAAATAATTTATAGTTTCGTAATTTAAAAAAGTTTTCAAAAGGGGTTAAATTTCAAAAGGAGCCATTCAACAAAATGAATTTATCCCCTGAAAACAGATTCAAATTGGTTTAATATCTTAACATAAAGAAACATTTCAAAGAGCTATCAAATGGTAGTATTTAACAACGCCTATGTTTTATGAAGAGATAATCTGTTAAACAGTTATAACCTATTTTTAATTGGGAGTAACCGTAAATTATAATTGGTTTGTTTAATCAGAGGTACAATTAGTTTTTAATAAAGTAAATAGCATCTATAAAAAAATTATTTTCCAAGGCTAAGTTAACTGATCATTAACGCAGAATTACATGGACTTCCCAAACCTAACTTCATTTAGTTCCTTTCAAAATTGAGGTTTTTTTCCTTTCAAATAACTTATCCTTAAGAGGAACATAATTAATTAACTTACTTTCTTTGAAGTTTGCAACCAGATTATTAAAGAGTACTCTCAAGTTAGAAATTACACTCTTTAATTTACATTAAAGAGGCTATCCCACGAGGACTGATATCAGATTTAACTAAGCAGACATCAACTGATTTATGCTAAGAAGATCGATTTTATCTGATAACGGGAGTTTCCTTCTGTACGGAATTAAATAAAAAAAATCTTAAATAACAGAAAGTTGTGGAATCTGTAAATTTAACATTTCGGTTCTTTTAAACATTTACTAGTTTGAGAAATATATGCGTAACAGAATTAAGCAGAAATAGTAAAAATATGCTGAATTGACTACTATTTTCTATCTATTGATTTTCACAGACATGCAAAGGTTTTATATTTGTCTACTTCTTATGAAAGGTCTTCCACATATTGTGAATTAGCTCAATATTTTCCAAATTAGACGATATCAAATGTTAAATGATAAATTTAATAATGTGTACTTGTATAAGTAAATTTTAAAAAAACGCAAAGAAAATCTATCTAGAAAAATTTTAACAAAGCTTTACAAATTTAAGTAAGTGCCAAATTGCTGTCGAAACTTCTGAACAATATTTTAATAAATTATAAATTGGTTGCATGTTCAAATTGTTAATCATTTTTAACAAAAAGAGGTTGGTAGTACCTGTAACCTGTCTAAGTATATCTACTGATAAATACGGTGAGGAATATTGTCAATTGTTGATTATTATGACCTCCTGAAACATTTTCAAATAATGCGTAGGCAGTATTTTACAATCTATAATATTTTTTGAAGCAATGTTGTAATATTGAAAACTTTTTCTCTTTTCAAATGCTCTCTGTTTCACCTTGAAATTTTCTATGTTTTTTCGTTCTCGATATTGCTACAAATTGCACTTCTTTTAAGACTCTCCAGCATGGAGATATGTCTCCACTAAGACAATAATGTCCAGTTTTAGAAAGGCAGAAATAATTGTTCCAAATGCCGGCTACAACAGTTCGTCCAACGAGAAAAATCCAGACTATCCACGGGCGAAAATTAATCCAAAAATTTTGTCTCTTTTCAATGCCGATACGGAAGACGAGGACTTCGATGTTTATGTTTGATCGGTAAATCTTACCAGTGTATCTTATACCTTCTTTTGATGGTTATTAGTATTACCTAAAGTCTTTATTACTTTAATTCATATTTGTATGTTTTATATGTATTTTATCCATTTGATGTTCCATGATTACGTTTCTTTTTTTATTTTTTAATACTTTATCATGTGTTACTGTGAAATAAAAAATGCGCTTGTACCCTTTTAGGTTTTATTCCTTTTTTGCAGTGTACTACAGTAGACCTGGTAGTGGTACGTGACATTTCATTACAAAAAAGCATTTTAGATAAAGCAAATCTTAGCGGTCAAAATGACTGGCTACGGAGCTTATAGGTATAGGGTGTCATTCGGCGATTCTAGTGTTAAAGTATAATTTATTAAGAGAAATATTTAAAATTAGCACTATATCGAATTTATATCATTAAAATGTATTAGTTTATTACAGAAAGAGCCTAAAATCTCTGCTGGTGTCTCAATATTTGGTTACGGTACGGTACCTAAGCAAAGTTTATATGCGGCGTTTACGCCGGTGCGGCGATTACCCCGATTTCGTTTTTTTAACAGAAAATTTTAGTCCCTGCGGCGTTTACAGTGGGTGCAGCGCTTACGTGCGAAATTACGGTATATATATATATATATATATATATATATATATATATATATATATATATATATATATATATATATATATATATATATAGATAGATATATACATATATATATACATACATATATACACTGCTGGCCACTGTAAATGCAACACCCTGAAGGAAACATGCAAATAACATGAAATTTACAACATGCATTAACGGAGGTGAGATATGCAAATGATTAGAATTTCAGCGCAGACGCACATCACGCGCGCCTGTGGCGCCACTTCAAAGCGCTATTTAAGGCTTGGAGATTTCGAAGATTTCAAGTTCGGCAATTGTGTTTTTCTTGTGGTTTTTTCAAAAAAACGATCAATTATGCCTCATCGAAAACAGCGATCATCTTTTGATCAAGTATCCGAGTTCGACAGAGGAAGGATAGTGGCCTACCGAGATTGTGGATTATCTTTCAGGGAAAGCGGTAGTCGTGTTGGACGAAACCAAACAACTGTAATGCGGATATGTGATCGTTGGATGCAGGAGGGTACGACGGACTGGCGTGTTCGATCGCATCCACCTCAGCGCACCACTTCACGTGATGACAGGCAAATTGTGCGCATGGCAGTGACGGATCGCTCAATCACATCACGAACCATAGCACAGCACATGCAGTCTGTAACGCATCATCCAGTGTCTGCGCATACCATTCGACGCCGTTTACAGCAGAGTGGTCTGTCCGCAAGACGTCCATTGCTTTGTCTACCCTTGACGCAGAACCACAGACGTCTCCGCCGCAAATGGTGCGATGACAGAAGGATGTGGACGGCAGAATGGAATGAAATTGTCTTTACTGACGAGTCACGCTTCTGTCTGCAACACCACGATGGTCGCATTCGAGTCTGGAGACACCGTGAAGAGAGGATGCTGAACAACTGCGTTATGCACCGCCACACTGGTCCTGCACCGGGTATTATGGTATGGGGCGGTATTGGATATCACTCTCGCACACCTCTAGTACGCATTGCCGGTACTTTAAACAGCCATCGCTACATCTCCGAGGTGTCGGAGCCAGTTGTCCTTCCTTACCTTCAGAGCTTGCCCACAGCCATATTTCAACAGGATAATGCGCGACCACACGTGGCACGCATTGTCCAACGGTTCTTCGTCAATCGCCAGATTGAATTGCTTCCCTGGCCGCCTCGCTCTCCGGATCTTTCGCCGATAGAAAACATGTGGTCCATGGTTGCTCTACGATTGACCCAGATTCCATCCCCAGCTACCACAGCAGATCAACTTTGGCAACGTGTGGAAGCTGCTTGGTCTGCTGTACCCCAAGAACTCATCCAAAGTCTATTTTAATCAATGCCGAGGCGTGTGGCAGCGGTGATCTCCAATAATGGCGGCTACTCTGGCTACTGATTTTGGCAAGAACCACACTTCACAGAAGTCTATAAATTTAATCATTTGATACTTGGTCAACATGTTATCTACAAAATAAATTTTGTTGTGATATCTCTTGTCTTTCATGGTGTTGCAATTTGGGTGGCCAGCAGTGTACATATATATACATACATACATATATATATATATATATATATATATATATATATATATATATATATATATATATATATATATATATATATATATATATATATATATATGTGTGTGTGTGTGTGTGTGTGTGTGTAACATGCCAACCTGTCACATGTTAACGGAGACCGGAGTCGACATGTCACACTTCAAAACTTGTAGTTGCGACCAATAAGACGGATTTCTTCATTTAAATCATAAGTTTTAACTATCCATTTTTTAACATCGATGGCGGAGGTTTACTAGGCAACAAAGCCACGCCAACAGCTTGCTCTTGGAGGTATGCTTGAGCTTTTATAAACTTCACGAGCGTCTTGCCATGTAATCAAAATGTCTACAGCCAGTGGCTGAACTTATGACTTTGATGTGCGAGGTCATCTGATATGTTATGTAATATGTGCGAGAATTTGGAATTGTCGAGGGGACGCTGCGTAGTTATCTTTATTCTTTAAATCGGAAACGAAATTTATATACGTCCAAGGAAATTTAGAAGGATTTAGAATATTGAAAGGGATTTAGTTTTCTTTTATGTTATATATATATATATATATATATATATATATATATATATATATATATATATATATATATATATATATATATATATATATATATATATATATATATATATATATATATATATATCTATATTGTAAGGCATTCGCCGAATAGTAGCGTATAGGAAGCGACGATACAATCCAGTAATATTAAATGAAATGATTTATTTACAGTGCGATGAATTCGATGAAATATTATTACATTTTTGAGTACACACTCTAAATAACGTGCAGGAAACAAGTTCGGCTGCAGAACGTCAGTCTATATTATAGGCACTCAGAGTCTAAACACTAGAGTTCTATTCAGAGTCTAAACACTAGAGTTCTAATGGTCGACAGGAAGTCGAAAGGCTTTACCTAACACAAGGACTTATGGAAAAATCTTATTCACAAGATTCGGTTCGTCTGGAAGAGGTCGACAGGATGTTGGTTAACGGTGCCTATCACAAGGACTTAGAACAACTCTTAATCATGGCTGCATGCTGGAGTAGCTGCCGTCTAGACGCAGGTCTAGGAGCTATCTGACTTTTTAGTTCGTAGCGACACAACTCGTAGCTCTAGCGCTGCGATCGCTCGATATTTAAAAGCGTTTTAATTGGCGCCTTTAAAGTGACATCACTTTTCAGAAGTTCGATTGGTGCTTAAGAGTCCTTCGTCAGCACATCAGCTGGTAGCTTTAGGTCACTTACTCTTCCCCTATCATCATCGATCAAGGGGTCGACCGAAACTAAAGTCTTTTGAACTTCATGTCCAAAATCTCAGACTTACTGTTGCCTCGCTTCCAAGTGTATTGTCTGGGACGATTGCTTATGGTGTTCAGTTGTCCGCTGTATTGACTCTGGATTCTACGGTTGTCTCGTGAATTGATTGAGAGGGTTTTACTATAAATTGTGAGAATCGATGATTCCTCACAATATATATATATAATTTATGATATATTGTTTTCTATTAATTTATGATCTTGTGTGCTTCGATTTTCCTTATTATCTTTATAGAGTTTCTATGCTCACTTCTACCCAGACTTGGATGTATATAATTTGAAGTGGCAATCTATTTGAATTTGAAGCAAACACAGTTTATACATGAAACAATGTTTATTGAATTCGTTGCACATATAATTGGCTTTTACAGCAATAAGCATGCGTACTACTTGTACGGAATGTATAAACACAGCTTTCAAGAACAATATATTTTTATACTCACGAACAGTAAGTCAAACCAGCAGTACAGCCATGTAAACTTCTGGCCCGCTAAGCACTAGCGCAGGATAACACCTTTTCAACCTTAACAACCTCCCCCTTTTCATTAATGACGCTGCGTGGTATTTATACTAAGCGCGTATGCCGAAATTAGCATATCTAAAGCAGCTTCTTTAATTCACTCAAAAGTTCGATTCTTGTGAATCGAATCTTGTGTATACCTTACATCTTCTATTTTGAATTTTAATCGATTTTGTCTCGATTTTAAAGCTTCCTCCCCTAAAAAGCCTTTGCGATCCATTAACACTTTATTATCTACAGTAAAATTTTGCTATATTTTTAGCTGATGAGAAATATGGTTCATATGTAGAATATGATATGGTCATGATACCGTCGCCAAATGTGAAGATAAGGTTCCAAATGGGATTGCTAATGCAAATTTCATGAAACGTGACGCAAAAATAAAATGACAGCCTTTTAAAAAAATAGCATATTTTTCTATAAAGGAGGTTTACCTGAACAATTTATTTTGAAGCTTAACTTAAAATTGTCTTTCTTCAAATCTAGTCGCTATAGTAGAAAACGAGATGCTTATTGGTTCTCTCAGAAATAAAGTTTTTATCAAAAACGGCATTAGAAGTTTCTAGTTTCCTTTCATCAAGGAATCAAATGCTTTAGATTTTTTCAGAAAAATTTCTTTTGTCTCGGAATATAACAACGAATTTTATATTGATTACTGTCTAATGAGATTTTCTTAAGGAATACATCACGACTGGTAAAGGTGAAATTTTCAAATGTTCTAATTACTACACATACTTAATAGCAATAATTGTTTTGAAGTTCAGATGTAAGACGAAATGAAACTCAAGAACAATAAAAAGTATAATTTTAATCTTGATTTATGTTCACACTTAGCGTAAATAACTGAAATATTAGAACTGGATTTGCAAATATTTTAATATACATTTATTACTGAGGAAAATGCCTATCAATATTAATGTTTACAACAGAAAAAGTTGAATATTGCAGTAAGTGTTTGTAATAAAACAACTAAATTGTAAATTAATTCTAAAGTTTACCATTCTTTCAAATAATAAATTTTATCTAGATGAATTCAATAATAAAATAAATCTCAATTCTTATTGTTGTGAAAAAAAATGAGACTGTCAGAAAAGAAAAATAATAATATATATATATATAGAGAGAGAGAGAGATGTAGAGAGAGAGAGGGGTATGTGTTTGTTTGAGTGTATCTACATAAACAACTCTGAATTAGAATAAAAGGTTATTCATCTTGCGAGAGAAATTGAATAACATGAATTTTTAATGAACTGTCGTGATGTAATAAATTAAAGTGTCAATGGGATATATATATATATATATATATATATATATATATATATATATATATATATATATATATATATAAATAATCCTATTTGTAAATTACCTATATTAAGAATATACATATGAAAGCAGTGATGGAAATATTTAACTTTTAGAATCTTAAATCTAGGATATAAAGGAGGAAATAATAAATACAACGATACTTTTGATTTATAAATACTATATTTCGATGAAAGAAATGAAAAAAGATAAATTTTTAGATAAAATGCTATTTCATGCTATAGTTGGTATAAATTGAGATATATATTGTATTCAAAACATCATAGTTTCCTGTGCATTTGATCAATATTTCGGCACTGTAAGTGTAATAGAGAAGATTATGATATTAAAGAGGGTGTTAAAATGACCTGTATATCTGTCCAGATAGCAGAGCATTCGTGATTTGATTTCTACAGTACCAAGATGGATAAAAGTTATCAAATGTGATAAAGTGCGATTGATTTTTGTAGAACTGCCCTATTAAAATACCCACAAATCTACACAAAATTTAATTATTAATAGATCCCTTACATTTTATCTTAATTCAATGAAACCAAATTAAGCGTAATAATAAATGCATTTTTTCGAAATAGTGAAGGGAAACTAGCATTTCCAGTTCTCCATTTTTTAATAAACAAACACTAATACAGCACTAGAAAATAAAAATAAAGACTTCCTACTCAATTTCAAATATTTAAAAAAGGATATTAATTGCTTTCTTATGGATATTCGTCAGAAAATTCGTCGTCTATGTATTTTCCATTATTGAAGCTAGAAAACGAAATTTGCGAGTATTTAAATAAATGATTTATTGAAGAATGTCACATGTAAACCCACGTCGAAATTAACTTTAACTTTCATTCCCCGCATTGTGATAATGGAGAAATAAATTTTATTTAGGTATCGAAAATAATAACTTTTGCTGCATAATGGGATTTTAAGTGTAAACAAATGTTGTGTCCTTGGCAGTATACATATGTGATATTTACAGTATCTTTAACTCATCAAAAACTGAAAAAAAAATAAGTGAAAAGAATTGTTAATTTTCCAATAACTAATAGTTTTGATCATAACGTTATTTAAATGTTTACAATATTTCTGTTTAAAACTTAATTTTTTATCCTGAAATAATTGTATCACATAGAAGGGAAAATATGCAAAATCCTAGAAAGATTGAAATATCAATTACGAAATATATAATTTTAAAATGCAAGTTTTTGTTTTGACTTTATATTAAAAACATGTATCCATTACAAAAACATAATAAGTACTTTTCATAATCCTTCATAAGTAAACAGATAAATTTAAGACCATGGTCGAAATCTGTTATATTGTGAGCTCAACAAAAGCTTTTTATTGGGAAATTAGACATCTGAAAGTGGAGTATGTATGTATGAGTGAAAGTATGTAAATTTGTATACAAATTAGTTTTGGACCACAGAGCTAAAAGTCTAGACGGTCAAAAGAGTAAAAATATGTTCCACGTGATCTTAGAAAACAGTGTACACGCATAAATGAAACAAAAATAAGCATTTGTAAAAGAGGTTAAATAGAAAATTAATCTCTAGCAATTTCGTGATCTCGAGAATCAAACTGGGTGACCATGAATTTTATATCATCAAAAGCTTTCTATAAAAAGTAACACTTCAGATGATAGTTAGTAAAGGTAATTGAATTTGTACTATTTATTTAATAGGAGCTTTAGGCTAATAGACAATACTTCATTGGAGTTTAATCTACTAAACTTCAGTTTTTTTATGCAAATGATTAAAGTGATAGCAAACAAACACACACACACACACACACACACACACATATATATATATATATATATATATATATATATATATATATATATATATATATATATATATATATATATATATATATATATATATATATATATGACGGGCTCCGCCCGTCTAGACTGTCGGTTTAGGGACCCGCTCCCTTCAGAAATCATCGTTCAATATGACATCAAGTGCTTCAAATGCGGCTTTGTGGGACATGGTGCATTCATCTCAGATAATTAACTTGCAATGGTTCAGAATCCTTGCCTTTCCTGAATTTCTTGAAATGTTAAATGTAGGAGTCTCTGTGTTTGCTAGATTTAAGGGTAACTTGAAAGCCGTGTGAACTGTCCACCCTCCTGTCAATAGTGTTGCCGCAATGCTCGAAGAAGCAACAGCTAGGGCAATCTCGTTTCTGTAATCTCATTTCTTATTCTCGATTTTTCTTAAACCAAATAAATTACTGAAAAAGTTTGCCTTAAAACTGAGATTAAAATCGAAAGTACAAAATTACAGAAAATGCAATCAAAAGTATGTTTTAAAATTACAGAAGAACAAAAACAAAATTAAATTACCAACTGAAAAAGTTTGCCTAAAATAAAACTGATATGAAAATAACAATTAAAGGTTAATTCCCAATACATGGTGCCATCCCCAATTTGGCGTAAAATTGGCACCAAAATAACGTTCGAGACCTGTTAGGCTTAAACTGCGAAATGTAAACAAATGTGGCGACCAAGAAAGAGCAAATAAATTGGAAAACATACTTACTGCTGGCTTTATGAAACTCGTAGACACACACGGGATCGTAGCTTCGATCAGATACCCTTGCACTCCGCTACGCTCACAAAAATTCAAAAACTATCATCCGATCTTAAAATCCTCCCCAGATATTTAGAAACAATATCTTTAACCTACATAGCAATAAACGGCTAACTGAAAAGCAATTAACAAACACAAACCATATTTGGCATTTTATCGCCGATTTCGCAAAAATAAAAAAATATGCTCCACCGTGTACTGGGATTGAGCCCAATTTAAATAAAGTAATAACATAAATTAAGTAATAAAATTAATAATCTATAGTAATAATAGGAACAGCTTTGATATAGGACCCCATTGGCGATATTTTGAAATGGCGACTTTTTTTGTCGCCTAGCCAAACATCGCATCGTAAATATCGTATGAATTACATAGAAATTTAATTTTGAAAAATATAAATTTAAAAATAATAAAATATAAATTTAAAAATAATACAATAAGGAAAATAGCGTAAACTTTGTAAACGAATTCTTTGTATACCAAATTGCCAATACATGAATTCTACGATGCCAAAGCCGTTCCAACGGGGTACGATGTTAAAAATGGCGTATTCCATCTTGGTACAATCTGGAAAATGGTTTATTTTAGTTATAACATCAAATAACTACAAAATAACAATAATATGTTTCAAGATATTTAAAGAAATTGAAATCCATGAGTTCACAAACATCTAGAATTAATATCCAATATGTGCGCAAGCGAAGATTCAATCATCCCATGTTTGATTCCAACGCCTGGAGACGAAATATTATTTAAAAACTGTATTTATTTATAATTATTTAAACGTAAATATGAGCTAGTTTTCCCTTTCAGGTTATAATCTAAGGACGTGATGTAATGGGTATATTTTACACACACACATATAAATATATATATATATATATATATATGTGTGTGTGTATAAAACTGTGTGGACGTCTGTACACACATTTAATTAAATAAATACTTAGATATGACAAGATGACTGCAAGGAATCACGAACCGTTATGTAAAAGATATACTATCTCACTACGTGGTGAGACTAAATTAAGAAGTTCTACAACTCGTGCTACTTCATATAAACGTGATTCTCTAAACGAAAACAGCCAAACAAGCTTCGTAGAAAGCATCATATGATATTTACTGACTTCTTTCCCTGTAAGATAATATACGTATTCAATAAACGGTATCATTAATGCTGTAAAACATGAGTACACTAACCTCCCAATCATGAATGAAATATAATACTAGAAAAAATCGCCATTCATCGGGATTCCAAAGCTGAGAAATGCCAGGTGTCACAGTATCAACAAATATTTGCGAATCAATTCTCTCAACAAAGCGGATTCTGTCGGGCTTAATGTCAGGTGAAGTGATCACTTGATAATGTGCAATAAGAGGAAGTTTTCCTATTCAGCTCGTTGAAAGGAAACTTATTTATTAAGACAAGTGCCTGCTGAGGTATGTATTATGATGACTTCCGCATTGAATACAAAACTAATCTTATGAAAAGCGAGAGTGTCGAAGTGAGAATAAACGAAATGTGGTTCTAGAAATTCATGAATGGAAACTTGATATTAATTGAATGGAGATATTTTTGGGAATGACGTGTTCCTAGTGTTGGTTTTAAAGCCATTCAACGTCATTTTCGAAGTCAAAGTTTTATTTTACAGTGTTGTACTATCTAAGGTGTTTTGTTTCGATGACATGTAAAGTTTAATGTTCTGACCTTTTAGAGGCTGTTTTGAATATTTGCCAGAAAAGAAATTTTGATATAAAAATTCTTGTTTTATCCTTCATATGAACTTCAAATAAGAAAGCGATTTACGCATTGTGACTGGTTTTTTGTTTGAGTATAAGACGTTTTCATGCATTTCATGATTTCTTTATTGTTGATCCCGTTTTAAATAAAATTACAGCTATTTCGTGTAATTTAGTTGATTAAAAAACCACTTTTAAAATTAATGATAGCAAAAACTAAATAAGTGTTATTAATTTAATTTAAAACTGTTATATTTAGCTAAAATACAATATTCATAGTATAATTAATTATATTATTTGGGGGTTTTAGTTAAAAATTATTTTTTTCATAACATTTGTTGAGACTAGTTGAAAACTGGAATCCTCTTCAGCTATTTTCTCAATAACCAACTAAATGTACAAAAACCTGAATATAAAATAAATAAAAAAATTATAACATCTTTAATAATTATTTTTATAATACAAAAATTTTTTCAAACACCTGAAAAAATGAACTCATCTCTCTCTCTCTCTCTCTCTCTGTATATATATATATATATATATATATATATATATATATATATATATATATATATATATATTTATATATATATATATAACAGAAAAAATATCAGAAATAAATCTTTATTTTTAAGACCTAGATAAAATGAGTTTTTTTATCTCCAGACAAAGTGCCAAAAAATGTTGAAAATTCATTTGAACATTTAAATCGTGAAAGATGTACAAATGTGAAATTTTAAAACATTTTAGAAAGTTGGCAGATTTGTAATATAACATATAAAGAATCTTATCCTAAATGTGGATATAAAGTGAACTAAAGTATGTAATATAGAAAGAAAGATATGAAACTTAAAGAATATCTTTCCATATTAATAAATAAAACGCTGCACTTCATTATAAAAGAAATAGTGCAAAAAAAAATAAATAAAGTAAACCAAACTGAGAATTTGATAGCATTACTTTATCATGAGTGCTGAGATTATCATTAAAGAATACATAACTTCGGAAAAATGGGATCTTCAAGAAAAATGTAACTTAGCATAATACACTCTTAAAAAAATAGGAGAAAAAAGTTAAAGGCAAAAGATAACGCAACGTGTGAAGCCTGCCAATTTACAAAGGGGGGGGGGGGTGAGGAGGGAGAAATACTAAATGAAAACATGGGATTTTATCGCTTGTTCAAAAGAAGAAATGCTCGAGCTGTTGAAGCCCTGAAGCAGTTTTTTCGTTTCCTAAAGATTTAAATCGCATAGGTAAAATGATAGGAAAACAAAAATAAAGATATTGCCATAATTTCCTTCACTAATTTTGATTCTGCTCTCAGTGTAAACAAATGTTATTCGCTTTAGAAAAACCTATTATTAATAAGAAAAAAATAATAGCAACAGTATTTTACAGCATAGTGTGTTTAGTAGGCTAAATAGTCTATTTATAAGTTTAAATTTATTCATAGCCTTATTATATTATATTACAAGATAAAAGATAACCGAAAAGTAAAAATTACATACATTGAATTTGAGAAACTTTTAAGAACAGCTTTAGTAAATTCTGATAATTTTCTTGATACTAAATGTCATGTTCAATTCACCAGAATACAGGCAATACTAATCCGACCGAAAACTTATTAATTTTTTAAATAACTATCACGTTAAACATTATTCCTATATTCTCTTGTAAACTTTTTGTTTATATATATATATATATATATATATATATATATATATATATATATATATATATATATATATATATATATATATATATATATATATATATATATGAAAAAACATGAAATCATTGTAAAACGTTCCTCTAGAAATTTACAGGTGTTCAATCTACAGATAATTATATTGGTACCACGCACCAATGTAATTATCTGTAATAGTTTAAACTGGAAAAGCATACATTATTGTACTAATGCAAATATTTCTCTCCCGAGTTTTACTTTACGAAAACATATTTCTGAATACCATTAATTTCAAATCAAGAAATATTATATTTTTTTACGACTATGAAATACCTCACCTGAAGTAATTCATTCGCGGAAATTCAAAATACGAGTACTAGCGTTTAAATTTATATGCTAATGATATAACGTTTCAAGGTGTTCTTGGGTGAAGAAGACTTTCCTTTGCTTTAGAGCCATTACTATTGATTTCATTCTTTGGAAAACAAAGTTGAAGGCATTTATATGATAATGAGTCTATTCCTTTCTTCTAGCAATCTGAAAGTTCTAGGAGTCTCTAAGAAATATCTATAAATTTACATCACATATGAATTTGAATACCATTTTGTTAGAAAACACACACACACACACACATGCGCACACTTATATCTATCTATCTATCTATCTATCTATCTATCTATCAATCTATCTCTCTCTCTCTCTCTCTATATATATATATATATATATATATATATATATATATATATATATATATATATATATATATATATATATATATATATATATATGTGTGTGTGTGTGTGTTGGTTGATGGATAGGAAGAAAATAGAGAGTTTAAAAAAGAGGGCAATGAGATAATACGCTTTGATGTGGATGACAGAGAGAACACTGTAGTCAAAGATTTCATGCCTTTGATCCCGCATTTACACAGCCGCGAATGAGGAGAGTCGAATAGCGGGGAAGAGTGAAAAATGGGTGTGTACACATGTATCATAATAATATATGTACATTTATTTTCAGTAAATATAATTTTTTAAAATTTTGATCACATTTCCCATCATGCAAATCCTTGAAAAGTACTTCAGATGAATAAATGGATTGGCACTAATTTCTTCAGGTGCAAATTTAAGAGCATTGCTGGAACTTTTAATGCTTTCCTAAAATAAAAAAGGTTGAACTAATTTGAACTCCACGGTATATGCATTTCTAACAGTTCAAAGGTTCTTGCCGGCCGCAGCCGAAGCTTATACGGCAATTTTACTAATGACGAAACGTCCCACCGCAATCCGCTCGTCTGGGACTCACAGACTCGTCTGGGACTCACAGGGTCCTCTGGGACCCATCAGCTCGTCTGGACTCGGGGGGCGAACGAATTATTCTCGCACCACCAAGCCGGAAAACAAACAAACTAACTAGCATTTACAAATTAAAATTAACTTTCTATCCTATTTGGATGGACAACACTGCCCAGTGCCTCGCCCGTTCCTGGTTGCCCTACTTTATTGAAACACAAAATACATGAAACTCTGGGCACAGACTTTAATACATTCTAATGTAGACGTCCGTTTGGATACATAAATACACCAGCGGACAAAATATAATATAAATATGCATATTATACTTAAGAAACATATACAATTTATACACATTGCTTTACGTACAATATACATATGTCTACTAAACATACCCAACACATTATTTTACATACAGGACAAGCTATACCAACATGCACACACTATTACACAAACTATAATAGTACATATACTGTACATTAATATATTACTCTGATTATAATCATATAAATGTTACACATACCATAGTTACATACGTACAATGCACATTACTATATATAGAAAGAGCATACATATAAATTTCTAATAAATAGTATGGTAAAAATAAAGAAGGTTAACTCTTAGATCATCAATGACAGTTTTGGGTGGATAATTTAATAAATAAAATGTGTCGCAATCCAATTGAAAGCAAGTCTCGCCTTCTTAGAGGAAATTATAAGTGGAATACGTATCTCTGATTATATTAACTTGAAATTTGTCACGATGAAATTGATGTATATTTAAATTTAATTTTAACTTCTTAGTAATAATGTCTTGAAAGTTTCATTGCTTCTCAACACACTGCTTTTCAATTATCGTAAAAGCATTTGTATTGCATTTAGCTAACAAAATTATTTTCATTTTAGAAGTAAAACGCAAGTGCATTCAAGCTAATGGAGCGATATTAGATTTCAATAAAATTAATAATGTAGATAGCTAAATGTACCGACTCATGCAATGTCCTTAAAGTTTCATGTTGCAAAATTTGTACTGTGACTATATATTTAAATAAATCGTTTTTTCTGGTTGAAAACATAAAACAATTTATTAAAAGAAATTAACTAAATGTAAAAACTTAATATGGTGAGACTGAAAAAAATAGATTGAAATTTTATTCATAGTATGAATAAAGCTGTAATTATTTCTTATGAAAGAACACCGGATTATAATCAACGAATCAAAATTGATAAAACATATGTATAGTTCATACAACACTTTTCTCACTGCATAAGATGCGTTTTTTAAAAGTATGGATGAAACGGAAAACAAAATTTTTTTCTTTACATAAATAACATAAAGGATATTGAAACTCGCAAGAATAAAGACGGTTTCTGAAATTTCCGATGAGAAAAATGGAAAAGACTCACGTATTTTATATTCCACACAGGTTCTCATCTGTAAAAATACGGGTGAATGTACCGAACACACTAAAATTCTTTACAGTGCTGCTGTCTCACTACATCAAAACATTATTTCTTCGGGTCTTCTTCATCGTATCTCAAAATTATGCTTATGGTGACTGCCTACGTTGAAAATGTCATATTTTGACTATTTTGGTAAATTTTATTTTTTGCAAGAATCGTGTAGTTCAGTCCTTTCTCTTTTCAAAACCGTTTTGATTTTCATTCTATATCAATTAGAAGAATAGCTATTTTAAAAAACATCGTCTGCTACAAAATTGAAGTAACAAACAACTTTAAATTCGTTTATCTCAGAATTATGTTTTTTAGCACAAATCTCTATCGTTATCATGATATCTCACATAATAACGCATACAATTTGATAAAATTTCCAGGAAATGCTTTAGATGCTATTGTTAACGAAATGACGTACAATAACTGATGCATAATAAATAGTTTTTATTTTTGGTTGTTTTTATAAGGAAAGGAATGACTAATCAGGGAAAATTTTCATATTGGAACATAAAATTTCCTGTATTATATTTGCATTTTAAAATTTCTCTTAGATTGTAGGTAATATTGAAGATAATTGTCATATGTATCATGTGTGAAGAAAATTAAAATAGAATTTTGTGCAGATTGATAGGCATTTTAGCTAAATTTCATTAAAAATTACTTCAAATTGACCAATTTATAAAACAAGTATGGTATTTAAAGGTAAGTTTTTGATTACTTTTTAATTTTTAAGAGCTATTTTACCATAAAACTTTAAAAAATCCTTTAAAAAATGTGTTTCTGTAAAATTGGCTTCGAACGTAGGCAGTCACCTTAATATGTTTATTGTATTATTAAAAATAATTTTAAATGCACTCCAATGTTAGAAAAAGGGAGTATATTAAAAGCAAATTATCCGTTGTTTTAGAAAAATTAAAACTGCCAGTTTCCTGTACAGTCTACTTGTCGCTAATTCCCTTTTGCATGACTTTATATATTTTTTCCAATATAATCAACATTTTACCTCAGGACTCAGCTCATAGCTAATAGCTCACAGCTAATAGCTACAGCTAATAGCTCAGCCATACTGAGAATCTGTTAGCTAAATTATTATGAGGGTACAGTGCAAATAAGCAGACAATACCATCTACATAGGAGTAGCACAGGCATTTTCATATCTTAGCCTAGATTCGAACCAGAGCCCACTCTGTAGAAGCTCGATGCAAACCACTTTGTCGTCAATGAATGATCTAATATTGTAACAATAATACACTGCTGGCCACTGTAAATGCAACACCCTGAAGGAAACATGCAAATAACATGAAATTTACAACATGCATTAGCGGAGGTGAGATATGCAAATGATTAGAATTTCAGCGCAGACGCACATCACGCGCGCCTGTGGCGCCACTTAAAAGCGCTATTTAAGGCTTGGAGATTTCGACGATTTCAAGTTCGGCAATTGTGTTTTTCTTGTGATTTTTTTCAAAAAAAAACGATCAATTATGCCTCATCGAAAACAGCGATCATCTTTTGATCAAGTATCCGAGTTCGACAGAGGAAGGATAGTGGCCTACCGAGATTGTGGATTATCTTTCAGGGAAATCGGTAGTCGTGTTGGACGAAACCAAATAACTGTAATGCGGATACGTGATCGTTGGATGCAGGAGGGTACGACGGACCGGCGTGTTCGATCGCATCCACCTCAGCGCACCACTTCACGTGATGACAGGCAAATTGTGCGCATGGCAGTGACGGATCGCTCAGTCACATCACGAACCATAGCACAGCACATGCAGTCTGTAACGCATCATCCAGTGTCTGCGCGTACCATTCGACGCCGTTTACAGCAGAGTGGTCTGTCCGCAAGACGTCCATTGCTTTGTCTACCCATGACGCAGAACCACAGACGTCTCCGCCGCCAATGGTGCGATGACAGAAGGATGTGGACGGCAGAATGGAATGAAGTTGTCTTTACTGACGAGTCACGCTTCTGTCTGCACCACGATGGTCGCATTCGAGTCTGGAGACACCGTGAAGAGAGGATGCTGAACAGCTGCGTTATGCACCGCCACACTGGTCCTGCACCGGGTATTATGGTATGGGGCGGTAATGGATATCACTCTC
Source organism: Dolomedes plantarius (assembly GCA_907164885.2). Lineage (NCBI taxonomy): Eukaryota > Metazoa > Arthropoda > Arachnida > Araneae > Dolomedidae > Dolomedes > Dolomedes plantarius. The sequence continues at coordinate 96,863,697 of OU015490.1, forward strand.
GCACACCTCTAGTACGCATTGCCGGTACTTTAAGCAGCGAGCGCTACATCTCCGAGGTGTTGGAGCCAGTTGTCCTTCCTTACTTTCAATGCTTTCCCACAGACATATTTCAGCAGGATAAATCGCGACCACACGTGGCACGCATTGTCCAACGGTTCTTAGTCAATCGCCAGATTGAATTGCCTCCCTGGCCGCCTCGCTCTCCGGATCTTTCGCCGATAGAAAACATGTGGTCCATGGTTGCTCTACGATTGACCCAGATTTCATCCCCAGCTGCCACAGGAGATCAACTTTGGCAACGTGTGGAAGTTGCTTGGTCTGCTGTACCCCAAGAACTCATCCAAAGTCTCTTTGAATCAATGCCGAGGCGTGTGGCAGCGGTGATCTCCAACAATGGCGGCTACTCTGGCTTCTGATTTTGGCAGGAACCACACTTCACAGAAGTCTATAAATTTAATCATTTGATACTTAGTCAACATGCTATCTACAAAATAAATTTTGTTGTGATATCTCTTGTCTTTCTTGGTGTTGCAATTTGGGTGGCCAGCAGTGTATTTAGATTTTTAAAGTATGCAATTAAAAATCCTACTAGACGAATAATGGCCTTTTTACACTGAATGCGGAGCGTTACATAGCGTCAGCGTTGAAAATTTAACACAAAAAAAAGATCGCAATTATTTGAGCACGTTAAGCGTGAAATCAATCACAGGTCATGCTAGAAATCTGGGAACGAAAGTAGTAAAGAAGAAGGTGGGATTATGGACCCTGCGTTTGTTTTGGACCCACTTAAAAATCTGCCCTATGCGCAGGGCGCATCTGCGCAAAACAGCTGTGAACTAGAGATGGCTGCAATTGAATGTCAAGGTCATTGAACTCAGTCCACTTCCAAATGACGTCCTAGTTTGTTTTGCGAGTTTTCAAACTTTTTTCCAGGTAAATAAAAGTGAATATTTTACATAACTACTACTATGTTTGGTAAAAACTGATTCCCGTGTCTTATTCTACATGAGATAAAGTTCCTTTTAAGCTAGTTCGAAATAAAATTTTTGTAACTCATAATGTGCTGCAAAATGTTGGGGGTCCATATTAACCTCCACTTTGGGTCACCTGGTAGTTTTGACTTTTTTCACTTATGTGATTGTATTCCTCTTAAGATTTGATTTAACGGCAAATCCAGTTAAGGATGTTTAGATGAGTTTTGGAAGAGGTTAGAGCCCAAAAATATGAAAATCAGTCTTGGTATGAATCTGGGAACCAAAGTAGTAAAGAAGAAGGTGGGATTATAGACCCTACATTTATTATGTACCCCCTTAATAATCTGCCCTATGCTGCGCCTGCGCATAGGGCAGATTATAAGGGCATTTTGGTTAACTGTGGTATAACCACAGTGAGCCAAAAACAAAAGAGGGGTCAATAATCCCACCTTCTCCTCTAACTAACGCAACGCTCCGGAAAATCATGCAAAGCTAACTGGCCTATAGACGAGCACAGAAAACATGCAGACTGCAAACGTATGTAGTGCCACGGGACCCACGTAAGCTAATCAGGTTAAATGACATCGGATATTTTCAATCTTTCACAATGACCAAACACAAAACGAATTTTCTTAGGTTTTTGTATCGATAACACTACAATTCAATGTAGACAACTAAGGTTAAAGAGCGAGCATCTTTAACATGTATGGCTACTTTTGAAATAATACGCTTGCTTTGAATATACCGATATTCAAACATCCAACTTTATTTGGAAGCATCTGCGGTATATTAGCAGCCTATCAAAAGCTCAACAGAAGCAAACGGTAAAAAACAAAATTATAGAACAATTTTGCTCAGAATTTTTCGTGGGCAGAGACAAGGGAAATCTGACGCTGTTGTTTGTTCTAACAACATATAGTTAAATTTCTATGATGTTGTTTGTTCTCCATAGGTATAATAAACAATTTCTTACTAAGCTTTGAAAATGGAATCTTTCATAAAAAGTTACGTTGAAAATATTCTCCTTTTAAGTTGTAAGGCTGTTGTTTGAAGCTGCAAGTACTCAATTCTGTTATAGGATACTCTGGTAGGAGAATGTTACCTGAATTGATTTTTAATATATCAATATTCATAAATTTCTACATTTTTTGGGTCAGTTTAGAATGCATTTGCCATAATGATATTCGCCTTTGCAGACTTCAATTATGTTGCTTCCCTTGCTTCGATGTTATGTTGAAAATATTTCAGTTGTATATTTAAGTTGTAAGGCTGTTTGGTGCTGAAAGTACTAAATATGGCCATAGGTTTCTGTGGTATGAGAAAGTTACCTGAATTGGATTTTTATCAATAAACATTCATAAATTTCTCCTTTTTTTGTCAGTTTAGAATGCATGTGCCCTGAAGATATTCGCCTTTACACACTTCAATTCTGTTGCCTTACTTTGCATCGAAGTTACTTTGAAAATAGTCCCCTTTTAAGTTGTAAAGCTGTTGCTTGACGCTGAAAGTACTGAATTCTGCCATAGGTTGCTCCGGTAGGGGAAAGTGACCTGAAATGATTTTAATCAGCCAACACTCACAAATTTCTACTTTCTTTTGTCAGTTTAGAATGCATTTGCCCTGAAGATATTCGACTTTACACACCTCAATTCTGTTGCTTACTTTACATCGAGTAACAGGCGGTGGAACCAACATTGCTCCCTATGAGAAGACTGCAGAAGGTGCTTTAACTGGTATTCCCACTCTGTGGAAGTTTGATGTTTTAACCACTCTACCATGTTGATGAAACAACTTTCTATGTAAAACAGTACTCTTAGATTTCCAGAACCCTTCAGCTAGCCATAGTAACCTTTCACAAGTACTTTTGGCACCGTAGATGTATTCGCATATTTGTTCTGTTCATTGAGTGGCGACTTCTAAAAAAATGTATTTCGCAGAATAGAACCCAACCAACCTAAATATTAGAATGAATGTCTGTTTTATCAGTAGGTTTTGTTTTTACGCTGTATAGAAGAAAGCCGAAAATAATGATAATGATTGTATGCTACCACTGGAATAAAAATATTCAGGTGACTGGAAAGAATAACATGTTTTATCGTTTCAAAACTATTATGTTTCTTTGTGCTTTCTTTAAGATAAAATGTTCTACAAGTTAAGCTACATTTCCAAAAACATTATACTGACTGTATTAATTATTATGTATGAGAACCATGAGAGCATATTATAGTCCCCCCCACGACTGTACGAAAACTGTTATTCACTACAAGTAGACAGCATTTTCTAAACTTTTTCTTTCATGTTTACTGCACGTTTACCTTAATGACACTCAGTTCGATTATTTTCTTGACATAAAATATTTCAGCTACCTGTTTGGCGGATCTTTCATAGATCCCTTTATCTATTGTAAAAAAATATTCTATAAAAACTAAAAAGTTATATTTTATTCCATAATTTTTCATAATCTCTTTTTAAACAGCTTCTTCCTGGTAATCGGTTTAGCACTTTAAAATCTAATAGAAATTTCCTTTTAAATATTTTCGAAATTTCCTGACGGATTCTGAAGAGACTTGTGACAGTGTATATTTTGATAAAAAAAACTATTCAAATGTTTAAATAACTCTCAGAGAGTCTCATCTTAATATACTCGGATAAAAAAAAGTGATTTAACAGATAATTCTAAATCTTCCTGGTCGTTCCTAAGAGGCTTTCACAAGCGAATAATACAATCGGGAGGATTGAAAACCGGATGCGATGTTATTTTTGGCTAAAAAATTAAATTTTAGAACAATTCCTTCCTGTATTTGATCTTAAGCAATGGAATAAATTACGGCTGAAGAAAACTATAAAATTTATAAAAAGCATTTTTCTTGTGTTTGGGTCGATAATTATGCATAAAAGATCATAAAATTTATTGATGGGCAGGAAAACAAAGATTAAAAAAAATAAATATTACTACGAAAACATTTATTTCAAAGCCATCAATACAAAGAGAATATTTAGTATTTCCTAAGAAAAATAAATAAATTGTGTATTTTCTGTAAATTTCACTAGTAGCGTGGATGAAGAAAATTAAGAAATTATTGAAGCACTTCAATCACAGAGACAAGTAGGACAGTTCTTCCGAGAGCAATGGACTACGTTGTGGGAAAATGTTTTTAAAAAATAAACCTAATAATTTCAAAATTAAATGTTAGACCAGTGATTTCCAACCGGTGTGCCGAAGCACTTTAGGGTGGTACGAGATTCTTTTTGGGATAAACAGAAAAAAAAAATGTTAGTAGGGCCCTCTTAAGTTGATATCAAATATTAGTTCTCTAAGCACCAGTTGGAAGTCTCACATTAATAAAGTAAAACCATTCTTAGTGATTTCTATTGTAGTCGTCTAGTGTAATACTACAATGAATCCCACAGCTATTTTTGAAACTGTATTAAAATATTCTATTCTGGTGTTTGATACTTATATCTTTGAATACATAAATGAAATAAACAGAGGATTAAGTGTTTACTTGAATTTAAGTTGTCATGTTCCTAGTAAAAATTCCGCTTTGATTTAATATTGAAAAAATTGGAAAAAAAACTAAAATTTTAACAAAGGTGTCCCGAGTTTCTAATCACATTCCCAAGGGTACCGCAAACGTAAAAAGGCTGCAACTCCCTGTGTGACACATTTAATTTCAAAGAGTAAGTTGATTTCTTAATCTTGATTTGTCTGTAAGAGTCTTAGGACCCATAGGTGTCGTTTGCAGTTTACATATTCTACCGAAAGTTTGAATTATTATTATCAAATTTATATTAGCAGGCTCTTATGAAATTTTGTCAACAGAAATGATGATGGTGTTTCTTATATATCAATACAATAGAGACACTAACGTGGTACTGTACATGATAACGCAAAAATAATTAATCCTAAATTACCGAGTTTGCCCAAATTGTAAAATCGCCAGAGTTAATATACAGTGGAATCTCGATCGATCGCTTTTGAAGGGACCGACTGAACTGAACTATAAATGCGGAAAAACGATAGATGCGGGAATATTACAAAGCAAAATTATTATCGGGCTGGGTGAAATAAACGATACATAAGGGAAAACGATGGTGCGGAAAACGATCGACAGAGATTCCACTGTGTATATATATATATATATATATATATATATATATATATATATATATATATATATATATATATATATATATATATATATATATATATATATATATGATATAATCAGTCAATTAGGATAAAAACTGCAGAAAGAATAATCAAATTCATTGTAAGTATCAATAGAAATCAATTGAGATATCTCTCTCCTACCACTACAACCTATGGCAGAATTCAGTACTAATCGTCATACAATAGCCTTACTACTTTAGAGAAAAACAAAACTAGTTGGTACTCGTGAAAACGTGACAGCTGGATAGTAAAGAAACGTACTAATACACAAATTATACTCAACACATCATTGCGAAATACTGAAAATCATAATATAAAGAATGGAGAAATACACTTTAAAAAATTACTGTTGTACCCAATAAAAAGAAATTTGGTTACTCATCAGAACGAAATAAACAATTTCCGCCAGGTATAATTTTATTTCTCAAACGAGCAGTCGAGCAGAAGCACCAGAGCAGTCGTTTTGACTGTTTTCGATGTTCAGCTTAGATTCCTAATAAAAACCCGCTATTTTAACAACTCACAATTTTTTGAATTTTCCTAAAAAACCTCAAAAATTATTGGTATCAATTCTTAATAGAATAAAATTAAAATTAAAAAAGTTATTTATACTTATGCCTAGAAGCTCGAGGAGCAGTCAAATTGACTGCTAGTAAAATTGGATAGATTAATCTTGTTTTCTCTCGAGGAAAAAAACTTTTCTTGGAAAAATATTTCCCCTTTCATTCACTGATTCTTTACAACAGGAAATACACCCCCTTCCCCCTGTCTCTCTACCATCCATCCCTTGTTGGAGAAATGTAACTGTCCATAGTTTGCAGTAGTTGAGTCATCTTATCTTTTTGTGGCATTTCAATCTTTCAACCGCACTACTCGAAGACCGCGTTATCTTAGTCCAGATACAATTGTACAACTTTCACAGGATATATCTGAAAATGAATCTGATGTTGAAGAACATAGTATTGATGATGATATGGATTACGCGCCTCCACAAAACTTTGAAGCAAAAAGTAGTTCTAGTGATTCTGAAGAAAGTATGGATGAGACGTTGTAAAGTATACATAAGATTCGATTAACAAGAATCGAACTTTTGAGTGAATGAATTAAAGAAGCTGCTTGAGATATGCTAATTTCGACATACGCGCTTGGTATAAATACAAAGCAGTTTGATTAAGTTAGAGGGTTGTTAAAAGGTTGATAGATAAGCGAGAGAGAGCTACGAGGTAAGCAGCTCCAGGTGTTAACCGGCGCTTGTGCTTAGCAGGCCCAAAGTTTATGTGGTAGAACTGATGTTTTGACTCTCTAGTTTGTGAGTATTGCAAAGTGTATTTTTATTGAATGATAATATATATTCCGTACAAATAGTACGTATGTTTATTGCTGTAAAAGCAAAATCTATATGTGCAACGAATTCAATAAACATTGTTTCATGTATAAACTGTGTTTGTATCAAATTCATTTAGAGTGCCGCTTCAAATTATATACACCCAAGTGTGGGTAGAAGTGTGTTATACTCCCCAAAGTCCTCGGGCCAAAATATTCAGCCCGTCGGAATTTCTGCAGTAAATAGTTCGTCAATAGTAATTGCGGCATCCACATCTGCTGAAACAGGTAAGAAATGCTTATGTTTATGTATTGTTATTTTTTGAGAAGTACTTGCATTTTTAAAAACATAATGTATCATGTATTGTCAAAACCATACATATACTTTTTTATAATTTTAAGTTCCAATAATGTACAAGGTAGAGGATCAAAGAGGCATTATTCATCTAAATCAGGATATGGACGTGGAAGAGAATGTTATTAAAAACTTCATTAGGAAGGATCTCTATATGTCTCTAAAGATGGAACCTCGTGGACTGTGACATCTGCTTCAGAAACGAAAGCTGCAAAATATAGAGCACTAAATGTGCTAAAAGAAGTTTCGGGTCCAGCACCATATACAAAAAGAAATATCGGGGAGAATGAGTCTAGTGCTTGGATGTTATTTATGAATCAATCAATGTTACGCCATATAAAAAATTGCACGTCAGCACAGGCAGTTTTGAACAAAGAAGAAAACTTGACAATAACTTTAGAAGACCTTGATGCTTGTATTGCTATTATTTATGCAAGAGGAGCATTTGGTAGCGATGATATGTATTACGATTTTTTTTATGGAATAATACATGGGGTCCTCCTTTTTTTCGAGAAACAATGTCTCGTAATCGTTTTCGAGATATAATGAAAAACCAAAGGTTTCATTTGAAGTCACCTAGGACTAAGCGTTTAGAAATTGATAACTTTTCTCTGTGTTCTGACATTTGGAATAAATTTATAGAAAACTGTGATAGTTCCTATAAGCCAGGAGAAAATCTTGTTGTGGATGAACAGTTATTTCCATCCAAAGCCAGGTGTAAATTTATACAATATATGCCGAATAAACCCGACAAATTTGGTATGAAATTTTGGATGCTAGTTGATGTAAACTGTGCATCCAACTGTAAATATAGAATCACATAATAAGAAGAAACTTCCAGAGACAGTCGAGTTCTACAACAAAACCAAATGTGGTGTTGATATCGTTGACCAGATGACGCGTAAATATTCCGTACGGGCAGCTTCATGCAGATGGCCAGTGCATGTTTTTTATAATGTGCTGGATTTGACAATATCAAATGCCTATGTTATTTACAGAGAATTAATTGGTAAAAATATTTCAAAGCATAGCTTCTTAATAAACCGTTCTTTATTAAAAAAAGTTCTTAAAAGATATAATTAAAAATAATGAAAAGTGTTTTAAAGTTGTATAAAACATTTGTAATTTAAGATATGCATCAAAATCAGTGAGCAGTCAGTTTGACTGCCGTTGGCGCTTCTAGGTATGGAGAAAGTTCGTCGCTTCTAGTGTTAAACATAATTGAGAGCTAGAGAGATTCCTCCAAATAAACAAATTAACGTATTTGTGCGGCCTCGTGCTTAGTGAGTATTTAAAGCCATATTTAAACATGGCACTGAGCATGCGCATTAGAAAGAATATTATTTCAAAAGTAACCATGGATGTTACAAATTCTCACCTTAGCTGTCCACAATGAATTGTAGTGTAATCTATACGAAAGAAATTCGTTTAGTGTTTGGTTATTGTTGAAGTAAGAAAATAATCTATTTAGCTTGTGCCTGATTGGTTTACTTGGGTCACCTGGCACGGCATATGTTTTCAGTGTGCATGTTCCTGCACGTGTCTATTCCTTCCAATAGAGTTTTTGTTGGCGATAGAAATTTAATCGACAAGTTGCCAGTACCCACGTGATCAATCTGTCAACGACGCCTAGCTGCTGAAACGATATGCTCTGTTATAGTCTTTGTTATGTATCTGTCCGTGTTCGTTTGATCTAGTTTTTGTTCTAATGTGTGTCAATAAATGTGTGCAATATTACAATTATATTTTACTAGCTGACTACCTGTACTTCGCTACGTACATTCAAATTAAATACAACGGTCAAAATATGCAATTAATGACTATATATATATATATATATATATATATATATATATATATATATATATACAAAATAAATACAAGGATCAATGTATGCAATTGTTGTAGAAAAACAAAAAAATATATATTTATAAAAAAAAACGTAACCGAACTGTTTATAGACAAACTAACGTAGAAGAAAATATTCAAATTAAATCTAATAGAACATACTAAAGAATATAGTACTGTTAGTATAGTACAGTTTGAGAAACATTTCTTTTACTTTATTTTAATAATTTTTTGGATAATGTCGAATCGTCTGCCTGCATTAGCAAGAAAAAAAATCGTCTATTTCGTTGTTATGCACGTGACGCAAAATTAGTTTAAAGTATCACAAAAAAAAAGAAAATACGTGATCAACATTTAACAAATTATATTCCAATAATTAATCTTTAAAAATTCACCAAAAATCAGAAAATAGAGTTAAAGATTTGAAAAAATTTCATTTTAAAGCAATTTTTATGATATTTCTCATGATATAAATTTTATAACGCCCAGATTATTATTTTAAATGCAAACTTTAAAGAATGTTACAAAATAGCTTAAAAGTTTAATCTTAAAAAAATCTAAGAAGAATTTTTCAAAATTATTTCTTAGTGCATCCCTACACTATAAGAAGAATCGCCATGCAAAATTTCAGTCCTTTTGATCCTGCGGTTTGGTCTGTGCGTTATCTGTCAGTCAGTCAGTCAGTTACAGAACTGTTTTATACGTTAGATTATCGCATCACACATCAACAGTTTTTAATTGCGTAATTTAAAAATCTAAGTATTGTTGTTACAATATTAGCCCATACATTGTCCAAATGGTGAAGTGGTGAGCATTGAGCTTCCACAAAGTGGCCTCTGCTTTGAATCCAGACTAAGACATCAACGTGCCTATGCTGCTCGCATATAGAGGGAGTGTCAGAACAGGGTTGCCCAAATTAGTTGGCAGATCTGTACTGTCCGTCCGGAGCCAAGGCCCATATGAAACATAACCGAACAGGGGAAATCAACCCTCGGCTGAATTTCAAGGTTTTGCTACGCAGCTTCTGGTTTTCAGGCTAAACATTGCTTATGGAACGACCGTACGGGAAGCTTAATTTGTGGATTACACTGTATTCCCATAACAAAGTAGCGAACAGACTCTCAGAGTGGTTGGGCGACTGTTCTCGGGACAAGTTCTCTTCACGGTTGAAAAAATTATAAATTCATGCAAAAGTTAATTAGTGACAACTAGAGTATACAGTAAACTGGCAGTTTTAACGTTTGCAAAGAAATTATTACATTTCTTTTAATAAATCTCCCTTCTCTACCATTGGAATGCATTTAAAACTATTTTTAAAATGCAATAAAGATAATAAGTATAATAACGAGAAACGATGAAAAAAGATAGAGGAAAAAATGCTTTGATGTAAAGAGACAACATCACTTTTAAGAAACTTAATCCTTTCCGTAGATCCATCCGTATTTTTACAGATGAGAACCTGTATGGAATATGAAATACGTGTGTCTTTTCAATTTTTTTGGTCGGAAATTGCGGAAACAGTCTTTATTCTGGCGAGTTTCAATCTCCTTTATGTTATTCAGTTAAAAATAAATCTTTGCCATTTCTTCCGTATTTTTAAGAAATGCATGGTTTGCAGCCCGCAAAGTTGTGTATAAACTGCAGATATAATAGTTTTATCAATTTTGACTCGTTCTTTATAAATCAGCGTTCACTTCCGAGACATAAATATAGCTTTAATCATACTATAAATAAAAGTTCAATCTAATTTTTTCAGTCTCCTTCATTTCATCTGATTAATTTCTTACATGGATTTAATTTATTTTTAACAAATTGTCTTATGTTTTCGAGCACAAAGAAATGATTTAATTAAATATGTAGTCACAGTAGAAATTTAGCAAAATAAAACGTTAAGAACATTACATGAGTCGATACATTTTGCTATTTACCAGTCTCATTTTGAATTTAATATCAGGAGACATAAAGCCAATTTCTTAACTGTAACTGATGACAAATGTAATTTTTTTTCCCTAAATCATCACATTATTAATTTTATTAAAATCTGATATCGCTCCATTAGCTTGTAGTAAGCACTTGCGTTTTCCTTCTAAAATGAATATAATTATGTTAGCCTAATGCAACCCAAATGCTTTCACGATAATTGAAAAGCAGTGTGTTCAGTAGCAATTGAACTTCCAGGACATTATTGCTACGAAGGTGAAATTAAATTTAAAAAATACATTAATTTCAAAGTGACAAATTTCGAGCTAAAATCATTAGACATAAGTATTCCATTTATAATTTTCTCTAAGTAGGCGAGAATTTCATTCAATTCAATTGCGACACATCTCATTTATTAAATTATCTATCCAAAACTGTCATTTCCGATCGAAGAGTTAATGACTTCTTTATTTTTACTATGCTATTTATTATAAATACATATACCGATCAGTTTAAATTGTTTCAACCTTTATTTTTGTTTGAGGAAAACATTAAACAATTTTAGCAAGGCACTTAACATTGTACCTGAAGAAATTCCATTCCGTAAGTGCTTTTTAAGACATTGCATGTTCATTGAATTAAAAAAAATTTATCAAAATGCCTGCGGAAAATAAACACTGTAAACTGTTTTTAATGACTATGTAAGTGGTAGTCGATGGGTTGTTTACATTTAAAAATTATGTATTTCTTCTTTAAAGCTGCTGTGTACTGACCCTATATGATTCGCTCATTCAATGTTAATCTATGGGGATAATTTGTCCAAGGATTGTCAATTTGGAATAAAGATTCTTTTTTTTAAAAATCGCATTTCGTAAAAGATAAACAAATTTTACACCTTGGGGCATTTTTCGTTTTTTTAAATACAAATCATATTTTAAAATTTAAATTATTCGGAGAAAAAAATCTAGTATAGTTTGTTTTAAACGCTCCTATATTCCTTTGTTGGAGGAAATTTATAAAAAGAAACATCAATCCAAGTGACCAAGGGAATTTCAACCTTGTTATTTTAAATTTTAAATATTTTCCTCTATACACAAAATGACAATAAATAATATTATTTTTTACTTCATTGAAGTCACTTATAATTTTAATATAAATATTTTGTGCAAGAATAAGACTTCTTTTTATTATTAAATAATATATTATCAAAATATTCATCAACAATAAATAATATTCATAGAAAATGCCAGAATTTTTCAAAATTCTCCCTGATCATTCATTTTCTTCTAATTTCTTCCAAATTTCTCAAGATTGTTTATGGAAGTGTTTGTTATAAAACTGTGCACAGTCCTTTGAATCCACAAATACTTTTTAGATTTATAGACAATGAAATAAAGTAAAATCATTCTAAACATTAAAAAAATAATAACAGGCAGAATAAAAACATTAAGAATTTAGAATCATACAAAAAACAAATTCAGAGCACAATAATGCTTATAAATACTTTTATATTAAAATAAAATTAATGTTTTTTAATGATATGGAATGCGCAGGAAGCATTTTGAAAATCAGGTATTATTCCATCAAAAAATTCTTACTTTGAATTCGTAGGGGCTTCAATGCAGCGAAAAAGATTATTAATAATTATTATTATGTATATTGAGTAAAAAAGGAAAATTAAAAAATTCGAGGTGGAAAATCTCCTATCCCCTATATTTGAATATTTTTGCGAAAGTAAAATTAGAAAGTTCACGTGTTCATCATAATGTAAAGCATTGTAGATGGGTTGCTAACATTTCAAGGCAATAATTTTTTTCATTTGCTTATATATATATATATATATATATATATATGAGACACCTGTCGAACGTAGCTGCAAATTAATTCTAAAAAAGGGCCCCTGTGCAAACGGAATGTATACAATTGAAGACAATTGAAGAATTAAGGATCACAAACACTTCATCTCGATGTTGTGGCGTTTATTAAAGATATAATTAACCAGTCCGGTACGTCATTATTTAGCAAGCTCCCCTACCACAGAAGAAAAAGTGTCTTAGCCCTATGAGATCCAAACTCCGCGTGTGTACTTGTTAAACCTCACAAGTAGAGAAAATCTGCGCAAAAATCCCGTGATAGCATGTGACGATGATTTCGGAAGTCCGAGCGCGTGGTAGACAATTTATTACCTATGATTTCAGGAGCGCGTGTTCAAAAGACCATGTAATCTAGACCATGTGATCTAGAGAGCAGTCAGACCATGTGATCTATACTGCAGGCTAGCTGAAAAGCGCGTACTAATAGTAAATCTTGGGGCAGCGTGATGAGACTGTCCTTGAACCCCTGGTCTTCGAAAACAACACTTCTAGAATGCGGAATATAGTCACGTTAGTGAACCATTCTCTTTTCAAAACCCTGAATGTCTGAAAATTGCTAGAAGTACTCGAATGGTTTTAATTACGTTAATTGGGCTAATTAATTGGCTTTTCTTTAGATTTAACGAATTTATATGTTTTCATTAATTTATTAACATTCCTTATTGCCTGGAAATTTTAAACAAAGAAAATTTTGAATTAATTTTGTAGCATATTATATTCATATTGGAAATACTGCCCTTAAAATACGTTCATGGACTTTGAATTCATTAGAAGGAACATGACAAAGTTTCAAAATAATAAATTTGGAAACAAATAATAAAAAAATCAAAGTGAAGTGTTTCTTTAACCGTGACTGTTTTCGAAATGTCGGAGTTTCTAAGGCTCTGTCAGTCGAGAAGCGTTAAAGTTCGAGAATTTTACTCGCTGAAGAGGTATGAGAAAATAGAAATTGCTAAAGATTCAATTATTTCAAGTATGACTGAACACTTGAGTGGAATATTACTTGCTGGCTACATTTAAAAAGATGCTAAATTCTGTTAATATATATGAAGTGGATGGGCCAGTTTTAAGGACTGTGTTGCAGCGGATAGATAGATAGCATAGTTTTTAATGAGTAACTCAGAACGTTTCCTTTGTATGTCTAATGCAACATTTAAGTTATTTAAACATCTGGAGAGACTGGTAGTTAAGCCCATTTTGATAAACTGTTTTATTTGTTATAAAACTTGTTTGTTAGTTTTCATTTCATCATGGCAGTGGTAGATTCACAACCACGTTTACCCTGCAATGATATTTCAGTGTAATAGCTTAAATTTCAGCATTTATTGTGATATTTGCATGTTCCAAAATTAAGTTTATATTATTGTATTATTGATGGGTTAACTTTATAAGAAATTTGGTTAGTTTAGTTTCAGGTATATTATATAGGTTTATTTAGTTTCAGGTATATTTATTTCAGGTACTGTTCCAGTCTGATCATCTCCGGACTTTTCCTTCTTCGATTATATTAACTCTTTTTTATTTTTAATCATAAACTGTTCCCAATGTAATTCTACTAACAGCTGCTGTAGTGAATTGTAGCGCAAGATTTCTATAAATAGATCACTTACTGTATAGCGCACATGCGCATTGATTTTCAGCATTTCGATTCCCGCGTTAAGTAAATTTTTGTCACTTCGAAAGGGTGCTTTTTACTAAGAGCACATTCTATTTTCATTAAATGTTATTCTTAATATTAATTCTGTTGACTTTCGTTTCTATTTGTCGTTTGATTTAGAAACTTTTAACCACTAAACCTCATGTTGACTACTTCCATTTGGTGCATCGGCACTGGAAGTTTTGATTTGAAATAAATTCATTAGAATAAAACTCAGTTGGCGTTTTCGTTCCCTTGTGGTAGGTTTTGTTAGGTGAAAAATACTCGTACTTCGGTTGGGAAGACCGACGCCATTGTGATTTCGTTTATGGATTAACACGGATTTGATGCCTTTCCAAGGTAAGAAGAATATTTTTATTAGATGCTCCAGAGCTCAATTATTTGAAACTATTAGAAGAGCTTGATTGAAGATTTGAAAAATTGTTGATTTAGTTGATATAACTGTAGAGATTTATTTAGTTTTTGAGTATAGAATTCCAATTTTATAGAAGTGTTGAAATGTTGAATATGAATATAAATATATAGTAGAATTTTCATTTATTGAATATTGTTGAAGTGTCACATAACTTGAGAGATGGATGAATTGTCGAAACAAAAAAAGATTAGAGGCGTTGTTCGCACCGCAGTAACTAGATTTTTGAACAAACTCGAAAACGAATTTGATCAGTTAAATACTGAAGAGCTATTAGAACAGAATTTAATTCAACTTTTGGATTTAATTAAACAAATAAAAGATTTAGACAAGGCAGTTCAGTCTCTTATAACAGAAGAGAAAGAATTTGATTCTGAGATTAATTCCGCTGTTGATTATAATAGTAAAATGACATTGTGGAATGCAAAGCTTTCCGCACAACTGAAAATTATTTGTCGTAATGTTGATCGAAATATATCGGGTCAAGATGATGGTAGAACCAGCGAAAGCAGTGCTATTGGAGTTTCATCAATCTCTCAAAATCATTTGAAAACTGTTAAATTACCTAAATTGAATATTGATAAATATTATGGAGATCCTTGCAACTGGCTAGAGTTTTGGAATAAATTTCAGAACGCAATCAATAAAAACGTAACTTTATCACTTATTGATAAATTTAGTTATTTAAAATCTTTGTTAGGCGGTGTTGCCGCTAACGTAGTTAATGGATTCGCACTAACTGAAGAAAATTATAAAGAAGCCCTCTGCCTCTTAGAACAGAGATTCGGCAAAGATTACCTGGTAATAAATGCCCACATGAACAGATTATTAAATTTATACCCTGTTAAAGATACAAATAATATAACTGGATTACGTAAACTTTATGACACCTGTGAGGTGCAAATTAGAAGTTTAGAATCGCTCAACGTAACCTCTGGAATGTATGGCCATTTATTATACCCTATTTTAATAAAATTAATTCCAGAGGAGTTATCCTTAGCATTTAATAGAAAACGATTGGATCAAGAAATGAATCAATTTGATGTTTCCGAATTATTGAAATTTCTTAAAGTCGAAATAGAATGTAGGGAATCTTCCATTTTGTTTCAAAATTCAAAAATTGAAAGAAAAAAACCAGTCAATCAGCATTCGGGTTCAAAATATCAACATAATTTTAGTTATAATAATTACAATGCTCGTGAGACGTCGCGAAATCAAAGTCGTCCTTTCATTTCATCTAATGTAGACAAAACAGTAGAATATTTAGCGCCAATTTCAGAAACGGCATGCCTCTACTGTAAAGCAACAAACCACAATTCTGAACATTGCAATAGCATAACTGTTGATGGAAAGAAGGAACTATTAAAGAAACAAGCGCGTTGCTTTCTGTGCTTACAGCAAAAACACAGAATAAAAGACTGTAGGAAAAAGGAAATGTGTGATATTTGTAATCATAAACATAATCGGTCTATTTGTTTTCAATTTGGCAAAACGATTGACGATAAAGTAGTTACCGCAGTTTCGCATTGCCAAGAAAATATTAAAAGCAATTCGGTAGCAAAAAACGATTCTGGAGTTTTATTGCAAACCTGTACTGCGATGATTAGATCTTCCTCAAACGAAGAAAAAGAACCTGTTAGGATTCTTTTAGATAACGGATCGATGAGAAGTTTTATTAATTGTACAATTTCTCAAAAATTAAGGCTTCCCGTAATAAGAACCGAAAAGCCTTCTGTTTATGCCTTTGGTGTTAAGGAAGCAACTCAAAAAATTTATGATGTTGTAAAAGTCCGTCTGGAAAATAGAGATGTGCCATCTTTGAACATTGAAATTGAAGCATTAGTTACAGACCAGATTTCGGCCGCTAACATACCAACCCCTGACCTAAACATAGATAAAAGATATAAATATTTAAAAAATCTACAACTTGCAGATTCCTATAATTATAGAGACAATGAAATAGTTATTTTAGTTGGATCAGATTTCTATTTTAACATAGTAAGTGGCAGAATTAAACGATTAGATGATAAACTTGTAGCTTCCGAAACACTGTTCCGTTGGTTTTTTCTGGGAAGAGGGAGTGTAAATCATGAGTTGGTTAGTATGAAAGTTGCAGTTGAAGAGAAGACCATTTGTGATCAGTTGAAAGAGTTCTTTGAACTCGAAGGCATTGGAATCAGTGCAGAAGCTGATGCCAAAGATGAAATTGAAGAGGAGATAATGAAAAGTTTTAATGAAGGAATTTTATTTCAGAATAGACGCTACAAGGTCAAGTTACCATGGAAACCTGAAATGAAGCAGATGTTAGATGATAATAAAGAAGTTGCCAACAGGAGATTCCAAACGCTTAAGAAATCATTTATTAATGATCCCTTAATTTTTACAGAATACCGAAAAGTTCTTGACGACTATAGGGAAGAAAATATCATAGAACCTGTAGAGAGGGGAGCGAAGGAAATGAACTGTTTCTATCTCCCACACAGAGCTGTAATTAGAAATGACAAGAGTACTAGTCGTCTGCGCATCGTTTTCGATGCCTCCTCTCATGGAAAAGGAAAAATTTCTTTAAACGATTGTTTGTATGCTGGTTTAAACTTATTACCTGATCTCTTTAATCTTTTATTAAGATTTAGAACGAACCCCATAGCTATTACTTCGGACGTCAAGGCAGCGTTTCTGCAAATAGAAATAGATGAGGACGACAGAGACTTTACAAAATTTCTTTGGAGCGAAAGCCACATAGCAGACGAGAACCTTCAAGAATACCGATTGACCCGAGTTTTGTTCGGGGTCACATCCAGCCCATTCCTGTTGAACGCTACAATTAAATACCATCTGAAGGGGTATGTAGAAATCTTTCCACATACTTGTCAGTTATTGCATGATTGTCTATATGTCGACGATTATATTTTCGGTGAAAAGACTGTTGACATAGCACTCACTACGTGCCTACAAAGTCATGATATTTTTAAAGAAGCCAGTATGTATTTAAGAAAATGGAGAACTAATTCTCCAGAATTATTAGCTAAATTAAAAGCGCTTGGATTTGAAGTTGAGGACTTTGATGACTCTTTTAATAAACCTTTAGTTCCTTCAAAAGTTCTGGGAGTTGGATGGAATCCTAAAAACGATGTGTTTTATTTTGATACTCAAAATATTGAAAAATGCCTGTTTAAAGGGAACGAGACTAAAAGATATGTGCTGCAAATTGTCGGTCGAATATTTGATCCAATTGGTCTTTTAGGTCCGTTCACAATTCGTATCAAATACTTACTACAAGAGATATGGTGTCTTGGGTTAGATTGGGATGAGAACATACCAAAACAGACTGCTATGATTTTTAAAGAATGGTGTGATGGCATAAATAAGTTAAGTGAAATTCGTGTACCCCGTTACTATTTTGCACATGCCTTAAATCAAGACATTGACAATATTCAGTTGCATCTCTTTTCGGATGCATCTATCAAAGCATACGGGACAGTTCCTTATTTGCGTGTAAAATTGAAAGACAATACCGTTGTTATTAGTTTTGTTGCATCTAAAGGAAGGGTAGCCCCCTTGAAGACTTTATCCTTACCAAGACTCGAGCTAATGGGAGCCATGTTGTCAGCACGGTTAAGCGACAAAATAATTAAAGGTTTAGAGTTTCCGGTTTCCAAATTTTTTTGGACGGATTCATCCATTACATATTTTTGGATAAAGGGCTCACCTGACAGATTTAAAGTTTTCGTAAAAAATAGGGTAAAGGAAATTCACAAATACACTACTCCAACTCAATGGGCTCATTGCCCTGGGAAAGAAAATCCGGCGGATTTGATTTCACGTGGACTCGCAGTGTCTGAATTAAAAAACAGTGATTTGTGGTGGCAAGGACCATCCTGGTTAAAACAAGACGAATCCACTTGGCCTAAGAACTTAGAACCATCTAAGGATATAAAATGTGAAAAGAACCAATAGACACTTGAAATTAGAACAATTACAGCTTTAAATACAAACGTTTTAGATAAGTACCAGGACATTGATAGTTTTATAACTAAATATTCCTCTTTTTCCAAATTGATTAGAGTAACTGCTTACTTAATTAGATTTAGTAATAATTGTAAACTTAAGCAAATGGATAGAAAAAAGGACAACTTAAGTGCAGCTGAGTTACAAAATGCCACAAATGTTTTAATTAAGAGAATACAAGCTTCTGAATTCAGTACCGAAATTAAATGCTTGAAGAACGACCAACCTCTGCCAAGAAGTAGTAAGATTTTGTCGTTAAACGTTCTTATTGACGGGAACGGATTTTTAAAGGTTGGTGGACGATTGAAGTTTTCTGAACTACAAGAATCACAAAAACATCAAAAACTCTTACCTAAATCACATCACTTTACTCAGCTACTCATTAACTATTACCATATCAAATCTTTGCACTCTGGAACACAAACCACACTTTATTTGATTCGCCAACAGTATTGGATACCCTCTGGTCAAGATAGGGTGCTAAGAGTCATTAGTAAATGCTTGACATGCTTTAGATCAAAAACTCAAACTATTAACCAAATAATGGGTGATCTGCCTAGAGACAGAATTGTACCTTCTAGACCTTTTGAAAAAGTAGGTCTTGATTTCGCTGGACCTATCTTAACTAAACCTAATCTGAAAAGATCCAGAGTTAAAATAAAACCATACATTGATATATTCATTTGCTTTTGTACAAAAGCAGTTCACTTTGAGGTCGTATCAGACTTAACGACTGAAGCATTCTTAGCTTCATTGCGAAGATTTGTGTCAAGACGTTCGAAACCATCTCTCATTTGGAGTGATAACGCCACCAATTTTAAAGGCGCTAAAAATATTTTGAATTCCTTATTTCAAATTTGCAAGTCTAACCCAGTACAGAATTTCAGCGCTGAAGAAGGCATTCAATGGACTTTCACACCACCTGCATCACCTCATTTTGGAGGCTTGAGGGAAGCCAACATAAAATCAATGAAGAGAGTACTTCTGAAAATTGCAAAAACCACCATTTTAAATTTCGAGGAGTTAAATACAATAGTAGTTCAGATAGAGAGTATTCTTAACTGTCGTCCCCTGTGTCCAATGTCTGCGGACCCCAAAGATTTACAGCCATTAACTCCAGGGCATTTCTTAATTGGTGCCCCTATTGCGTCGTTTCCTGAACCTCATACTGCTCCAGATTCCTTTTCTCCTTCCTCTAGGTGGGGCTTGATTCAAGAGATGAGGAAAAAGTTTTGGGACAGATGGACCACAGAATATTTAAACCAGCTGCAGACAAGACCGAAGTGGACCCAAAGACGACAAAACCTAGAGGTAGACCAACTTGTACTGCTAAAGGAGCCCTGCAACATACCCTTGGAATGGAACCTTGCCAGAGTCATTGGAGTTCAACCTGGAGCTGACGGAGTGGTACGAGTACTGGACTTAAAGACATCTAAGGGAACCTTCCGCCGAGTGATCACGAAGGTTGTGCCCTTACCCATCAGTGAAGATGTTGGACAGCCGTCCAACGGTGGCCGGGATGTTCCAGTCTGATCATCTCCGGACTTTTCCTTCTTCGATTATATTAACTCTTTTTTTATTTTTAATCATAAACTGTTCCCAATGTAATTCTACTAACAGCTGATGTAGTGAATTGTAGCGCAAGATTTCTATAAATAGATCACTTCCTGTAGAGCGCGCATGCGCATTGATTTTCAGCATTTCGATTCCCGCGTTAAGTAAATTTTTGTCACTTCGAAAGGGTGCTTTTTACTAAGAGCACGTTCTATTTTCATTAAATGTTATTCTTAATATTAATTCTGTTGACTTTCGTTTCTATTTGTCGTTTGATTTAGAAACTTTTAACCACTGAACCTCATGTTGACTACTTCCAGGTACCTTAAAACTAGAATGCAGTCTTTTTCAAAAGCTGTTTTTCTAGTTGATTCTACAGATTCGTCATAGAAGCAATAGCTTTGCAGACACATTTTGAATCCAAAATGGTATCTAATATAAAATAAAACATCAGGTTTCTTAACGTAAAGGGTAAATTTATTACTTTGCAGTGGATACCTTGACATGTAGGCATAGATGGTAATGAAAGGGATGGTTTATTGGCCAAAAAATGGACAGAAGAGTATCCTGGACAGTGTTCTATCCTCTTGACTCCTTTAGGCGAATTATTCGAGACAAGATTATGTCGTCATATATTAGTGAATTATCATACATTTATAAGGGAAAAGTCTGGGAGTCTATTCGGGATGACTGGATACAATATAGTCATGAAGCGCGTAAAGAGTCCGTGGCCAATTTTAGACTAAGAACAGAGCACTACTGTCTGGCCGAACATCTGGCCAAAATATGGATTGTGAGTTTCAGCGTATGCAGCTTATGCACCTTATGTGAGTATGAACATATGAATAAAGCTCACCTAATTATTTGCTCG
This sequence comes from Dolomedes plantarius, assembly GCA_907164885.2. Classification (NCBI taxonomy): domain Eukaryota; kingdom Metazoa; phylum Arthropoda; class Arachnida; order Araneae; family Dolomedidae; genus Dolomedes; species Dolomedes plantarius. The sequence goes on from OU015490.1 coordinate 96,884,667, forward strand.
AAACTGGACTTTAACTTACGACAGAATGGAGATTTGTGTGCTCTCTATTAGGGGGCCAGAGAACTTATGTCCTGATCTCACGGTCTTCAATTATTATGCTTTTAGCTTTTTAGCTTTTTATCCCAAAACTTTAATTTTTTAACTGGTTTTAAGGTCTTTTGGTCATTCTTTTTTATTGTATCTTGTGGTTTCTTTTTCGTTGTCCTGTGTTTTTATATTTTTTGTATGTTGGGGGAGTGGCCAGACTTGTATGGATTGAGTTCCAGACGGCCATATGTAACAACAACAACAGTTTCAGGTATATAATATACAATATACCCTGTTACAGTTTGACATGAAACAATTATGAACTCTTTTACCCCTCGACTCGCCAGATTGGAATTTCATTGAAGAAAAACTAATGGTATTACTTTGTTATTTTTTCTTTGCTCTCTAGCGGTTTCTCCGTACGTCCTTATGCAAAATAAATTGAGTGACGTTTTTGCACAATAAGTGTTCTTAAGGGAAGACATCAAGCTGGAGTTTTCTAAGGCAATAAAGGACGCAACCGACTTCAAACACTGACGGGAGTCTTCTAGTTTTCTATGACAGTCGAGTGACTAGACAGGCTAAGTGTCCTGCGTAAGATGTCATTAAGCCCAGTTCATAAAGTGTGGTGGCTAACGATTTGAAAACCAACGTAACGTTTTAAATAGAATGAACTACGGGAAAGAGATTTTTGTAAGTAACTTTTGATATGATTTTGTCCTACAATGGGTATAAACCCAAACTGACTTACAAACGTTTGTCTATTATTCGAGCATCTTTTTTCCTTCTTGACACTAACCTTAGGCCCCTTTCACATCATTTTGGTAAAGCATCAGTCTATTTTCAGACTACTGCAATTATTTTCTGTTCAAGGGAACAGAACATATAATTAAGAAAATATTAATCGAGAAACTTTCATTAACGTAGAATTATTGGTCCAATTGATGATGGTAATTTGAAAGGAAGATGACAGCTTTAGTGATGAAAATTCACCTTATTTACCTGTACTGCAGACTTGCACGTGTTCTATGGTGACCAGCTTAGCTACTCAGTGAATGAAGGTTACATTCAGTTGAAACCTTGGATATTCCTGTACCATGGCATCATAGGACGTATTTGGAAGAGTTTGGAAATATATCAAATATGACTTGCCTATGAGGCTGGAATGCAAAATTGAATAAAGCCCTCCCCCCCCCAAAAAAAAAAAATAAATAAATAAATAAATAAATAAAAACCTACAGTTTTTATCTGAAAGGGAAATATTCCTTTGGGTTATAGGTATGCCTTATTCTTTTGTAGATTTCACGAAAAAAAGGATCAGGAAATATAAACTATGAGCGTTATTGATTTTTACTTAGCAGTCTCTTCGGGGTCAATAGAAATGTCAAAAACATACTAAGCTTATTAATTGATTGTTATGCTCAGTTAAGACTACTGTGTGCTAACCCTATTGGATTCGCTCACCTAAATGTTAACCTATGGTGAAAATTTGTCCAAGGGTTACCGACATAGAATTTAAGATTTTCTAAATTGTATTCCGTAATAGGAAAAGAAATTTTACAACTTGGAGCATTTTTCGTTTAAAAAAATGCAAATAAAGTTTTAAAATTTAAATAATTCCGGGGGAAAAATCTGGTATAGTGTGTTTTAAACGCTCATAAATTCCTTTGGAGGGCGAAATTTATAAAAGGAATCCTGTTGCAAAGTGTAGAAAAGCCCAGGCTATCTGAAAATACCAATTTTATTTGATCATCTATATATTTAAGTTGCTAAGCCGACTTTTTGGGCAGTCCGTGAGAGAAAACTACTGCATCAATGTGCTTCATTTTGGTCTTAAACGAAAGATTGTAATCTGTAGATTTGTCAAATTTGGTTTTTGTAACCGCAATTTCTATTAATTAGCGTTAATTTACAATTAAAAATTGATTTATGTGCATGCTCAGTGACATGTTTTAATAATAAGCACGTTTATTCCGATGAGTCTCTCTAGATCTCTGCCACTTTTATTTTTGTGATAATTATGTTTGTGAAATATAAGATTAAACCTTATGGAAATTGTTTATTTCGCGCTGTTTAATTAGCGATAATTTACAATTAAAAAACAAAACAAAACTGCTTTCTGCGCATGTTCAGTGACATTTTCAAATCTGGGTTTAGATACTCACTAAGCACGAGACCGTTTAAGCAGATTAATTTGATTCTGCGCATTATTCTGATTTTCAACATTTGGCAATGATGTGTTGGGTATAATTTGTGTATTAGTGCATTTATTTGCTATCTGGCCGTCATGTTTTAACGGGTACCAACTAGTCAGCATTTATGTAGCTGTAAGTAGTATGCACAATTTATCCATATGTTAACACTAGCTGAAATTCCGCAGTTCGCTACGGAGTACATTCAAATTAAATATAACGGTCTATATATATATATATATATATATATATATATATATATATATATATATATATATATATATATATATATATATATATATATATGTCGGACCTGACTCTCAAGCCCGATCTATTAACGTAATTTCGACCTCATTGGAATCAAAATGCAGTCGGTGAACCAGTGGTGAGGACACTTGTCATACTTTAAACTCTCGAAAAGGAAATAATACAAGCTTGAACAACACAAAATCAGTCTGTACTCTTTCCTAAACATCTTTATTAAATTTCTAATTAATTACTCAGATCCAAATCGTTATTATCAAGCCCCATTCCCCCTTAAAATCTGTGCGCCTGACGGCACACGTCTGCTCCCTTCCTAAGTCACCATGGGTCTGAAAATCTTCTTTGTTTCCAACCTTAAAACCAACGCTTAGTGACGCTCATTAATTATTCACTTCGTCATATCGAATGTTCTTTTCGCTGAACTCAGCATTTCCTTTCTTAGCGCCAACTCTTCAAGGCTAAATCCGTCTACTAAGAATTCTCCCATGTGGTTATATGGTTCTTCGGAGATTAAATCAAGCTGACCTATTAATTCTATTTTCACTTCAATACATTACGCCGCTTATTTGAACTCCCAGACCTTTTAATTGTTAAATCCTATATTTTAATAACTAAAATCTCGTTTTAAGGTCGCGTAATCGCCCCAATATTAAATAGCCTTACAAACAAACACACACACACACACACACACACATATATATATATATATATATATATATATATATATATATATATATATATATATATATATATATATATATATATATATATATACGAGGGTCATTTTTAAAGTAAGAACCGTTTTGTAATGGAGTAAAAAACTTTATTTATGAACGTAAATTGTATCATAAACTAAAATAGGAAAATTTTTTCACTTTTCAGCATAGTCACCATTAACATTTAAACATTTGTCAAGTCGTGTCACCAGCTTTTGCATCCCATCAGCAAAGAACTCTCCGACGGACCGTTAAACCAGTTAGTAACAGTTTCTTTCAACATGTCATAATTTTCCAAGCGCTTTCCACCAAGAAATTCCTTAAGTTTTAGAAACAGATGACAGTCTGATGGTGCTAAGTCAGGGCTGTATGGTGGATGATCCAGTAATTCCCAATGAAAAGTGTCAAAATCGACGGCGGGGACTGCTCTCTAGCGGCGTCGTTCTGCTTCTCGACAAACTCGGCCTCACGTTGCGGCAAGAAAAAAGACTCAATTGGACAATTTTCATTGAGAATTACTGGATCATCCACCATACAGCCCTGACTTAGCACCATCAGACTGTCATCTCTTTCCAAAACGTATGGAATTCCTTGGTGGAAAGCGCTTGGAAAATGATGACATGTTGAAAGAAACTGTTACTAACTGGTTTAACGGTCAGGTGGCAGAGTTCTTTGATGATGGGATGCAAAAGCTGGTGACACGACTTGACAAATATTTAAATATTAATGGTGACTATGTTGAAAAGTGAAAAAATGTCCATATTTTAGTTTGTGATACAATTTACGTTCGTAAGTAAAGTTTCTTTTACTCCATTACAAAACGGTTTTTACTTAAACAATGACCCTCGTATATATATATATATATATATATATATATATATATATATATATATATATATATATATATATATATATATATATATATATATATATATATATATAATAAATACAACGATCAATGTATGCAATTGATGTAAAAAAAACAAAAAATATATTTATAAAAAATCGTAAGGGATATTTTTATAGAAAAAATAATGTAGAAGAAAATATTCAAATAAAATCTAATAGAACATACTAAAGAATATAGTACAGTTAATACAGTACAGTTTGAGGAAGAGATCTTTTACTGCATTTTAATATTTTTTTGGATAATGTCCAATCGTCTGCCTCATTAGCAAGAAAAAAAAATATTTTTTTTGTCTATTTCGTTGTTATACATGCGACGATAAATTAATTTAAAGTACCAGAAAAAGAAATCACGTGATCACCATTTAATAAATTAAATTCTAAAACTTAATCTGTAAAAATTCATCAAAAATCAGAAAATGGAGGTAAAGATTCGAAAAAGATTTCATTTTAAAGGAATTTTCCCGATATTCCCCGTGATGCAAATCTTATAACCCTCAATTTATTATTTTAAATGCAAACTTGAAAAAAATACTAAAAAAGCTTAAAAATTCAACCCCAAAAAATACAAGAAGAATCTTTCAAAAATCTTTCTTAGTGCACCCTTACACTATAAGAAGAATGGCCATGCAAAATATCAGCCCTTTAGGTCCAGCGGTTTGGTCTGTGCTTTATAACTCAGTCAATCAGTCAGTTACGGAACTATTTTATATAGTATATAGATTGAGGTGAGCGGATCCAATAGGGTTAGTACAAAACAGCCTTAATGAGAATACTCACTTAATTATGAAATCATGTTGAATCTTAAGAAATTTTATTTAATGAGTTTATAAGAGAAATTTGATTTTGCTACCAATCATCTCATTACATTCTCAGCAAAGAATTTTCGAAAGATGCACAGCTTGAATAACGTATTTTGGTTCAACAGATGCTTTATAGACTATACCGGAGACTCGGCCGGTTTTGTGAAAGGGAGTTGTTTGTTCTGTGATGTAGAAACTTATCTGCTATTGATGTTTTGGGATGACAACAGTCTCTTTCGTAAAGGGAAAATGAAATGACGGAAACAATCTAAGTGGAAGTCCAGAAGATAATGTTGAATCGTTGATGAGGGATCAAATCCAAGTTGTAGGATCCTTGAAGTGTCGTCCCATGAGATCAGGATGATTCTAATGCTACAGATTAATGTCTTTAAGGGACGAGAGACTACGGTTTTTTTTGGTTTCTCCGAAAAGGTAGCAGGAGACCCATAATTCGGGTGGCTGGAAAGAGGAGTCGAATACTTGATCGTACTATATTGACTGTGCCGCAATTACCCGTGATTCACTGTCAACGTTGTCCAAAAAAAGAAGAAAGCTGGTAAGCAAGTAATCTTCCAAATCATTAACATAAAAAATGTTTATTTACTGTGCCGTCTTGGGTAACATAAAAATCTTTACAAGTAAAAAAGGAGCTCGGAATTATTGAGCTTGAAGATCAATAGATTTCGACAAATGCAAAAATAGCCCCCCATGCAGAATTTGCAGAGCCAAAACTGACCGGGGTGCTTAAAAACAAAAATATATATATAAGAGACGACTCTCTCACTAAAAAATATGGCTAACTGGTATATTTCTTCTCATCACTGGACATGCCTGGAAAAACGCGGACACGAGGGTTGCCATAACAAGAAAAGCGCCAATTAACAAAGACAGACCACCCGCGCCACGCGTACGGAAGCTTACCTCAGCGCGGAGGAAAAATATAGTGAAAAAACTACGCGAGCGCTCAATGGCCAATAACAAGAACCCGGCCATGCCGAAGCCTCGCCAAGAGGAGAACACCGAACGCCCCGCCAAAATGGAGGCCCGTGAATGGCTTAGCCCTGAGACAAGAAATTCGCGCCTCGGCGTGATTGGTCGAACGAGGAGAGAAAGCACATCTTGGAGAGTGCCTTCACGCCAAGCTGTCGCCAAATTCACACGTGGGAAAAAGCACTCTTGGACAAAGGAAAAAGGAGAGAACGCCATATATTTCTAACTTACAACAGATTTTATGGAGCCAATTTAGTGAGCGAACTTACACGGCGTGCGTGGACAAAAGCTAGTTGGATGTCCACATGACACACTCTGCAATTATCAGCCATAAAAAGTGCATTTTAGTGAAATTTAACAAGGGAATCCTGGGACTAACACCTTGTTAAGCACATTATAGTTGGAGTTTTACGGTTTAAGAGAAATGGGGCAAGGGCTAAAATTCTCAAGAACACACACGTCGAGGAAACGGTATAGAAATTACGCTATTTTATTTTAAGGGACAACTATTTAGAATTAGAGATATCATTAATTTAACGTGCGTTATGAGCCCAACCAAATGAATTATTTCTGGAACAAATTCCTCGTTGCATAGACATTACCTTTATTTTACATTTTTATTAAATTTTCATAAAAGACACTGTAACCGTATAAGCTGTGAACAAAAATCAAAATAATGACCAAGTGAAATTTGTTCTATATTCACCGTCCCAGAACACAGAGCTTTGTAACTAGGTATGCAAATGTATTTGTCAATATGTTAATTGAAAGCTCAAAACACCTGCGATACCTTTGTCCACTGAAACTGTTCCATTCATTTGCTGAGAAAATGGGATAGAATTTCTACAATTTAAGCCTTTACGCATGATGCATAAAAGGACAGAAATTTGTCAATTGTGATTGCCTAAACGCGTTTGTTGTGTAAACATTTAAATATATTATTTAGAAAACGTTGCATACGTACATAGTACATTATATAGTAAAAATTCCCCAATAAGTACACGTCAGCAGGATTTTCGCTAAGCTTGTTATTGGGTATTCTTATTTTAATGGAATTACTTTGTCTACGGAAACAGTCGTATAAATTTGCTTAGAAAATGAGGGAGAATTCCTATATTTTAAATTTTTAGCATTCAGCAAAAAAGGAATGAAATCTGTCAATTACAAAGTCTAAATGCATTTGTAGTGCAAACGTTTACATAGATAATTTAGAAAACGTTGCATACAAACATCACCCAGAGAAAAAAACCCTCAAGAAGTACACGTGAGCAGGGTTTTCAGCAAATTTGGTATTGGGTATTACCCCTATAATGTAGACCAGTGGTGTGAAAACTGTGGGTTGCGAACCACAGAGGTGTCATGGATAGTCTGAAGTAAATTTATATACCGAATTATTATACTGAAAAACATGCTTTAAGCATTCTATAATTACGAATGCTTAGTATTTTCATTTATATTTCTTATATGTTAAAAATATATGATATTGTTAACCCACTAACGGCACAGTGATTTGAGACGAAATAAATGGTTAGGTCGTGTTGGATCCGATCCGATGTCTTTTTTGATGAGGTTTTTGGTAGAAATAAGTACACAATAAGTATTTTTGATGTATAATAACATTTATTGATAATATTTTACATGAAATAAAAATCTTTTGGTAGAAAAAAACCCAACGACTTGTAATTTTGCTAAGCAAAGAAAATCTCTCTGGTATTTACATAGGATGTTGGATATATTTGGTCTAATGTGTAATCTAGTCTTGTAACTAGTTTTAGAAGTTAGTGAAAGCAAATTTCACAGCACAAAAATGTAAAATATAATATATACTGACATTTTTGGCCTTCAAAATCGAAATAAATTTAAAAAAAAAGGAATATGAAAAAAACAGAAAGAAATGACCACTGATCCAACAAAGACACTCGTATTTACTGCAAATTTATAACTACAAACGCTCCAACACTTGTTGCAATTCTCAATATTTCATTCTATTGGCATTCTCAAATATTTCACCAAATATTGATGTCATATTATGTGAGGTCCAGGTTCACCCCTCTCAATGATTTTTTTTCTAGTTTTGTTTTATGTAGATAAACGAAGTTTATAATTTTCAGTGTTTTAATATCAAGCTTATAATTTTAAAATGGTGTTGAGCATATCATGCCTTATAATAGTATTGGGCAAAACCGTTATAATGTAGACTACAAAATTCTTGTATTCGGATAAACTTCTACACCGTAAGTGTATAATGCATTAAAAATGTATGGAAAGCAGAAACGCGTAAAACTAGCTACGTTCTTCTTAAGTTTGAAATATAAATCCTCAAAATACTGCGGCCGAGTCCCTCGCGTTAAAAGTTTATCGAAAAAGAAACATTTTAATCCAAAATTTTCCTTTTAATATGTGACGTTTTTATAGTATGCGGAATATAAAAAGGGTTGCCATTAAAACTTATAAAAAACGCCCATATTTGACGTCTTCGGGTTAAGTCATTAAAAATCCATTAACACCAACGGATAAGTGAAGTGTCAGCATTAATGTCAGTTATTAGGACCTTATCTTAAAAGAAAAGCGTTTTTATTTCAGCACAAAGAATGATTAAAACAAATGTAATTATGTCTTAGTTAAAAAAAGCTAATCGATTATTCATATTTTATCTTATGCGGTATCTTAAAATAAATTTTTTTGCCGATTATCATCTTTAAAACTGAGTATGTTATCTTTTCCCCACCGATGAAGCTTTACTGTATTTGTGAAGAGCGATGATTTTGGCGGTCAAAAATAACTTTCACCATCAATACCATTGATTTTTCTTTGAATATCTATTAAATTATAAACCTGATACGTTATTCATTCCGGCACTTTATCCATATTGAGTTAGTCAGGCTTTAATAGGAGTTTGGCTGATAATTTTCTGAGTTAATAGTATCTCAGAATAAATACGTTATGCGTAATACCCAGATAAATACTTTAAGGAAGTAGTCTCTTGCTATTTACTCTTTTGGCAAAAAGTGTCTTTGTATAAGTCATTGTGATGTACAAATATTTGCTAATTCAATATACCTTATTGCCTAAAGGGTCAATACGCATATTGATAAAATATTTCTTTTGTTTGTGCGTTACTGAAAATGTATTATTTATTCCATATTAATACCAGTTAATTTCCAGTTAAATAAATCCTAAATTATGTAGTTAATTGTCATTGCAAAATTTTAATCGGTAATTTTTCAAATCATAATATGATTTTAAAGGGCATTTATGTGTAATTATTTATATTTCGTTCTAAGAAATATGAAGAGAGTATTTGGTGATACTGTATTTCAATTACATAGATGTGGTTTATGTCGTTAAAATTGTTTTCATATATCTAGAATAGACCGAACTTTATTTAATTTGATGACAGCGTTAAATTACTAATATGTGCAATTAAAAACAAGCTTTATTTATTGCGGGATAAGTAGTACTGAAAGTTAGAGCATACCCGACGTATGGCTATCAAGTTTTTAAAAAAATCTTACATTCTATACGTTGTTTAAAACCCACGTTGGTAGCGTGTCGAATTTCGGCACTGAGAACTGACTACCTCCGACCGAATCGAGCGCAATTAAATACCTCCGTGTCTACGCCGGAAATGGGCGTATTAAATCTGTAGACCGCAAAGTCTTTCTACGATGTCAGAGAAGGTGGGAGAGAATACGATCCCCCAGATGTCGCCTCTGGACATGCTCGGTAATAATTGAGACAGCATTTGACTAAATCATATTCCGACCCTTGTGGTGTCAATATAAGCCAAAGCCGAACCACTCAGCCCGATAGACTATATGACCCTACTTTGTGATACTTCAGACCAGGGGGCATTAGAAACAACAGCAACAACGACAATGCCGTTATAATACGAATTATTCAAAGGGATAAATTGCAGTAAAAATGTAATAAAGATCTCCGTAATTTTAAATGTGAAGAAAAATGTCGAAATGCTAATCTGATTTACGAAATAACTTACGTTTTTAATATTTATTTATTTATTTTCTTATTTATTTTTAACATTTTTAAAAGTTAAACAAAATGCCAGCCTATAATTTTCATATGATTTAGATTGAATGATGCATATACTTGCGTTCAGAGAAAGAAAAAAGAAAAAAAAACTTTAAAGGTTATATGTTTAATAATAAGTGCATGATATTGCAATAGTCTCCTAATCTTGTATTCACCCATTGTAAGAATTTCATTCGTTAATTCACGCAGTCACAGGACATATTTTTCTTCGCAAGTTTTCCATTATGCGTATGCGAATTTCATGATGGAGTTTAATTTATCCAGAAGTTACTCTGATGTAAAATGGATATAAAGACGAATAAAAACGTGCATCCTCCAGACTCTGAGTTTAATCACAGAAGGCATTCGTGATTTTACGCTGAAAAAGAAATACGTTTAATAGCAAAACAGGTTACTAGATTTACAAAGCTGGCACGTAGAATTTTCTCTATGTTCATGGTTTACGTGGAAAGAAATGACGGTGCAATATATTTTCAGGAAGGTTTTTATTTGTAAGATAAATTCAAGTACTCGTGGGTAGTGCCATTACTAAAATTATACAGGGGATATCCGTGTAATATGGACCCCCTAGAGGAATGCTCATAAAAATTAAATTGTTAAAAAAAATCAGATTGAATTTGTTGGATGCTAATTTCAACTGTATAGCTGCATGGTTCAAACTTGGTAAAGTACTCTAGTAACTATTAATAATTGCAGGAAATATTTTTTTTAAATTTTCGTGCTAGTGGTCCATATTACACATACGTTCGTGTAATATTCACCGAACGTATATGTAATATGGACCACTGACACGAGAATAAAAAGCATGATATAGAATGAAAGCATGATATAGAATGAAAGAAAGAAAAAAAAAGAATGAAAGACGGATGCACAAAACTGTGCTTTTACTAAATTCATTTCAAGTACATCAATCATCACAATAACATTATATATCGGGTTGATTATGATGGAGCAATCTTCATGAACCCATGAGCAGCATTTCTCACGTCTCAAAAAGTCTTCCTTCGTTCTCTCCCCGCAGAAGGGGCAGAAAGTAAACGGTTCAGTAACTTGATTCGCAGCTGTCTCCTGGCCGGAGGTTCCCGGGGATGTCCCTACTGAGATCCTTGGAGCTGCCGGGCGTTTTTGCTCTGTCGTCTTCTTATGTGCAAGCATCTCTTTTTGAGCTTTCTTCGTTATTCTTTCCTCTTTCCAACACTGTTGGATGTCCAGCTTTGGTCGCTTATTTTTTTATTTTTCTGCAATGACCTTCTTGAAACGGGAAGAATTCAGAACCGTGGCCTCTGAAGTGTTTCCCTTTCTCTTTCTTAGGCTTCTTTGTACACATTAAGGTAGGGGACTGATGTCTTCAACTGCGAACAAACTACACTCCACAAACTACAAAATGTAGTTTTATGACTAACGGAAACCGGGATGTTTTCCTGGACTAAATTTTGTGAAGTTGGCTCTTCGGAAACAGTCGTATTCTGCTGGACTGTAGCATCTAGTGTTGGGTCGATGGGAACTACATTTTCTGGCAAGTGGTCGTTGGTCTCGTCTTCTGATGTGACTTGTGGTGGGGCTTTATCAGAAACTTCGGAGGGAGCGCAGTCGAAATACATGGCGTCAAATACTTGGAATTGTGAAACGGCCCGTCCAGCATGTTCCCTCATCCACTTGTTTATCTCTTGGGAATAGTAGACGCTTAATGGACGAAAGAAAGCGAGGTCTAAAGGCTGTATTCGATGGGTAGTATGCATAGGAAGTGATAGTATGATCACTCCTGGTTCTCTGGCCAATTATATAGCTTCGAGATTTTGAGTGTGGGACACATTTCCATGGGGAATTAACGAAACCTTCCTGTTCTTGTCAGGTTTAGCGAAACTAATGAAATGTTTCATCCATTCACTGGACAGATCGATCGTCATCCAACCTCATTCCTGGCATTTGAAAAGAGTTCCTGGAAGAGCTCCTACTTCGAGCTCCGGTTTCCATCGCTTACGGGAAAACACAGCTATCGGTGGAATGAAGTGACCAGCAGCACTCATTTTGGAGACAAATGTGGCGTTCTTTCCCTTTCTGCAGATGTTATCGATCTAACGTGCGTACAACGTGTAATATGGACCAATGGTCCATATTACACAACAGATCATGGTTCATATTACACGCATGGACGGAGCAACGTTGTTTCCAATCACATATCGCTATGCAAAATGGTGCGCATAAAATACATGTATGGATTGTTAAGAAAATAAGTACATTTGCTAATATTAAAGTGAAAATTATATTAAAATTACCTAACAGCGGAAAGTAATACTTTCATTTTAACATACCTGGTACATCAATGATCATATAAACCAAAAACACAATTTCATAATCGTCTAAATGCAGTACAAGTCACCTCCTGCTTTGGATAACACTAATATTCACTAAAGGCAATGGGATGGTTCTGTTATCTAGTGGTGAACAGATAAATTTCCCCATGGTCCATATTACATGATGGTCCATAATACACGGATCTCCCCCACATACTTATAAACCGGGTGGGCAAAAAGTCCGTAAAAACTTTAAAAATTCATAGTAACTGGAAAAATAATTAAAATAAAAAAACGTTTACAGGGTAAACGTTTTTTCCTGTCTTAAAAAAAGGGTAAACGTTTTTTTTCTGTCTTAAAAAAACGTTTGCAGGATTAGTATCGCTAGATCACGGGATTTTTTTTAAGACAGGAAAAAAAATAACTCAAAATACAGCCTGCAGGTGGTGCTGACGTTCACAAGTCAACGGGTGTATCATCCTGGATGTATTTATCTGGTCCTTTGTTGGAACTGAAATATGCGATCCGCCGAGAGGTGTCATGTATATATTCGGATCTGTTGCACTGTGCCGTTGCTGGATTTGTGACTCGTCTGCAATGTTATTATCCCCTGTATTGGGGATCATGTGGAAGACCTACTGCTGTAATAAGCGATTTAGATACATTCTTTTCTTTATTTTCTTATCTTTTTTGACTTGTGTACGTCAGCGCCACCTGTAGGCTGTTTTTGAGTAATTTTTTTCCTGTCTTAAAAAAAAAAAACCCGTGACCTAGCGATGCTAATCCTGCAAACGTTTTTTTTTTTATTTTGGCTATTTTTTCGGTTTTTATGAAGTTATAAGTCCGTAAACATCACTTTTACAACTGGACACACACAATAGCAACGCCAACCGGTCCCTGCCGGAGCGCATTCAGAAGGCAGATTTTACATCGTTATATCGGACAGTAGTGGAGCAGCGCGAAAACAGCACAAGGTTAATAAGCGAGGCGAGGAAGCAGAGCTAGGACGACACCAGGACAAGACATCGACTGGCAGTAAAGTGTACTTCGAAATCTTTTGCAGAAGGTTATAAAGTGTAGAGGTACTGACCGCGGGGAAATATTTTTATTGGCTAGAATTGGGCATCTGACTTGATTACACAAGGGTCGCATGATATTCCTAAAAGCGCACCATGGCGAAAACAACACGTGGTGCTGATTCATGTTTACAAATATATTTAACGCACGTGCACTAAGGGGTAATTCGGATGGTTAGTTTTTTATTTCCTAGGTCGCAATTAGAAGAAAGGGACTGTACTTTATTGAAAGGAAACAAGGATAGTTTTAAATACGCATTTGATATATAATAGTGGACTGTTATTATCACACACACACATATATATATATATATATATATATATATAAATATATATATATATATATATATATATATATATATATATATATATATATATATATATATATATATATATATATATATATATATATATATATATATATATATATATATATATATACATATATATATATATATATATATATATATATATATATATATATATATATATATATATATATATATATATATATACACAGTGAAACTTCTCTAAGGCATCCAGTCATAGTTCCTAAAAACAGTGGCCGTTTTGAGGGGTGGACTTCTCTATGGCGTTTTCAGAAGACCCTACAGATCTGATTCTTTTATTTCGATTTTGAGATGTTCTTTCTTGGATTTTTATTTTTGCATGATTTTCTTTGACCTCTTCATTTTCTTTTTTACGGGTAAGCATGTCTAATAATTTCCAATACACGCAGCAGACCACTAAAAATTCAGTGCGCATAACCGATGTGTTTACACAGCAGTGGATGTATTCATAGTGGTACAGCTCCTTCGCTGATGATCAATTAATTACAGATAAGAGAATTATTTTGCTCTAAATAACGTAACTGAAAATAATGTATTAACAACGCATCAATTGTACATGCTATGGGGATTAAACGTCTTAAGGGGTTAAGTATTCTTAATAATAATTATATCTTGATAAGACATTTTTTGGCAATGCGTTTCGGTAATAATATAGAGTATAGAGCCTGAACAATGAGTAAATATTAAATGTATAAAAGGTGAATGGCTTTTATTTATTTTACAAATGCAGGTCATTTGGCCACCAGGGTATAGTTGATCACTTCAAGACAAGGGACTGAAAATTCAAAAGGGCATGGCAAATGTTGTAATGCAGTCATAGATTGCTCGAATGGCACAAAACGCAGATGAATCAGACAGACCAATCCTGAAAAGACGTTTTCGGAAACAGTCGTGGCCGGCACCAGATTTAGAAGAAGCTGTAGCAGATTTAGAAGAGGGTGCACCACGAGATGGCCGCTACACTACACCCTTCATAAAAGTTGAATCAAATGTATTAAACATTTTAATTTCTAGAAACATACTTTTAGGACAAAATACCCTAAAATAAAAATGATGCACTATGTTGTGATGATACCCATAAAAATTTTTAAAGTATATTACTAAAGAAGAAAAAAAATTTATCGGTCTGCTTTAATATTATGAAGTGTTGAAAATAAAAAATGAAATATGTTTCCTTAGTTGGAATGGAAATATGTTTCCTTAAAATATATAATAAAAAATTAAATCATGAAATAGTAAAGTATAACTCAAGGAAATAAAGCTAAGAGGTTTGATTAAAAAAAAAAATATTTGCTTCCCAATCAGGTATGTTAATATTTTTGCTGAAATTACGTATATAACAAGATAATATTGCTTAGAGGTAAAAAGCATTACTAATTTGTTACATAAAGAGTAGATAGGATATCCAAAGAACATTGTCCTGCAATAGAAAATGAAGGGAAACCTAAAAAATAAATAGTTGTACGTAAAGTTTCAATATAGGGGTAAAACACAAAAATTCCCATTGCTTGCAAAATAACTGATAAAATAAAACAAGGCAGAAAAATTTCCGGATTTATGATTAAAAATGAAAAACGATTTTTCTCCGAATAATTCTTTTACAGGCTTATGCTATAAAACATCAAGGTTTAATCATCTCCTGATGTCATCTTAATAATAGCTTCACATACTTGGAAATGAAGTACGGGTATTTTGATGCATCACTAGGACATTTAATTAATTTCACTGTCACAAAATAATTAATCAACTTAACAATGAACCACGTTCGAGTCAACTCAAGCAGAAAAATTTGGTGAGATATTACAAAATGAATGGTGGTGGTTTGATTACCCTCAGATCTATTGAAGAAGGAAAATATGTTCTAAGAGAAAGTTTTCTCGTGAATTTCAGCATTTTGAAGCAATTTCTATTCATAATTTGAAGCAAATTTATGCCTTTTGGTTGAATGTCTTTCTTCTGTGATGTATTAATTACTGGTATGTTCTCCTGAGTATATTACTGATGTATTAATTACTGGTATGAACTCCTTTGCATCTACGCTCCTTTCTGCTGTGCCCTTATACCTCCTTAGCTGTACCCTAAATCTCAGACCTTTTCCCATTACTTACAGAAAATGCGTAATAATTTACTGTTTTAAATCTTAAGGGGACCGTGCACCTTTTTATTTGAGTAAACAATTTTATTGTAATATTGATTGTGTTATCGTAATGTAATATATATATATATATATATATATATATATATATATATATGTGTGTGTGTGTGTGTGTGTGTGTGTGTATTTTTCTTTCTTTAGGATAATAGTACCAAAATAGTTTTTTTGTCAAGTAAAAAAATCATTTATGATGCTTCTAAGAAGTAAGTAATAAAGGTAAGTGTAGTAATAAACTTTAAATCTGTTTTACTCAAAACAGACTTTTCAAGGTTTTTAGATATTTAAATGCTCTATGCGACTTAAATTTTGTTCAAAATTCATAAAATTGATAAGGAAAAATCCTGATACTGTTTACAAAGATATTGGGTATGCATTTTACAATCCGACTTCATTAAGGCAATTAAATTTCATTTAAAACTCATAAAAGGCAAAATTTTCATGAAAATCGGGATGGAATACAGAAAAACACTCTCGAAAATTAAGTATTCAAGGGATTAAATAATTGATACGCAGATTTGTTTGTCATACAGTTTTAAGTGATTAATATGTAAAATAGAGGAAATATCTGGAAAATTAAGTCACAAGAAGCATTTTAAAATTTTGTTTATAAAATTTAAAATGAAAAAAAGCTTAAAATTATAATAAGATCGGAAATTTCTTTTAAGGTATTCTATATACTTATGGCGAAATGTATATATGTACAAAGTTTCATATCTCTATGTTAAAAAGTTAAAAAAAATAAATTTTAACGCCCACTGATTTCTTAAGAGATAAACTATGCACATAATTATACAGGAACGGTTACTCTTGTTTAAAAATGCTGTGAAAAATACTTAGATTAGTAAAAACAATGGCTCTAAAAAGAAATTGAACATATAACATTGCTGAGTATGTAAAGTACACTGATGTAAAATAAAAACTATATAACTTGGGAAATAGAATAGAGTAAATTGTTACTGATTAAAAGCTTCACGAAACTCCGTGTTTATGCTAATTTGAAACTACCGGAGGTTGGTACCTAGGTATTTTAAAACGCTTTGAACACGCAGACTAGAAGAACATGGGTAAAAAATGTATGAAAGTACTGCTTTCCACGTATGTATTTATATTCTTCGTAAGTTTATGAGTTAGCATGTACATAAATTTTGTCAAAAATGTCCTAAGTTAAACGATTTTAAGTTTTAACGAGTAATTGTAAAAAGCGTACATATAATCCCTCTCGAGCTTGTCCAGAGAATAAAATATTCAGCAAAATGGTCTCAAAGATATGGAGGACTTAACTTAGAATAGGAAATGTCTAGCCTTGGCATGATCTAGATGGATTACTTTTGCTTCCAAAAACAGGTACCTCCTGAACAATCTGTCCTACCCCAGTCAGGCAACTGAAATTTGACCGTGAAACAGCTACTTGGACGGAAACAAATCTTGCTATGGTTTAATGGATACTTAAGGCTTCTTTGTACTAAACCTGTTGGATTTTCTCAAGTAAATGTTTACCTATGGAGAAAATATGTTTACTATTGACAACTACATAAATGCTGATAATCCAATAAAAATGGCATTTTCAGATAGCCTGAAATTTTCTGCACCTTGCAACAGGATTCATTTTATAAATTTCATTCCCCAAATGAAATTATGTGCGTTTAAATCCCACTAGACCCGATTTTCCCCCCGATTAATTTAAATTTTTAAATATTATTTGCATTTTTATTAAACGGAAAATGTCCAAAGGTGTAAAATTTCTTCCTCTATTACGGAGTACAAAAAAAAAAATCAATCCAAGTCGGCAATCCTTGGACACATTTTAGGTAAATACTGAGGTGAGCGAATTCAATAGGGTTAGTACACATCAGCCTTAACAATTGTGGCCTGTATGCGAGAGGATTGGTTTGGTTTGGTTGTTTGGGGTTTCATGGCCCAAGGTCAAAAGAGAACATTCCGCGCGAAACGCAGTATGCGAGAGGAATAATGCAATGATTCCTTCTTACTCCATCTATCTGGGAGAAGGGAGGTGCTTAAAAGGGTTTCGGCTATGTCTTTTATGGATCCCTAATAAGTGGGTTCTAAAAAGATAGGACAGTACCTGATACAGGACAGTACCTGATATACGCAACTTTCCAACGAATGGCCATGTGGATTCCAATTTAAACAGCTGTGCCCATTTAAAATAAATTGCAGCACTGCCCTGCATTTCAACTACAGAAAATCTACAACCGACCGAGGGCACTTAGATTATTTATCCATGGCACATGCTTTTCATGGAAACATTAGGCCTGAATTCTCTCATGATGGACGATTATCCGCGACATAAACGAAACTATCTCGTGAGTGAATACCTTATAGATAGAGATATCGCGCGATCGAATTCGCTGAGTTTATATCTGGATTTCGATGCTTGTAAACATATGTGACACGTCTTTGTAAAGCCGAGTTTCAGCACGCGATCCTTATAACATTTCAACCTCCTAGATGTACGTATAGATGTTGAGTCCACATGTGTTAGCTTTAACCTAACTATTTCCATACACAGACGTTGATTGAATATGGCTTTAACTTGACCTTCATATATTCTGTATCACAGTATGTGTTCTGTATAAATTCAGCACACCCCCAGTTACTTCAGTTTTGCAGACTTATGGTCAAGAATTCACTATGGAATCTTCAGCATGGTTTAAATAACGACGGATATAAGAAAATCTAAAAATAAGATTATGTCAATGGTTACTGGTGACAGTCTGTTTACTGTCAATTCAGCTGACAGCGGTAATAACTAAGCTCTTTCAAGTACTCCTAGAGCAAATTTTAAACAGCTTAAAGAGGACAACATTGCATCAGAAGCACACTGTAGTAGTGGAGTTTACGTAGAAAACAAATATACCTCTAGAGAACATAACAAGTTAATGCTTTTTGCTCGTTACTAGTTCCAGTGCATGTCCGAACCTGAAAGTTCCAAAAGAAAATTTTCTCCACAGTTTGGTTTGTAATTGTTACTTTTCTAGAAAGACTTTAGCCTTCATGGAATTAACCATATTTATAGTGTAGAATTTAGAAATCTTGAAAATGACAAAGATATACGTAAACTACTCTTGTTGGAGGGAGAAATATTTCTCATTGATAATGGCGGCCTAAGCACTAGCCTATCCTAGTCATTCCCTTGCGGCCAAACAGTTCCAAAATTTGACACTCTCTATGCTTATTCTGGGTAGTGACAAAGTCTAGTAAATGCAAGCCAGAAAGAAATTTTTCCAATGTCTTCCTTGATTTGGCGGGTATAAATAATTTATATTGAAGATGACTAAAATGCATGATACATAAATAGTATCGCAAGAGTGGTAACAACGCTGGATATAATAATTTTTAAAGTACTCTGACAGCATATATTTAGGATTCACTCCCGGTAGTATTTTCTTTGTATAGCATACTGCCATCTTAGTTAAAATATCATATGGGAAAAAATTTTTATTTTCATTTTTTTTAAATGTTTTACTTCAATATAAATTTCACCTTTTTTCCCTAAATTAGAATGTACTATCTGCTTTCGGACTCTCTAAACACAATTAAAGATATTTATTCTAAATGTGTTTCAACCTGCCTTTTAACCGTGTCGCATTTTTCTCAAAAACTAAAATTGTTAGTTATGACGCATTAACTTAGTAGGGCAATATTGCTAACAGCACAGTGTGCTTGTAAATTAATATTTTATTCACCTTTTTTGAGTATTCTTGTGTAACGAGAGATATCTAATTATTATTAAGCCTAGAGTTCGCAGGCTTTCAGTTTATTTACTTACGTCGACATTAGGAATCGACTTTGGTACATGAAAATATAGTAATTTCGGTAGCCTAGTGGTAGATCGTCGGATTTCAATGCTAAGGGTGCTTGGATCAGATCCCGACAAGAATCATGAAGTACCGTGTCCAGGTATAAACACTTTAAATCCATACACCGGAATGTATCTCTATTAGGTCAGATGGGGTGGGAGAGGGTACGACCCCCCAGATGGCACCCCTGGGGGTGCTTGTTTAAAACTGAGGGGGCACGTGGTTAACTCGGACCCCGACCCTTGTGGTGCCATTATAAACCGGAGCTGCACTGCTCTGCCCGCTAGCCTATATAGACCTGGTCTGGAATTACATCCGGCCAGGAGGAATTAGAAACAGCAACAACAACAACAATACATCAAAATATAAAAAGATAATTGATGTTTCTACCCACACTAAACAATTGGACCATGAGTTAATGTATGTCAGTTTAGATCGTTTTCTAAAGCCAAATTATTTTACAATTTTTAACTGATAAAACATATGGACCTGGTCTGAAATTACTTCCGGCCAGGGGGCATTAGAAACAGCAACAACAACAACAACAACACTTCATAATATTAAAAAGATAATTGATGTTACTACCCACACTAGACAATTGAACCACGAGTTTATGGATGTCAGTTTAGATCGCTTTCTAAAACCAAATTATTTAACAATTTTTAACTGATAAGACATATGCCCCTAGTCTGGAATTACTTCCGGCCAGGGGGCATTAGAAACAACAACAACAACACATCATTATATAAAAATATAATTAATGTTTCTACCCACACTAAACAATTGAACCATGAGTTTATGGATGTCAAATGAGATCGTTTTCTAAAACCAAATTATTTTACAATTTTTAACTGATAAAACATATGGACTTGGTCTGGAATTACTTTCGGCCGGGGGCATTAGAAACAACAACAACACATCATAATATAAAAAGATATTTGATGTTTCTACCCACACTAAACAACTGAACCCTGCGTTTATTGTCTTCAGTTTAGATCATTTTCTAAAGCTAAATTATTTTAAAAATTTTAACTGATAAAATATATGGACCTGGTATGAAATTAATTCCGTCCAGGGGACATTAGAAACCCCAACCACAACCACAACAACAACAACGACATCGTAATATTAAAAGATAATTGATGTTTATAACCAGACTAAAAACTAAACCAGGAGTTTATGGATGTCAGTTAGATCCTTTTCTTAAACCAAATTATTTTACATTTTTTAACTGATAAAACAAATTCAAATAAGATTTTTTGCCTTGTATAGAAAAGCACATTGTATAATAAATAATGAAATGGAAAGTTGTTGAAAATTTATCAGTCTGGTTTCTTTTATAAATTCAATGCATTCAAAATCTTCATCGTAAACAGAGATATCAGAAGTATACCTGAGAATTAATTAACTGTCAATAACACAAAGAAAAGGTTTTAATTTATAAAATATAACTACCAAAAATTATGTTAACATTTCATTGTGGTGCCACATACACATGCAAACTTGACATAAAATTTCTTCCTATCTTAAAAACAAAAAACAAATTTCATAGTGCAATATTTGAAAAATTGATTAATTTATTTTGATAATACGTATGCATTTATGTCATGTAGCTAGTTTTAAATAGTGTTCACAATAAAGAATAATTAGCATAAACAAAATTAATTGATTTTAGACATTTCTCATATAACAGTGAGTCACGTGTATTCTGTCATTAAAAATTAATTACGGCCAGTGAATCTTTTACTATGTGCAACGCTGTCTTCAGTGCCCTTACACAGTATGCTAATTAATTTACTGAAAATAAATTACATATAAACCATTTAAATAAATTTAATTAGGATGTAAACTTTGGTAAACAACTCAATTTGTAAGATTTGATGCTTAAATTTCTAGAGTTCATATATTTTCTATGATACTTAAAGTATAATTTTTAAGACCAAATAGTGAAACAATTCCCTTAAGAGATGTAATGAACTCATTTAATTAGTTTGAGTTTGTTTAGAAAAGGGATGTTTGGTGTATACTTCATTGTGATTTATTCTACAAACTATAACTGGTTCTCTCTATTTTATTGCTCTAAATCCTTAGACATAATTTATGATTCCCAGATAGAAATTGTAACAAATTAGAAAATTATAATCTGGTTCCCTTAAAACGTTTATATGACGTATAAACTAATTATGCTCTATCAAGTGACAAATCCCTGTCACAAGGAACTAAATCTTTTCAAGACTTCATCTACGGCATGTTTAACCTTGATACGTCTCTCGAGTAGAACAGACAACCTTTCTGAATAGAAACACGTAATCTTCCTCACACGACATATTTAAATGATATTTAATTAAATATGACGCGACCAAAGAGAATATCACGTGATGTGTGAACAGGATGTAAGACGTTTCTTGCTTTACAGCTATTTAAGAGAGAGGGGTGTGTGATTTGTTCTGAAAAGTAACGACATAGAAGGCGTACTTTGTGATTATAATAAGGTTGTTATACATATAACGATGCAACGTTGTAACGATGTAAGCTCTTTTTATAGATATAATACAAATCTTCCACGCATTAAACTGAATTTTATGGTGTCTTGGATATGCCTAAACCATAATTAAAAAAAAATTTATTTAAACGCTCTTAATATTATGACATTCATGCTCAGAAGCTCGATGTATAAATTATTCTTAATTATCCCTGCAGTGGTCACGTATATAAAAATTTCAGGCATAGCCACGTGGCGTCTGATTACGCCACACTATCTTATTTAGGTTTTAGTTATTCTATTTGTTCAAATAATTTTTTATTAAAACAGTATAAAAAAAGCCATGATAGATGTAAATGGAAACCAATGAAATGTTTTTAAAAATGTAATTTTATATGTACTTTTTACAGTAAGATAAATTAAAGCAAATGAGAAAAAATTAATTTCTATAAGCAATTTTTAGAAATGAAAACCAGTGAAGTGGGAAAAATATAAGCAATTTTTACAATAGGATAAATAAAAAAAAAGATTTTTTTTAAAAATGTATTTCTATTAGCGATTTATTTACAAATCTGATGAAAGGGCAATCAGGTGTTTTGGTGTATATCTGTTCACTATAAAAGAAAGATAGCAACTGCGGAAGTTTTGTTTGTTAGTTATGACTTATACATAAACACTTAGAAGGTACTGAAATATCTACTGGGCATACTAAGCAATCCATTAATACGCAAAATGTAAACAAAGTGCTATTGGTTTCTGTGAGACTTCGCGCGACCACTGAAAAGTTAAACAGCAGAAAGTAAATATATAGAACATCCTTGAATTATCATTTAAAGAACTGAATGAATGATTCAGTTCTTTAAATGATAATGGATGTAATACTCAAACTGCTTATCTGTAATGCAACATGGCAAATAAGGTGTTCACTAGAGTCACATTTCATGAATATGGTATCATTGAAATTAATATAAAGTAATTTTGATATATAATACGGATATGATCTAATTATAGGTGTGTTTAGGTCCATAGTTTTGATAGGCTATCGTTTGGCGGTGTTGGTGGTTTTCATATATTATAAGTGAACGCCCTTTTTATATATTTTGTATAATTAATACATCTCTCTCTCTCTATATATATATATATATATAATGGTCAGCTTTGAAATGTAAGTAAAATTACGACAAACGCTTTACTAAAGAAAAAATAAGAGGAAAGTTTTCTAGTGTTTGAAAAATGGCAGTTCATTTATAAATGCTATAAAAATTATTCATTGATCTCAGACATGTTAATTTTTAAACTAATCAAAAGTAGTTTGTTAAGGTAATTCAAAGCAAATAGCATGAGAAAAAAATTCATTAACTCTAATAAGCCTACTTTATTAAAACATTTATAAAGTATAAACTAAAGTGTAAACTAAAATATAAACTAAAGACTTTGAAGTTTTATAGGCAAAGGAACTTTTATACAATACTTCATTTTATTTTTTTTCCTACGTCGGGGCAGCGACCACATAGGCCATAAGCCCTCTGGCATCTTAATGAAAACTAGCCTTGTTATGAAAGTTATCAGGAGAACAGTTTAGAAAAGAAAGCGTAGGACATCTTGTTAAATGAGCAAAATCCATACGAGCGCCTTAAGAACACAGGATACAGTCAGAGTTATTTTCCACGCCAATACTGCAGAGGTGATACTGTAAAAAGTCATGGCCAGTTAAAAGTGTAAAATTAGCAGTAAAGTCCGATAGAGAAAGGTTCGTGCGAAGTGGAGAACACAGCAATGAACTCCAGGCCTTACCCACCACAGCTTCAGCATAGTTATTTCGAAGGGACCTTTGTAATTTATATTTTATTACATCAAAAATTTGCTGGTAGGACAGAGTAAAGTGTGGCCGCCGCAAGTTACATCCGTTTCTTGCAAGGATGTCGGCTTTTTCGTTTCCTGGAATTTCGCAGTGACGAGGAATTCATTGAAGGACAATTTTCCAGCCTATAGAAACTGCTTGATTAAAAACCTTCTTAGTTTCTTCCACGTGGTAGGAATCACTTGTTTTAAAAAAGTAATAGCTAAAATTGAAGGCTGGTTGTCTATAAAGAAAGCAACTTTCCCAAGTGGAGTACATAGACTTATTAAGTTTAGAATGGCTCGTTTTATGGCCTCGATTTCAGCATCGAAGTTTGGGGCATTAAAGCCTACAGGATAAAATTCCTCGAAGAATCTCTTACAGTAAATACCAGCCCCAGCTGAACTCTCCATTGCAGAACCATCAGTATAAATATGGAGCCATTCGAAACTTGGATATTTTGCATCGATGATCTCCAAGGAATGGACCCTGAGATTCTCAGGGATAGCATCACATTTCTTTACAGAGGCACCAATAGTGAGGCAAAACGTAGGGACCTTTTGATCATGAGGAGGACCATTACTAAAAGGCTAATAAGACCTGGAAGTCAAGTCATAATCCACCATGAGCTCCTCAGCTCTAGACAAAAAGGTCAAGTGAGTTTTCAATCTTGAGTTAGGAGGGATATAAGTCTGTCAATGATGGAAGGCAAGCGCTTTGCATTTTGCAAAGAGCCCCAGAAGTTGACTTTCTCTTCTTAGCCTCAAAGGCTCAATACTAGTTTGAATCTCCATAGTACTGATAGGAGTAGAACCAGCTCCACCAGTTATAATTCTAAGAGCCTTATTTTGAACCAGATCACCTAGTTTAGAACAGGTGTTTAAGGCAATGGCAATGAGCTCACCTCCATAAATCTAAATCAGGTGTTACACAAGTTTTATTCGTAGTTAATAAAGTGTCAGCCGAGGAATCCCAGGTGATACCTGAAAGTCTCTTTAAAAATTTCAATCTGTTGATGCCTTTTCCGCCATCTCCTCCTCTTGTTTTCTCCATAAAAGTTTACTGTCTAAAATGAGCCCGAGATAGCGATAAGAGTCAACCCGGTCTAAATATTGATGGTCATAGTTCACTGTAATCTGATAGTTTTTGGTAGACAAGGTAGAAAGCTGGCAAACTGTCTTACCTGAATTGACCGTCATAAGATTTTCAATACACCAGTCCTCAAGAAGCCCTCATAGCGTCATTTATTCTGGTGTTTAAGGTAGGTATATCCGCACCAGTAGTAAAAATAACAATACCATCTGCAAAAGCAAGGCGCCTAACTCCAGATATTTTTGTTAGCTTAATAATTAAACAATTCCTAAGATTAAACAACGTACAGCTTGGAACAGCCCGTTGTGGCTAACCATCACGGAGCTGGACAAATTTGGAAAAGGTTGTCTGATATTTTACTCGGGCCATTCTTTGGGAAAGAATAGACTTTAACCAATTTAACATTGCTTCCAATACCCATGACTATCAACTTTTCGATGAGTTTCCTCCATCATACTTTATCATAAGCATTTTTAAAATCCACGTAAACCGCCAGAGTGGAATGTTTTTCATGGAAACCCTCCTTGATGCTTTGGGACAGGAAGGACTTCATTTAATATGGCAAGTATATATAAATTTAAATTATAAATACATAATTTTTATAGCTTTATGCAACATTCTTCATAGAGTTCTCCCAAATGTTCCCCGAGCTCTTTCGCAGTGAGAAAAATGTCTTCATTTGGAATGAACTTTAAATAAGGTATTTGAACTATCATCCCGAAATCACAGTTTCGTATTTTACTTCATTAAGGTTCGCCTACGCTGAAGAGGCTGTGTTTGTGAAAAATTTCGATTTTTTTATTGCTGTCTTTAAGGCCAATGTTTTAGGATTCTAAAACTGACTTACTTTTATTCATACGATCATTGGATGAGAACTTATGGCCAATTTTAAATACCGAAATCTGTATTAAATGACAGGAAGTAGCATATTTAAATGCGTTTTCTAGAAAACAAATTTTAAATTACTTTTGTGAACGAGAAAGCTAATAGTTTTATAAAAAATTCAATATATTTTAATGAAATTTCGCAGTAGTGTTTTACATATTACTGACTATGTTTTGATTTAAAAGCTAAGCTATATGCGTTAATTTCATCATTCTACAGGTAACTGTGCTTAAAAAAAGATATTTGTTTCAAGAAAATCAGTGTATTTTCATTTATTTTAGTATATTTCAGGAATTTTTTGAAATTATTGAGCTTTTTCTGTAAATTGTTTCTCTCGTCTTTTTACACTTTGAAATATGGTTATGCATTCTGCCGCTCACTGTAAGAGACCAATTCTATTCGAGACATACGTGGAAAAACTCGACCAGAAGTAAGCTTTTCTACGTATAATTCACACGTATAATTCACCAGCTAATTCACAAGTATTTATTTATTCCACTAGCCACTTGAAACAATCCCTAATCTTAATTCTCTACCTCCTGATAAGTAGGTCTTTCTTTCACTTCAGGGGGTCTTTCTTTCACTTCATTTTTACAATTCGAGATGGACATTAACAGCGCTAAATTCAAAAACGCGTATCAATATTTATTGTAAAAAATATCTCCAGCTCTCGTCCTTGAGCCTATCATGCAGTGATTTCGACAGGACACAGGAAAAAAAAACCCTAAAATATCAGAATAAATGCAATCTAATGATAATAATCTAGTAATCTAATAATCTAATATTTTGATATCTGAATATAATCATCCAACCTACGTACAGTCACTTGCATCGTAAACGTAATACAACAGAAATGGTTATAATAAAAAACGAATTTATTAACGATAGAAAACTAGTGTATTAGCCGATGATGTATTGACTGATATTATCTGATAATATGCATGTGAAATATCTGGTAGAAATTCTAATACTTGTAAGAAAGAGTGACTTCAATTGTTAAATTATATTTCCTTTCACGTGTCGGTACACATTTCGTATTGCATTAAATAAGCAAAGGGAAAATTTCGTGGCGTAACGATATATATATATATATATATATATACACAGTGGTACCTCGACTTCGTCGAGATACGAGTTACTCGATTACGAGTCAACTCGAGAAACTCGATTGCAACTTTTTCGAGATACGAGCATTCTCTAGGTAGATTTTTTGCTTCGAGTTACGAGCTAAAATTCGGGTTACGAGCAAATTTCAGGTATCCCACCGCTAGTTTGCCGCAGCGAATGCCATGTTACGTGCTCATCAAATAAGAACACAATAAGCATATAATATTTACAGCCTTTATGTACAATTATTATTCAATTGCATACATATTTTTCTGAGACTAATATTCAGTCTGAAACCGAGAGATTAACACTCAACAATTACCACCCGGGGCAGCTTGCTCTGCCCAAATTTGAGTCACCCTCTGAAACGAACAGCGCCCAACCTCTCTCGCAGATAATTTCAATTCCCTCCCCTACACTGGAACTCCTCAGGCGGTCTAGGGCAAGGAATGACCTTGGTCCTAAAATCGCATGCTCTCTCTCTTCTACGGATTCTGCGAAAACGTTCTTCGGATTCTCAGAAAGAAGAATCTGGACATTACAGCCACAGTGAACGATGCAACAATCCCCCAGCGTCCGTCTCACTCGTTCATTTTAAGAGAGTAGCTGGTAATAAAGAACGAAAGTGAGGAACGCGGGGCGAAAAGGTAAAAAATCAACGAATAATATTTAATTTTTCAGTTCAGTCTTTCTCCTCCTCTTCCATCAGTATCTTCAAGTCTGATCTCCAAGGTAAATGTTGTACATTACTCTTAATAAAACAAATTTGTTTGCAGTACATTCTATTGTATTGCGTTTTTATACAAATTTCGTTGTTTTAAAGCACATTTTTCTTATTTAAAAACATGTAACAAAAAATTGCGGTGTTTTGGGGCAGCCCGGAACGAATTAATGGCATTTACATTCATTTCAATGGAGAAAATTGATTCGAGATACGAGTATTTCGAGTTACGAGCTCCGTTATGGAATGAATTAAACTCATAATTCGAGGTACCACTGTATATATATTTCTTACATTATATAGGGTTTCATATTTCATCGTATATGAAAAATGTTTATAAAAGGTATGTGTCCAGGATCGTCAGAATCTGCGAAAACCTATCCATTACTCGTCAATTACCCCGTAAGTACCATATTTATGAGCATTTCGGGTACATTTATATATATATATATATATATATATATATATATATATATATATATATATATATATATATATATATACATATATATATACATATATATATGTATGTATATATGTATATATGTATGTATATATGTATATATGTATATATATATATATATATATATATATATATATGTATATATGTATATATGTATATATGTATATATGTATATATGTATATATATATATATGTATATATGTATATATGTATATATATATATATATATATATATATATATATATATATATATATATATATATATATATATATATATATATATATATATATATATGTGTATATATGTATATATATATATGTATATATGTATATATATATGTATATATGTATATATATATATGTATATATGTATATATATATATGTATATATGTATATATATATATGTATATATGTATATATATATATGTATATATGTATATATATATATATATATATATATATATATATATATATATATATATATATATATATATATATATATATATATATATATATATATATATATATATATATATATATATATATATAAGGCTCGGCCATTAATTTCCAGGAGGGATCTAATAACTCCAGAAAATATTACAGGAAATACGTACCCATTTAAAATTTCGAAGTAACTCCCCCCAAAGTATATACAGAGGCTGTTCGCACATTTTTTAGACGATTTTAGTAAGCGCTAATAAAAATTCGTTTGCTGCAAAAGAAATAATTGCAATTGTACTATGTTTTTAAAAGTCAAAATTATCGTCTAAGGCTTGAAAGTTTTGTTTTTATTCAAAATGGCGTTTTTAACAAAGCAGTGGTTCGAAGGCTACATTTATGCTCTTTCCGAAGAGAAATATGCATACTCCGTTATCCAAAATCGATGTGAGAGTCATGGTTTTGTGATATCTAAAGCGTCGATAGGTAATATCGTCAACAAGAAAGGAAAAAAAACGTCAAATTGGAGCCTCAAGTGGGACAAAAATTCCAAACAAATATCCAAGGCAAAAACGGACATCTTCAACTATTGCAAAGGTACGTTGTTTAATGTTAAAAGAAAATCCCCCTAGTCAAAGGACAGTTGCAAAATCATTAAAATGTTCGGTGTCCACTGTAAACAAAATGATAAACGTTCATTTAAATCTTAAGAAAGTGAAACAACGCAATATGCATCGTTTTCTTCCAAATTATATCTCTGAACGCAGGACACGCTGCAGAATTCTATATGAGAAACACTTATCCAAAGCAAAATGGGAAACAATTGTCACAATAGATGAATCATGGGTGTATTTAAATGATTGCAACAAAAAAAAATCCATTTATTATCATAAAAGGGGAGAAAAAAATTTAAGTACATGGTTCAACGAATCGAAAGAAAGTTTTTCTAAGGGATTCATGATTGTTGCTGGTTTTCCTTATAATGGCAAGTTAAAAATAAAGAGAGTGGAAAAAAATGTCAAGATTAACTCCAAATACTATCAGGGACATATTTTATCGCCAATTTTTCTGAATGAAATACCATCGCTTTACCCACAGTGCCATCAATCTGTGAGACTCCATCAGGACAAAGCTAGCAGTCACACATCAAAATCCACTGTAAATTTCCTAAAAGAAATGGAACAAAAAACTGGTATCAAGGCCATACCCTTCACTGATATCCCTACTAAATCTACCGATGTATCACCTATGGATATTTGTGCTTTCGGACTTTTAAAATCTGCATTATCCAAACGTCGTCCCAAAACTCTTACAGGACTCTGGAAAGCTGTTCAGGGGAAATCGGATAGAATACCTCTTCTGACACTTCAAAAGGCATTATTATCCTGGAAATTGTGGATCCGAAAGATAGTTCAGAATAAGGGATGTCAAATAGAACACTTAAAACACAAGAATTTTATGTAATTTAGTTTTGTGAATACAATATACATCGTCTAAAAAATGTGTGAACAGCCTCTGTATACATGTAGATATATGTGCATATATGTATGAACATGAATAATCTATGTCCATTCAAAATATCCCAGATTTCTCCACTCCCATGCCCTATATTGTCATGCTTATTCATTAAAAAATAAAGTTAAAATTAAATTAAGTTATATAATGTTGATTATATCGATAAAAGGGAATAAATAGAAATGCGAAAAGAATGGCACCTTTTAAAATATGAAAAATAGGCTTATATCAAATATCGAGAGATTTGAGTACCTGATATAAATTTTACTTCCAAATTCTTTTTTAGAGGAAACTTCAAACAGCCATAAATCATTCTCGCCAATTCTTTGAAACAGCTTGATTGTTGAAAAGATTTATCGCTGTCAACTTTTTCCTTAAAATATCCCAACATGTTTCCTGACATGTTTTATCAGTTTTTATGCTTGAACTGCCCTGTATTCAACATTATTATATCGTCGATCACTTTTAAATATGCGTTATAGGATCAAGCGACGAGGTAATTACAATTATTTAACTTTTAGGGAAAACAAATCTGAAGATCCAATAAATACTATAAAAGTTCTTTATATTGGCCACAATTAGCATTTAATATACTAACTAGAATCATTTAAGATCGATCAACGAAAACACAATTTGTTTCGAGTACGCGACGTATAAACTGCAAAGCAAAATTTCATCTTATGCACATGTTTCTCATAAAATTGTATATTTTAATTCAAGTATTTTTGTAAGATTTTCAAGTAAAGTGAAGTGATCAAAATTGGTTTTCTTAAAAAATAATAATGCGATTATTGAAAATTTAGATTAAAATAAAATTTTATTATGTATATATAAATAAAATATGTCAGAAACATGTTTACTGTCGTATCAGTAACAGAATTTTCAATTCTCAAAACTTTTTTTGTAATATATTTTGGCAAATTATCCCCAAAATACGATTGACATTTATAAACCCGAATATGATTGGCATTTATAAACCCGAATATGATTGACATCTTAAAACTGAAGAGACAATAAATACTATAAAAGTTCTTTATATTGACCACAATTAGGGTTTCATATTGTATGCGGGGCAACTTGAGATCGATTAACGTCCGTCTCTGAGGTGGGAGAGTGTACTATCAACCCAAATGTTGCCCCTGGGGTTGCTGGATCAAAATTGAGGTTGCAACTGGCTAGGCCGGACTCCGACCCTTGTATAAACCGGAGCAGAACACTTCAGCTCGAAGACAATTTGATCTGGAACTTCCAGCCAGGAGGCACCAGAAACAACAAGAAGATCGATTAACTAAAACACAATTTGTTTCAAATACGAGAAAAACAAACTGCAAAGCAAACTTTCATTTTAGCCTACGTTTCACAAAAGAGAAATATTTCAGTTCAAGTTGTTCTTTTGTGGGATTTCAAAGTTAAGTAAAACGGACAAAATTTGTTTTCTAAAAAAATTATTATACTACGTTCATTAAAAATTTAAACTAAAATGAAACTTTTTGATGCATATGTTTCTGGCATGTTTCTGGCATATTTCATATATCAATGAAATATGCCAGAAACATGTTTACTGTCATATTAGTAACAGAAGTTTCAATCCTCAAATGCTTTTATTTTGTAATATATTTTGGCAAATTATCCCCAAAATACGATTGGCATTTATAAATACTTGAAATATATTATAATATTGAATTATCAGTAACCTAATATAAAATGCGAAGAAAAAATATTAAAGTGATAAAAAATTGTACATGCTTCAATAAATAACTTATGGAATAAGTAGTTTTATTTGACAATGCATACTAATCTTGTTACCAAAATACAATTATGAAAGAGCTCCTTATGTGGTTGTCAAGTCTTTAATTCAAACTCATAATCAAAGTGAACTTATTTTATAATATTTTCATCTTCGGTGTGATTACGTACAACTGAATTCTAATAGAAATACTCTACATTCAAAATATTATATTTTATACGTATCTTTAAACTTCATGATGACATTCTACCCTGAGTTTCCATTTCATTCTTATCTTAGCTGCCTTGAATTTTGCCAATCAAATGAGGACCACTGTATGTGGGATCATCATGCTTTTTTTATTAACTACAATAGCAAGCAATAACCAAAGACAAGATAAAATGTACAACAAGAAAACAAACAAACAACAAGAGAAAAAATAAAAAAATCAAAGAAACAGAACGTATTAAGGTTTCTGTGTACGTACCCTATTGTATTCGCTCACATCATTGTTAACCTATGGATAAAATGTGTCCAAGGATAGCCAACTTTGATTTCGAAATGTTTTAAAAAATTGTACTCCATTATAGAGAAAGACATTTTACACCTTTGGACACTTTTCGTTTTATAAAACAATACGATTAATACTTTTAAATTTAAATTATTCGGAGAAAAAATCTGTTATAGTGTGTTTTAAACGCTCATGAATAACGGTGATAATAAACACTGACGAAATTTATAAAACGAATCGTGTTGCAAGGTGGAGAAAAGTTCATGCTACCTCAAAATACCATTTTTATTGGACAATCAGTATTTATGTAACTGTAGACGCATTTTCTCCATAGTTTAACATTGAGGTGAGCGAGTCTAATAGGGTTAGTACACAGCAGCCTTAATTAATCAATGCTTTTGCCGGTTAATATCGGATACAGAGATCCCTAGTCGACAATACATGATAGGTCTGGAGGTGGGAAATTCCCATAACTTGTGACAAGAAAAGGATAAAATGCTAGGCTGTCTAGTGTAAGGTTAGATTCATTTAGTGTAAAAATATATATTTTTTAATTTAATTACGCCCACCTAAACTCTTTTAAGCATCCGGCACCTTGCAATCCAATACTCAAAACACGTACCATTAACACGTAAAAATGGTACGTCTTGTAGAACAGGACAAGAAAAATTGTACTCCACAAACATTGAAAGCAGAAGTGCAAAAAACACAATCCAGAGAGTCAGCAAGATCAAATCTAAAAAGGTAGGCCTGTAAATAATCATGTCTTGTTTCAAATCTGAAATAAACCACTCCAATAGATCTTGGCAGGAGGTACATATTTGTCTATTCAAAAAGGAAGACCATATTTCTATCAATGACCATAACTTGTGACAAGAAAAGGATAAAATGCTAGGCTGTCTAGTGTAAGGTTTAGATTCATTGATTGCAAAAATATATATTTTTTAATTTAATTACGCCCACCTAAACTCTTTTAAGCATCAGGCACCTTGCAATCCAATACTCAAAACACGTACCATTAACACGTAAAAATGGTACGTGTTGTAGAACAGGACAAGAAAAATTATACTCCACAAACATTGAAAGCAGAAGTGCAAAAAACACAATCCAGAGAGTCAGCAAGAACAAATCTAAAAAGGTAGGCCTGCAAACAATCATGTCCTGTTTCAAGTCTGAAACAATCCACTCCAACAGCTCTTGGCAGGAGGTACATATTTGCCTATTCAAAAAGAAAGACCATATTTTCCCAATGGTGACATCCCTGTAATGACAGAATCTGGCATGATGGACTCGCTCTCTAATAGTCCGTTTAATGTTTCTAAGAGGAACATGTGAGATTGTAAAAATATGACCATATTTATTCAATACTAGCTGAAAACCCGCACTTCGCTACGGAGTACATTCAAATGAAATACAACGGTCAATGTACGCAATTAATGCCAATATATATATATATATATATATATATATATATATATATATATATATATATATATATATATATATTAATAATAAATACAACGATCAATGTATGCAATTGGTGTAAAAAAAACAAAAAAAATATATTTATAAAAAACCATGAGGGATATTTTTATAGACAAAGTAATGTAAAAGAAAATATTCAAATTAAACATAATAGAACATACTAAAAAATATAGTATAGTTTGAAGAATATATCTTTTACTGTATTTTAATATTTTTTTGGATAATGTCCAATCGTCTGCCGCATTAGAAAGAAATTTTTTTTTGTCTCTTTCGTTGTTATGAACGTGACGATAAATTAATTTAAAGTACGAGAAAAAAAAAAAGCGTGATCAGCATATAAGAAATTAAATTCTAAAAATTAATCTTTAAAAATTTACCAAAAATCAGAAAATGAAGGTAAAGATTCGAAAGAGATTTCATTTTAAAGAAATTTTTATGATCTTTCTCGTGATATAAATTTTATAACCTTCAAATTATTATTTTTAATGCAAACTTAAAAAAAGCTACTAAAACAGCTTAAAAATTAAAATTTGAAAAATCAAGAAGAATTTTTCAAAAATCTTTCTTAGTGCACCCCTACACCATAAGAAGAGTCGCCATGCAAAATTTCAGTCCTTTAGATCCAGCGGTTTGGTCTGTGCGTTATATGTCAGTGAGTCAGTCAGTGAGTCTGTTACGGAACTGTTTTATATATATAGACTGTCATTAATTTAGTTTTCTTTGCTGGTAAATCCTTTCTTTGCTGTACATCTGTCTAATTTCCGAGATCATCATGCTTAGAGAGAGCAGTTTACATCCGCTGTTACAACGATTTTGTTGCTTGTAGTACAGTTTAAAATGCAAATTAATTAAAATGTAAGTTTTTCGGGATAATGAACCCCAAGGATTTATGGATCAGAAATCGGAAACCCGTAATATATGATCGTGCAATATGTGATGACAAACGATATTGTAAAAAAATGCCATATCCATATTTATGGTTAGTGTGCTATGCGTCAGTTAATTGCTTATTGATGCTTGCTTATTTATCTTGCTTATTGATGCTTGCACTGAGCTCGAAATTACTTGCCCCAATCATCTGACTCTCATGAAGAAATTATGAGTTTCCAGTTAAAATCTAATAATGTATCGGCTTCAATATAAAAAAAATCTTAATAATTTAAATCAAGTAAAAGTCCATTGCAACTGCTATCAATGAAGAAACGATTGCTAACCTCAGTAAACATGATGAAACAGGTAGAAAAAAATTCATACTGTTAATATATTCTCAGATAACTCTAATATTTACTGCAAAAACTTTTATTGAGGTTGCTCTTGGAAGAAAAAAAATTAATTTCATACGCATAACTCTGTTTATAATACATTCTTAAATATTTAATCTTATTACTTTCATTATCTTAATGCTAAACTAGTTTTATAAATCTTTATTACGAGTTCACTAATTTGATTCTCGATCATTTAACTTTAAAAAATTTTTGAAGTTCCTGCCATTTTTGTTCTTTTACACACACTCAGGTATACATAGGTGAGTGCAGTATATATATATATATATATATATATATATATATATATATATATATATATATATATATATAAACAACGTCATAGTTACATTTCGGTTGTTTTTTGCTATAGCTCTATGTATGATGCTGTTTAGGCATGTTATTTGATCTTTGGGTGCTAATGCACCTGTGTTTTTGTTCTTTTTGTGTTAGCTGCTAGGCTGCGCCATGCATATAGCTATAGTATTTGCAAACTTCAGATAAATGGCATATATATATATATATACACATATATATATATATATATATATACACTGCTCAAAACAATTTGGGGAGCACATGGTTTTAACGAAATTACGCAAATGCTTACACCGATAAGTAACATAAAATAAATCATCCATAATTTAAAGCCTAGCAGAAAACAGAAGAAGAAAACTGCATATGCAAATCAAAGTTCATGACGTCAAAAACCAGAAAAAGAACATAAAGGCGGAAATTGGGATGTTGCCAAAACGTCTGTTTCACTGCCTTAACTGTGAAATTTGATTGCTCAGTTATTCTTTTTGAGAAAGGGTGACTTAAAAAACTCTCAACAACGTGATTTACCGGAATCCATGGCATGGCGTATTATAGGCAGACTTGAATCCGGGCAAACACAACGTAGTGTCGCGGACGCTGTTGGAGTCGACAGATGTGTCGTTGGAAGGGTGTGGAATCAATTCCAAGAAACAGGGAATGTTAGACGTCGACCAGGGAAAGGTCGGCCACGCGCCACCACAGCAACTGATGACCGGTTTCTACTGTTAACAGCTCCTCGAATCAGAACAGACAATGATACTCCGCTGCAAAGACAGTTGCTCTTGGTAACAGGACGAAGGGTGTCCTGCCAAACCGTACGTAATAGTCTTCATCAGGGAGGTCTCTATGCACGTAGGCCAATAGTCTGCATTCCGTTGACCTCACGCCACCGTGCGGCCCGAAGAAGATGGGCTGCTGAACATCGAGATTGCGAGCAACATGATTGGAGCCATGTGCTGTTTACAGACGAGTCCCGATTCAGTCTGGAGTGTGACACCCGACGTGTTTTGGTATGGAGGGAAAGGGGCACTCGAAATAACCCCACATTCGTTCGTGAAAGGTGACAATACCGACGAGCTGGTTTTATGGTATGGGGTGGGATCAGCATAGGTGGACGTACGGACCTGCATATCATTCGGAATGGTACTTTGACGGCCCGAAGGTATGCAGACGAGATACTGAGACCTCATTTCATACCTTACGCTGCAGCCATTGGAGATTCCTTTGTTTTCCAGCATGATAATGCTAGACCGCATACAGCTCGTCATGTGGAGAACATGCTTGAAGCTGAAACAATACAGCGTATGGAATGACCAGCGTGATCTCCTGCCCTGAATCCAATCGAGCATGTTTGGGACATGCTCGGAAGACGCATTGCCGCGAGACCAAGGCCTCCTTTTACTCTCCGAGATTTGGAGATTGCACTTCTTGAGGAGTGGAACAGTATTCCCCAAAGTCTTATCGATAATATCATCTCATCCATTCAAAACAGGTGTGCAGCTGTCTTAGCTGTTCGAGGAGACCACACGCCATACTAAAAATCTTGCATCATTTCAAAACAATACTTTTTTTATCGTTTACATGTAACCAAATTGTTCCCCAAAATCTACTTTTCATGTTTTTTCAATATTTTCAAAGAATTAAAGCTTAATTACAAATTTTTTTACGTCTTTCTTTCTGTATAGCGCATTGATACGCGTGTACTATCCATTTTATGCCAATACGTGGCTATCTCGCACGGTTTTCTTAACTTCTTTGCTTGCTCCCCTAAATTTTGAGCAGCGTATATATATATATATATATATATATATATGACAGGCAGCTCGTTTTGCTCCTGTGTAAATTCGATTTGATGCAGTCATCGTTCTTTTAATTTAGTTGGGCGAGTGGCGAGGCCATTAAGGAAGTAATCCAATTCGTAATAAATCCAGCTTTATTGAACTTCATAAGTTGACCACTCTCCAGGTTGATTACCGCACTTCGCCATTTTGATAACTTATTCGGCACGCAGCCGCGAGCTTCCGCTCTCAAAGAAATTCGCCTC
The DNA here is from genome assembly GCA_907164885.2 of Dolomedes plantarius. NCBI lineage: Eukaryota > Metazoa > Arthropoda > Arachnida > Araneae > Dolomedidae > Dolomedes > Dolomedes plantarius. Next base: position 96,922,204 of record OU015490.1, read on the forward strand.
TAACGTGGCGCGAAAAAACCCAATTCCCTCTGAGCGCCTCCTGTACGCGCATGTGCAGACCTCAACCTTTGGTCATCTGGACTTTTAATATTGCTGAACTTGTAATTTTGACTTCGCGAACAACCATTACATTTCTAAAAATAAATCTCCTAGCCTAGAAGTATTCGCTTTGCGCTCAAGTCGCCTCTAAAAGATGATTTTCCCCACAGCAAAATACGCGAGCTTTGTAAATGAAATATTAGATTCTTATTATTTTAGGCCCCCTTTCCCTGTACTTCTCAACTATATTTTGACAGTTCAGTCATGTTTTGACATATATATATATATATTTATATATATATATATATATATATATATATATATATATATATATATATATATATATATATATATATATATGTAACGCCTCTACTGAGTCATTATAAAATCCAGTTCTTAGTTGCTAGTCCGATAAAATGTAGTCGGGACCGGTCTCCTGGTGCAGTCCTCAAGGCTGAGCAAGGCGAGACACGCTATAGTCCTTTAATTTCGTTTATTTACTAATAAAAGCATCTCTCTTTCCATCGTTCGTATTAAGATTCTATTCGATGCTAAATTTGCTACGCTAGTTGAATCATTTAATTAATCTTAATCCTGTAATCTTAATCCTGTCTCGCGACGCGACGCGTCGGACAACGTCTTTCCAGTTCGACTTTCCTACATGTTTCTGAAAGTTATTCCTTTGTTTAACACCCACATACACCCTTTCTACAAAGTTCTCGAACATCGCTGTGACGTCACCTTCCGGCGATGACGCTATAATTCCCCCACTGTTCACCTAGTCCAATTCTATTAATAGCTTCAATGTCATTCATTTCGATACTTCCTTGTTCATTTTTGCGCTATCAAGTGTGATTAATCTGGCGTTTAATGTTTTAATTCTGATTTTGTCTAGAAAAGACCCCCTTTTTGGACCCTTAAAGTTTAACCTCTTAATAAATCTCTGATATATATATAGGATGGCAATATGTCTAGGGGAATGATAATGCAAACTTTTGCAGAAACAAACACTGTTTACTATTTTTGGGGACATGAGTTACACGGGGACATTTACAACATAGCATATATATGGACATTAAGAAATAAAAAAAGCGCTCTCTTCACCACTCAATACATATCATTCAGTTCCAGGCAGTCTCTCGGAGATGACCTCGCTCGTCTCTCCCTACGACAGCTCTCTCGTTTTTCCTTTCTCGCATGTTTTACCTTGCCGCGCAAACCTCAGCGACATCTAGTAGCTATTCCGCACAACGTAGCTATTCCGCAATTTTCTTGTACGGTTTGCCTTGTTCCTATATATATATATACAGTAAAACCTCGTTTATCCGGACTAACTCGGACCATCCGGACAATCCAAAATCCGGCTAATCTCGGTAATATGGTAATAAGCAAAACAAAATCCTTAACTAAGCAGACTTACAATTTGTTACGATAAATCACTATGTTTTGTAACAAAATCACATGGTATTGTTTACAAGACATTAAAAAATATAAAAATAACTTTTCACATCATATCTCAACAAAGAAAGGGTAAGTCTAGTAACGCTTTCTTAAACACAACAAAAGTATTTTATTATCATAATTTTTGTACAATCTATGCAGGAACTGTACATGGAATCAAACTAAAAAGCGAATATTTGGCATACTTATAGTTACGTTCTTGCTATCATAGTTAAAAATTATTATCTAATGTGAACATTAAATAACAAAAAGTCTACAAATCTGAACCGCATAAACGAGAATTTGCTGTATATATATATATATATATATATATATATATATATATATATATATATATATTCAACAAATAATATTTACAAATGATTACTTAAAATTTTAGCTGAAAAGTTAAACGTTTGTAAATAGAAAGTAAAATTTTGAAATTTTATTCGGTGCAAATGGATACTTAAGAATATTAATTAAATACTTTGGGATCAAATTTATCATTTTTAATGCATTATTCAATATACTGTAATTTGTTAATACATTTATCAATTTCCTTTCCTCCATTAATATGTACTTACGGAGAGAGGTGAGGGCATATTACAAACAACTATCCCATGAATAAAGGAAAATAAATTTAATCAAGGTTTAAGCATTTATTGCTTGAACAAAAGTGCTCATCACGTTAGTGTGCCTCATTTATTATTTTATTACAGGTTATAAAGGCTTTATACGTATTATATTATAGTTGTTTTTAATGAAACCATTGTCTCGTTCATAACACTCTGCCATATAATTATGCAAAGTGATTATGAACAAAACAACCGCGTCTGGGAAAACATGTTTGCGCGGGTTCCAGGAAATAGGTTAGTACGAGTTTTAGAGACGTAAATTTCGCCGCATGGTGCAGCGGAACATTGTACATTAATTTAGTCGAGATCGGGAATAGAAAATTAATGTTATGCGTATAGAAGATAAAACTGAAATTGGACTGTATATTGAAATATCGAACATAAGTATATACATGTGAGAGCGTTTTAATGATTGATAGATGTCTAAATAAACTGGCTTTTTTTGTAGATTCAAACATAAATGGATTCACATACACACACACTTGCATATCTACATGCATATATATATATATATATATATATATATATATATATATATATATATATATATATATATATATATATATATATATATATATATATATATATATACTAGCTGCACCCGGCCACGCGTTGCTGTGGCCTAGTCTGGTTAAATGGAAAAGAAAGAAAAGAGAAAACACGTTTCTAATGTTTAATTTCTAAAGGCTGCACAGTTCTTACTCATTTAGAACTACCCAGGGGGCACGTGTAGCTTAAAGTATGCTACGGACGCGAGTAACGTTACCCACCAACATATTTTATAGTTCAGTTTTTAGTACTGGCTTGTTTTATGTAATATCTTGGCGAAAGAATTGTGTTCCCCTTCGCCCGCTGCATTGGAAATAAAAGAATTTAAAATAATGTTTAATTTTACAATACTTGTAGGTATACAGTATTTTTTGTTGTTCCATTGTCTGTGCAGATATATAGATTGTCTGGTTTTCCGACTCTAGAACACGCAACATATAATTTTCCATGTGAGAAACAATCCGTGTCTAAATCTAACCCGCACAATTGTAAAGATTGGTCCTGAGCTTTATTGATGGCGATTGCAAACGCTCATCAAATCGGGAATTGCAATCTCTTAAATTTAAATGGCATATACGTTGGAATCATGGAAATAAGAGGAATAAGGATATCTTCACCTTTGAATGGTCCTGTCAAGATCGTTCATTCTACGACGTTGCTCAGTAATTTTTTTACTGCAAGCCGCGTGCCGTTGTAAAGCTTTGGTTGGTTGATATTTCGCTACATTATAATTGGCACGCCGATTTTAAATTGCATTACGTGCGGTGGCATCCCTGGCATATCGAGTGAATTCAAAAATTCTGTTGGATAATGAACCGCTTCATTTGCTTCCACAATAGTGTCGACGGACATATATGCGACTGCCTCGCTTTGAATGTTATACTGAATGATATTGTTAAGTTCGTAGACGTCTTTGTTCTTGGCGGCAAGAATAGCTCGTTCACTCATCCAATCATGATTCTTATAATTGGTTTGAATATTGGGAAATACTTTTTCTACCAATTCTTCTTTTGACGATACTAAATTGCCGAAGTTATGAGGCAATGAAATTCGTCCTGATGTCAAATCAACCGGCAACTTTCTGTTCCCAATTTCCAGAAATTGATGTGAGAATAACTCAGCTGATCGATCGTTTTGCAGATGGACACGCATATTTGTAGATAATTTCAACGTCTTTACGTGTCGACACAAAGTAGAGTATTTCAAGCAAGCATTTATTTCGTCCGCTGGTGTCGAGGAATTATAGGTAATGTTTGCCTGAAATCTCCTGCAAGCAATATTAATGCGTTCTCAAATGGTCTGATGTTTCCACGCAAATCTTGAAATGATCGGTCAAGAGCCTCGAGCGATTTTTTATGTGCCATTATACAACCATCCCTAACATTAGTTTGCATTTCTGCAATACTTTCCCTATGCCTGATGCTTTGGAAATGTTGCACGTGGGAGTTTCAATGAATTGCATGTTCATTGGCAATTTGAAAGCGGAATGTGCAGTTGTTCCACCTGGTACCAATGCCGCGGCTATTCCGGACGACGCAAGAGCTATGCCATTTTGGGATCGAATTGCTGCCAGAATCAATCTAATTTAGAACGTTTTACCAGTTCCTCCTGGCGCATCTAAGAAGAAGATTTCTCCAACCCCGCTATTGACAGTTTGCATTATTTGATCGTAAATGCCTTTTTGCTCAAGCGTTAGCTTGAGAATATTTGATTGCACATACGACAAAAGATCCCCCGTGTTGTAATTTTGTTCACGACGCAATTCTATATCAAACGTAGCATCAGCAGATCGATTCGGTAATGGCATTCCCAATTGATTGAGAACTTTGTTCGCGATTTCTAAGAACAAATCTTAAATCATTATCAACGCTTCGTTGTAGATTTCTGCTGTGAAATCCATGTTCATATTTGAATTTTTCCCGCGTATTCGACGGAAAACATCTTCAGCCATGTGTCTTCTCTTATCTCTTCGATCGTCTTTTATTGTCTAGAACAGGGGTTTCCAACTGGCTGCTCGCGGTGCCTTTTCTTGCGGCCCGCGAAGACTTCTAGGAAAATAATTTGCAGCATCAATTTAAATATTCTTAGTTAACGAAAAATGTTTTTGTAAAAATCTTTATTGTTTTCAAATGCTGTTCAATTACAAAAAAGATTGATTTTCCTTGAATTCCATGAAAAGTAGGGTGTCCACTCAAGTTCTATTTCATACCCCACCCCACTTCTTATTTGACCCACTTCTTATTTAAATACCCACTTCTTATTTGACTTTTTTTGTGTGTGTCGGTGTAATTTAACGAAAGTTGGCCAGTTATAATCAAGGTCGGTGTTGGAGGTTCATCCTCAAATTTTAAAAAAATTCATAGTATATACTATACACAAATCCTCCAAATCCCCCTCCCTCAAGGAAAAAAGTCCTGGTTATAGTCCTGATTAAATTGCGGCCCGCCACTAGACAGGTGTTTTCGATTGCTGCCCTTGGACAATTGTAAGTTGGAAACCCCTGGTCTAGAACGATCCGTGCGTACTTTATGACCTGTGGGGATATCTGATAGTGGGGTCGCACACCACCGAGACAAATTTCTGTTTTGAGGGGGAAGGGAAAGACATTTCTCGTTTGCCGTAAAATATTTAGTATAGCGTGTGTTTCAAAAAAGCATGTTTATACCTGTCACAGGTGTGGCATCTATATAATAGGTATATAAAAACACTTACGCATTCGAATGCAACGCTGTGTTAAAATTTCAAAGAAATCGGTGAAGAACTTTCGGAGATTTGAGGGTTTGAACAAACGAACATTTACATTTTTATTTATATATATATATTTATATATATATATATATATATATATATATATATATATATATATATGACACGGCACTTTCGCCGCGAACCCTTTAAAACACACTAATTACTCTAAATGCAGTCATCAAACAGTAGGCCGGTGGAAGAACTAATACTTAAATAACATTTACAGACTCCTTTATTGATTATCATTAATCAAATACCGAATTAATACAGCTAAATCACGATTTCCAATCTCACAGCTCACACGACCGACGCGCTTCTTGACTCTATCAAATATCTCTCTGAACTGCGTAATTTCTTTCTCTTCCGTTATAATTCACATAAGGCGTAGGCCCTCTTTCAGAGCCCCTTTTCTCAAACATCCAATGGTTATGTAAGATAACACGAGTGTGCAATTCGATGACCCTGAACTCTTCTCTGCGAAACACAGTCTACTTCCTGAATTGGAGATCACACTAGGACTCTAATAGAAAATTACCGTTTTAGGCTCATTAATATAATTAAATATAGCTTATGCTTCTATCATCACAATTTCCCTCCCCTTCCCCCTGAAGGCGTGAACACAAAGAGTAGCTAATTCTCCGGAGCACGTCTCCAGAAGAGAAAATCAATTAAAATTAACTTAATTAATCAACAACTGAAAATTGCTGTGCAGGGCAGTACCTTCCCCACACAACAACCCAGATAAACCCAACAGCATTATTCCTAAATTTTTACTAGCTAAAAATTTTAACCCTAACCTAAAATTAACCCCTACATGCGATTTGCTGGACCAAAATGAGGTGTTGTTACAGGATACATAAGTCTCCATTTGAGACATAATTTCACATAAAAGAAACATTAATCGTTACAATATCAGTTATTAATATATCAAAAATATAAAAAACATCTATAAAAATCAAATGTAATGTAGAAGTCTAAATCTGTTCGAGAAATTTTTCTCAAAATAATACTATAACTATACAATTGCTTATGAGATCCACATTAATAAGTACACACAGAAGTAGCTCAAAAAGATAGTTTAAACAAGATAGCTCTTTTTTTTAAGTATTTTATTAATTAATTTTAATTTAAGACAACACACAAAGTTTAACCACCTAAGCGGAGTCAAAAGGATGTTAGGCACCCAACATGTAAAATCAATTAAGAAATTGATCTCTGACATAGGAAGTTTGGTCATGTTCGGGAAAATGTAAACACAGTTCAGCACATTATAGAAACAAAACATTGAAAAAAATGGTAACAAAACATTTCAAAATAATCCAAAAATTAGGTTTAGCCAAAGTTCTTTCATTAGTTACTAAATTTCAATTCAAAACACACAATTGTTAAAACCCAATAAATTCAATACAAATCATATTCTAGTTTAATTTCACAATATCATCAATTCCAGTTTTATTATTTATTTTACTCATTAACATTCATAATTTTATAATTTCAATTTTTCACCTGTAATTCGTACCAAAATCTTCACTTAATTTCCCTAACTATACTCAATACTCCGACTATACCAACAATCCTCAAATAAACTCAATATGTGGATGAAAATCCCTTAATCTAGTTGAGTGTACAATTTCACCCCTTTTCCTAGTGTATTGGTTTGGTTTATCAATTTCGAAATCAATATTAGAGAGTTGGCTTAAAATTTTATAAGGGCCTGAATAAGGTGGATCTATTTTTCTTGAATTTTGGTATTTAAATTCTTCGTACATCACTAAGTCACTAATTTTGAAGTTTGACTGTACAAAATGTCTATCATATCTCTGTTTATTAATTTTACGGTGCTGAATGGTTATTTGTACTGCAATCTTTCTTGCATCTTCAACTGGCGGAAAATTTAATGAAGTTGTTTTAGGTAATGGGGAGTCATATGGTAAATGTCCAAATAAAAGGTAATTCGAGGGAATCCATTTACACTATGGGGTTATTATAATCAATAGTTATTTGCTTTAAAATTTTGGTCCATGGACTTTTTTTCGAAGAAGTATTTACTTTACATCTTAATTTTGCCACTATTGATTGATTACATCTTTCATCTTTTCCGTTGCACTGCGACCTATTTGCGGGCCGTCGTGAGTAATTGTTTTGCATTGTGATGTTTTAGGAATTTTTTAAACCTTGAGGAAGTAAATGCAGCATTTCTGTCGCTTAATAATTGTTTGGGAATCTTAATTTTGAAAATTTGCTTTAAGCAGTTAGTATATGTCTCAGTTGTCACACTTTTAGAAGGAAAAGTCCAAATATATCTTGTCGCATGATCAATCGCCAGATGAAGATATTTTTTGTCGAGTTATAATAATTAAAACCTCCAATGGTATCAACTGAAATTAGGTCAAACGGTTCATGGGCAACTGTCGCCTGCTCCATCAGACCAAATTTTTTCTGTGTTGATTTTTTGTTTTTCTGACATGTTTCACAACAACGAACACAATTTGCAATATCTATTATTATATCTTGCTAATAGTAAATTGGGAAAATTAATTGTAACTTTTTTTTCACACCCGGATGTCTAAAATATTTCATGTGCAGAAGTTAATAATTATAGTCTTAATGATGGCGGAACTACAATTTTGACTAGATTTTTCCTTTTCACTGTTAAAACTCCATTATATTTTTTGTACTTTATATTATTTACATTATCATTTAATTGTCCTTGAATAATTTCATCTGTGCTTAAAAAATAACAATATTGGGATACAAATTGGCTTATAGGATTTCTTGATAGCATATCAGCACCATAATTATACTTACCTTTTATGTGTATTATCTCATAATCATACATGGATAGTTTTAAAGACCACCTAAACAGTCGACCAGTTAAATTTTTAACATTTTTGAGCCATTGCAAGGCTGAATGATCAGAATGAATTGTAATTTTTTTCCCATGCAAGTAACAATGGTATTTATCAATAGAGTCAATTATAGGCAAACATTCGAGTTCAGTGAAAGCATAGTTTTTTTCGTGTTTCTTTAATTGTATGGAATAAAAACAATTGGGTGTAGTTGACAAATTTTGAAATTTTTTTCTAAATGTCCTATGTGTTCAAGAAAAGTGTTTGAGAAAATTATTATATCATCGAAATAGTTAAGGGCAAAATTTATTTGGTGTTTATTTAGAATTTGTCGTGTTGCTCTTTGGAAGACACTAGGTGCATTTTTCCACCCAAATGGTAATCGTTTCCACTCGTACAGTCCAAAATTAGTCGTAAATGCGAGTTTTTCAGTGTTACGTTCGTGTATTTCAATATGCCAATAGCCTGAGGTCAAATCTAAAGTGGTGAAATAATTTGCATGAGCTAATTGGTCTAAAAGGTCATCAATTCGTGGAATAGGTTCTGAATCTGTTTTCGTTATAACATTTAATTTCCTGTAATCGATACATAATCTAGTTTTTTCCTCATTTTTTTTATTGCAAGGGTGACAGGTTCGCTAAATGGAGAACTTGATGGTTTTATAAAACCTGCCTTTAAAAGTTCATCTATTTGTCGTTTAATCTCAGAATTGTCTACTTGAGATGCACGATATGGCCTCTGTGATACTGGTAATTCTGACGTTAAAACGATTTTTTGGGGCTCTAATCTAATCTTGCCAACATCGTATTTGTTTTTAGAAAAAAAATGTGTTCGGAATTTTTGAAAAATTTGTCTAATTGGGTCCAGTCCTCAGGTATTTGTTCTGGTGGATTTGAGTCCAAAAAAACACCGGGCTCTTTAAACAGTGTTAAGCTTATCATCGGGGATACCTGATGTCTCTTTATAATTTTGAACATCACAATCATTATTTTTTACACTTTGAAAATTTTCAAATTTGACATTATATTTGTTCATACTCTGGTTTTGGTCATAAATCGGTGTGTCACATTTAATAACTAAAACAGTATCAATACCCTGGTTTACACAATTTCTCTTTTTTACATTTCTAGGATTAAGCTCAAGAGAGTGATTATGTCTAAATTTTTTTCTCTTTTCAAAATTACTTCTTCTGCAAAATTTTTTACATTATAGAATTCTTAGTTCCATAAAAATTTCTTCATTTATACACATTCTTATTGACCCTTCTTAATTTATACATACAATCATCAGCATAATACTTATTTTCATTATACAAATTTTCACCATAATTTTTAAAGTTCTTATTTTGAACATGAAATGCAATAGGACTTAAAAATTTATAATCATCATGCAACTTTATTTCATAACCAAATTGATACACTCTTGAATTTCTAAAATTAACATCTAATTTAAATAACTGAATATGTTGTAAACTCAATAATAAATATGGTAACTCACTATCAATTATCATAATTTTAATTTTTCTTTTAACACTTCCTATTTTTTACTGCACATTCTATTAAATTTTGCACAATTACATTACCAACAGTCTGCTTTATTAATACATTATTACTTTCTTTTTCATTAAAGTTTTTAACTAATTTTAGCAATTGTGGACTTAATATGGTCACCGTCGACCCACTGTCTAAAAGACATCGAAAAGTTTTGTCACTTACCTGAGCTTCGATAATCAGTCATCTATGGTCATTTGTATTGTCCTCTCGTCGGTTGTTGTTTTGGTATTTGTTCGAGTTCTGATGCCGTTGGTTGAATGCCATGAATCTGTCGTGTCCATCACGATTTTGATATCTTCTTTGATGATAATTCCCTCGGCCATTAAAACGGCATTTATTGTAATTTGTCCAACGCCGTCGATCATCTGCATCATTGAACTGTCGATTATATGTTTGCTGATGATAAAAAGGTTGTCGTCTTGTAGATGAATTATTGGTTTCACCTCTCTGCTCACATATTTCCGTCGTCGAATTTGGTAGATGAATTTTCTTTGCAACTTCTAACCATTCAACTGGAGTTTGTATCACGACACAAATTCCCGCGCTAACAGGCAGAAACTAATTTGAAAGCAGAATTAGCTAAGCTACGCACTGGTAGCCGACGGAAATTATGAGAAATATAAACAACCGGCGTCGACAAGACGCTGGTGAAACCAAACTAAAAGTGGAGGCAGGGAGGAAAGGAGTAGGGGAAGGAAATGAGGGATAAAAATTTTGAACTTTAACGATACGAAAACCGTTAATGTGCACATTACCTAGGTAAAATGCGGAAAACTCTTGATTTTGCACTTTAACGGAGCAAATTAGTTAATATGCAGATTAGCTAGGTAATGTGCACATTAACGGCTTTCAAGCTTTAGCGGTAACATATAAACTACACATGAGATGTGCTCACGGAATTACAAAAACAAAAAAAAAGTTCAAAAATGTCCACCAGATGGCACTTTTCATGGAAAAACATTAAATTTAACAAAATGAAAGACCGAAATGGAATACATAAAAAATTTGAAAATTTATTGACTAGTTTTTGATCACCTTGTCATCGAACCACATAAAATAAAGGTAAGGAAATAAATAGCAGTACGCCTTGAGAATATGATAGCAGTACTTTATGTGAGAAAAAAAAACAGTTGAGTTTGCAGAAACAGGTACAGATTATGACAAAATGTCGCAAGAGGAGCAGTTGTTAATTGTGTCCTGGACAATGTAAAGGAAAGATTTCTAACGCCATAGTATTTTTATGCGACGAAATTCACGAACCGCAGCAAAAGCACTCCCCTTGCTTTCGTAATTAGACAATATTAACGGCTACCACAGCTTTCACTTATACGAAAACAGCTTTACCAATAACGCACGTTCAACTAAAGATACCGTCATCATGACAGCCGTAAACAACGAAATAAAACATGACCATAGGACCGTAGGAACATGTGACTAACTGTGTTACCTAGGCCATCGTATTCTAACACAGATATTTCATGAGGTTGACAACGGAGAGCGAAAGTTCCACCGAAATGAGGAAAGGAATGTTCCTTTTTTAATATCGTCGGAAGCGTAAATTGCAACACAAAAGTGAAGCAGAGAGTTTTATGGTCAGAGCTTTGGAAGGTGAAATGAAGAGTTCTCAATGGACGTCTCCAGGATCTTCGTGATTCTTCTCTGGTGGAGGCGGAGTCAATAGCTCTCTGAAAGCTGGTTTTCAGTTGGCAGGATGAGAGAGGAGGAAGAAAAGAGTTTGGATAGAGAGAAGAATCCGTGAGTTCTAAAACTAGGAAATCGAGCAAATCTAACTTTTAACACATGGATCAAAAGGATTTAGTCAGAGACAAATAATAAGTGCTAGAAGGAAGTTTAAGGATAGTAATATAAAACGTGACAACGTCCGCAATTGTTTTATACCCCGACCTGTTTTGCATAACACTTCCCCTTTGCCCGCATGCAAATCTCGAGTTTTTTTCCCCTAGAACCGACGGCTTATCACGGTTTTACATTTTATTACTTATAAATATTTTTCTGAATTGTTAATATTGTTTATTTATTCCGTTTTGGTCGTTTATTTTGTTAAATTTAATGTTTTTCCACGAAAAGCACCATCTGGTGGACATTTTAGAACTATTTTTTTTTCTTTTCGAAATTCCGTGAGCGCATCTCGTGTATAGTCTATATACCCAATGTGGTTACATCCCGTTTACCCGTTCTAGCTGTAGGATGCTGTTTAAAGGGGAAGTTTATCTATAAACTCCCTGTATAGATATATGTATGATTCATATTCTTTAAGCAAAAGTACCATCTGGTGGACATTTTAGAACTATTTTTTTTTTCTTTTCGAAATTCCGTGAAAGCATCTCGTGTATAGTCTATATACCCAATGTGGTTACATCCCGTTTACCCGTTCTAGCTGTAGGATGGTGTTTAAAGGGGAAGTTTATCTATAAACTCCCTGTATAGATATATGTATGATTCATATTCTTTAAACAATAAAGTCACTAATATAGTAAAAATGATAGCAATTCTATTTTCACCAAAATATATTATTAGAAATACAGAACAATATCTTTCGTATAAAATGACACTAAATTTTTTTTGCTAAATAGGGAAACAGTAAACAAATTATGAATTTATTACAAATAGCAAAGGATTAGTCTCTGAAAAATACAAGAATCTAAGCATTAACTAAAAAAATATTAATTTTTGGTGAATATAACTTAATCATATTCTTTCACGTGATGTTTGTGATTTATTTCTCTCTCCTATATGCAATATAAAAAATAAAGAATCTATCCAATTATTTATACATATTTAATGAGCTTATCAATGGTAAATAATTTGACAAAGAATCTGAGTAATTTAATCACGGATGTTGTAGAAAAGATTTTACACATATTTAAGTGAATCCATGGTAACCTAAGCTTCTTAAAGAAAATAATGATTCTAAGACACTCGTAAACATCGTCATATTTTTCTCATTGTTGAAAAACTTGATTTCCTTAAAAAAATGAAAGTATTTATAATCTAACATAAAAATTTACATTAATCTAGATTCTCATTAATTTATTTCTTATTTTTTTTGTTAGGAGGTATAATGATCACCTATTTTAGATAATTAATAGAAAGATGAAGTTTTTCTCTCTCCGAGACATAAACAGGAAATTTCCTTCCATATTTATAAAGGATAAGGGATTAATCCAGATGTCAAATAACTGGAGAAGAAAATCTTAATTATTGAAATTTTTCATTAAATATAAACAGAAATATTTCTAAGGAAAGATGAAAGTGAAAAAAATTCCTAATTATAATGAAATAGATGTTAGTGGAAAGAAAATTAAAAGAATTCTTTAGCGAAAGTATGGAGAATGCCTTAAAATCGAAATTGTTCATTTTCTAATGATTTATTAAAATATGATTGACATTTATAATTTTAATCCTTGTTTACCGTAACAACGAAGTTCTGCAGTTAATTAACTGTAACTTTATGTTGTATAATTAGAGGGTGAAATCATTACTCTTAGAAGGGATTTTTAGTTTAGCAGCTTTGTGTTTTGCTCTTTTCAATTGGGAAGATCTTTTTAAATATTTTGAAGGTTTTGCGAGAATGTTAGTTAGTGATTAGGTACATTTGTCACTCTTTGAAACAAGCGTCAAAGAAACACTCATTTTACTTTCTTCAAATGTGAAAACGGATGTGATACAAGATAACTTTTAGGCTGATGTGTACTAACCCTATTGGATTCGCTCACCTCAATGTTAAACTTCGGAGAAAATGTGTCTCCTATTTACAGCAATATAAATGTTGATAATCCAATAAAAAGAGGGTATTTTCAGATAGCCTGAACTTTTCTGCACCTTGCAACGCGATTCATTTTATAAATTTTGTCCACCAAAAAATGGAAGAGCATTTAAAACACACTATACCATTTTTTCCCTGATTTGAAAATGTTATTTGCATTCTTTTAATGAAAAATGACCCAAAGTGTAAAATTTCTTTCTCTATTACGTAGTACTATATTTCAAATAGAATCTTTGAATCCAAGTCGGCAATCCTAAGACATATTTTCTCCGTAGGTTAATATTGAAGTAAGTGAATCCAATAGGGTTAGTGAACAGCCTTAACACTCCGTCGGGCGCGTCTCGAAACTTACGTCATCGGGCGTGGTGTATCTGTCAGATACATCTCTGTTTTATGTGTTTTCTGTTAATTTGTATTACTTTAAATCTTCTATTTTTATTCTTTTTTAGGTCCAGGCTTTTACACACGGACCGTTTTTTATTTATTTTCATTTTTTTACAATTTTTATTTTTCACAAAACACCAGCTAATAGAAGTAAACCGATAGAGGCTTTTGTTTCAATATTATCTGTTAGTCTTGCATCTCTTTCTCTACTACATAGATTAGAAACTGCAGAAATGTATTCTATAGGGCGTTTCACAATTATTTCCAATATTTCGTCAGAATTAAAAACAATTCCAAGAGCCGTATATAGATTTTATACCTTTCGCACTTCCGATTACTCCAGGTAATTTTGTGATAAAATTCTGCGATCTACCTTTGACATTTTTTATACCCATCCGTTTTGTCCATTTAGTACTATTGTCTTTTCCTACATAAAAATCCTAATTATTAGCATCATCATCAAGTTCTGAGTCATTATAATCACTTTCACTGCTATCAGAATCAACTTCGCATGTTTCTAAAATATCTCCTTCGTCATCATCACTTTCATCAAATTCTTCAGCATTTAATCACTTATTTCCATCACTAAATAGAATACTATGAACTAGGTCAAGGTCTTTTTGATTATTCAAATCTAAAAAGCGTTTAGCATTCGTCATGTAAAAAGATAAATCAAAAACGTACAGGGAATCTTGATACTTCCGTAAAGACTCAAGAGGCAAAAGTTATCGGGCGCGTGTATCTAACAGATACAAAACTTCAAACAATCTTGAAAACGGGAAATACTCCTACACGAAACTGATCGTTACTGCATTCCAAAGGAGCAGGTGGTCAGATGGACAGATACTGATAAGGTCAAGGTCGTAAGAACAAATTTTAGGGGACAAATCAGAGATATTGACACGCGTGTATCTGTCAGATCAACGCGCCCGATGGAGTGTTAACCAGTAGAATTATATACAAATCAAGGGATTTGAAGCTCTTATATCGTCTCTTATGGCAGAATTTTGTAGTTTTAACCCGTTGAACGCCCGAAATTGCCATCAACGTTCAACATATATCAGACACTATCGGTCTCGTAAAATTATTTCGATCTTACAACGCTTGTCAAAAAGATAGAGGAGTGACTGATTATCGACTCGCAGTTTCAGTAAAAAAAAATTAGTATGTCGCTGGTTCGAATTTTCGTAGGGGGTATTTCCTTAGTTGAGGCACTTTTTCAAAATCTAGTGGAATCTTTTGTAGCTAATCAGATATTTTTGTTGTAACCGTGCCCTGATGTAAATCCGTCATACCATAATAATTCTGCATGTATCGAAATCTAGTCGAAAGTAGATAACGGGATATACGTTTCTTTTGAGTTCGAGGACTAAGTTGTTTCCTCAACCCAGCAAGTGTAAAATTGCAGATCCTATCCTTACAACACGGGGTTATTTAAAAAAAAGACTGTTACGGATATTAACATTTTTGTATACTCAGGGTTTCAGAAGAATTTGTTGAACTTTAACTGAAAGGGAAAAAAAACTAAGGTGATTTTTTGCGACAATTTCTAGTGTTAGAGACTGACCTTTATACTGCAGGAACATCATTATACTTTTATTACTGACTTGTCATGTGCTCGCATTTCCTGCTTGAAAAAGAGAAAGACTTTAATTCACCTTATTTTTATTTTCGTATCTACTTCACAGTAAACAAAAATCACTTAAATTATAAATTTGTCCATGGATTTTTTTAAATAGTCATCTTAGTTACTACTATGTACTTTGTAAAGCTAAGTTACTTCTTTGTACACGTTTCCGCCTTTTCTACTTTGTACTTTGCAAACCTAAAGATCATTCAGTTGCATCTGATTATTATTGTCAAAATAAATATATTTCGTAGAAACTTAATTCTTTGCACTGTTTCCATCGTTTCTACTTTGTAGTTTGCAAACCCAAATACAGTTCAATTGCATCTGATAATTATTATCAAAATTTAAACATTTCATAGAAAACTTAATCCAAAAACTGTGTTTTTAAGTATCAAAAAATATTATCCTTTTTTTGTGAAGGTAATTTGTTTTTCAGATGTTCCATATTAGTTTATAATTATTCGTGGCGGTGAACAGAAATAAATTTTTATTATTTCAGTGAAATTTGTACATTATATACTGTATAAATATGTTGCTGATGAAAAAGAGATAAATAACCGTAAAATCATGTTAACAAATAATCAGGGTTGTAGTTGCTCATACATAGAGTAAATCCGCAGTTAATGCTTCAAGCAGGCGAATTGAGGCAAAAGAAAATAAGGCTTTTGGCCGGGGGATATGGGTTTAAGTACTCAGCGAAACTAAGGCATCGAAAACCAATTATATGGCAGCTCAAGTGCTTACCTGTGAGATAAACGTTAACTATGAATGCTGAAGCAAAATGAAATTTCGCTCAACATGGTATTTTCAGTCGGATATTATTCTGCCAGTCTAAAAAAATGGAAAGAAAACGCAAGAAAAAGGCTTCAAATAAAACAAAATTGAATCCGAGTTCCTCCTGCACAGTGTGCTATATATATTGGTCTGAACACTCATGTGTTGAATGTCGTTTAACGTGAATATTGATAATTTTTCGCCATTCTTTTTTGTATTAACTATTCTTGATGTATGAACTAGCAACAAAGGTTTTAACAGTTTCAGCCAATATAAAAAATAGAGATGAATATGAAAAGTATTGTGTAGAATGTCATCATTTGTATAATCGTGCGTGAAAAAAGTACTTATTTTTTTATAGCCCCACACCTACTAGATTTCTTAAAATGTGATTATGTATTAGTCTGTTGTTTCAATTAAAAAGAAATCGCTTTATATTCCAAGGTATATCTTTTAGGCTAAGTACCTTTTTTATGTAAAATATATTCGACATTTTGTTAGCTTAGGTCGAATGTAAATATATTAATCTAATGTAGTGTAAACTATTTATTACACATATTTAATAAAAGCAATGTAAAGTAAATAAAAGGAAATCCAAGAGAAACTTTTGATAATGATTACAAAAAAGAATATTTAGGTGAATAAGAAAAAAATATTCTACTCAAGAATGATTTGTTTCAGCAGTTTTAAGGGCTATTGAAGAACGCCTGAGTACCCTAGAATAAAAAAATATAATGAACTTCAGGCTTAAGGTATTGATAAAGGAATAAATAGCACACAGTTACAGAGAAACAGAAATATAAATTTAAAAAAAATTCTTACTTTGTTAGCATAGGTCCAATGTAAATATATTTAACTAATGTAGCATAAACCATTTATTACACATATTTAATAAAAGTGATGTAAAAGTAAATAAAAGGAAATCCAAGACAAACTTTTATAAGAATTACAAAAACGAAGAATATTTAGGTGAATAAGAAAAAAATATTCTACACAAAAATGATTTGTTACAGCAGTTTTAAGGCTTATTGAAGAACGCCTGAGTATCCTAGAATAAAAAAATATAATGGACTTCAGTCTTAAGCTATTGATAAAGGAATAAATTGCACACAGTTACAGAGAAATAGAAATAGAAGTTTTAAAAACATGCTACTCATTTAATAAATTTTTAACAACAGTTGCAGTTAAAGTTAGGGTCAGAAAATGTCATGAAGAGTTTAATTTTCATATACAGTAGGCTCATATTACTTGACATAAAATAACAACATACGTAGAATTCAATAGAAAATACTTTGTAATGCAATCGAGGTACAAACACAAAAACTATTGAATAAATAAATTCAAGTAGGTGTGGGGACTTAATTGAAAGAGCAATATATCTTTTGCAGTCATTTTAATGTTCCTAAATTACCTTGTTTTATCAAACTAAATGTAAACTGATAAATCTAATTTAGTACAAATTGCTTATTATATGCATTTAATATAAATGAAAGTAGTGCAAAAAGGAAAAATCTAAGATATGAGAATTCCTAAAATTTTATGCAAAGAAAGATGAATAAATACTATTTTATACGTATATATGATTTATTCATTGAACATTTGAAAGCCTTATAAATCCTTAAAAATACTAATTAGGCTAATTAGCTGATTGATTTTGAGAATCAGGATTTATTTTGAGAAATAGGCTAATTAGCTGATTGATTTTGATTGAAATTTTTAGCTGATAGATTTTGAGAAAAATTTTGACTGGAAAATTAAATTGACAGAACATTTTTTAAGCTGCTTAACATTACAGATCTATATTACAGTATTTAAAGAGGAATAAAATGTAAAAAAGGTGCGTTAAAGCAAATTGACTTTAATGAAGTCATAATTATCATAAAAATTACCCTTATAAACTCTGATCAGATTATTAACTGCAAATTCTCCAGTTATTAACTGGACTCCAGTTATTAACTGCCATTTATTAACTGCCAGTTATTCAGCAGATTATTAACTGCAAATCTAAATCACGTAATGTTGGTGAATGATTAGAATTAATATTTTATAGTTAGTGATTTTTTAGCTGATTGATTTTGAGAAAAATTTTGACTGGAAAATTAAATTGACAGAATATTTTTAAAGCTGCTGATCATTACAGCATGCTTAACATTACAGATCTACATTACAGTATTTAACGAGGGATAAAGTGTAAAAAAGGTACGTTAAAGCAAATTGACTTTAATGAAGTCATAATTATCATAAAAATTACCCTTATAAACAGTGATCAGATTATTAACTGCAAACAACAGTTACGGTCAAATTCGAGATGGCAAATGCTAAAAGGACTTTAATTTTCCTATATATCATAAACTTTATTTATAATACTTCATTTGATTAAAATATAAATGTAAAACAATAATTGATATTAATTGAATATTTCAAACCGAATTGAATGTATGAAAAAAGCATCTATTCTTACTTATTACGAATAGTAAGTGATAGTAATGTATTAATAATACTAAAATAGAGTTATGATAAACATTAAAACCAGGTAATGTAACTCTCTTAATATCAGCGTGAATGGAAAGAGAAGCAAAATTTATCACATGACTTTTTGTATTTATATTCCAAATTGCCCGCAGCTTGCTAAGCAGTTTGTGCGTTAGTATACTGCTCGGCTAAGAGTCCCGTACCGAATCCTTAAAAGTAATGTGCCACATATCTCTCTGATTGTTTGCACAACCCAGAGTAATTTCTGATAATTGTTTATGTGTTAAATCTGCTGATAATTACTTTATGTATGCTTTTTCTTGATTGTCCAGAATTCTAAGTGCATGCAAAATTATCAGTTAGGAGCTAATAATTATACTAATAATTATCATTAGTTAGGACAGAGACCAGTTTTAAAATGACTATCTTTTAGTTACTGTCATATGATATCAAGTTTAGTAATTAGGTAAAAATATTTTTAAATATTGGCCGTTATTTATTCGCTCTGTAGCTAAATAAGGAACTCATAACTGTAAATGTTTTGTGTAAGCGATACTAAAACTAAAAAAAACGAAAATAAAAACATTAACGTTTTCTATGTTAAAGGAAATAAAGAAAAAAATTACCCAATTCTTTGCTTCTAAAAATATGCATTTCTTTATAATTAACTCAATTTTCTCTCTTTGAAATTTCTACGTTATATAACATAAACAAAATTCAATTAAATTAGTTACAAGATGTTTTTATTTCTGAAAAAGGGAATTACGTTTTTATTAACTTAATTTCACAGTAATTAATTTTCTGTTTTTATGACATAAATAAATTTCTACCTTTCATTTAAAAAAAATATATATATACATGCATCTTTATTAATCCTCTAAACGATTGAAAAGTATTTTTTCATGACATATTTTCAATTTTCGTAACGTATTTATTTTTAATTCAGGTCTTTACGACTATTATTTCCTCCTCAGTTTTGTGTTTAAAAGTATCTGACATGATACAATTTTGAGGCTTTTGAATAACAAACTAAGAGATAGAATAATTCATCTAGTACGGTTCTTCGAGCTGTAAGAAAGGTAGAAAAAATGTCAAGCGTTTACAGGGTAAATTTTTATGTAAAATATACTTAACAATTTACCGGCGTTTTTCGAAGAGTTGCGAGAAGTTTCGATTTGAAGAGTTACGACATAAAAATCTTGTCACTCACCATGATGAACTATATAGAAATATATACAATTATAAATACATCTGTATTATCCCTCTAAACGATTGAAAAGTATTTTTTCATCACATATATTCAATTTCCGTCATATATTTTGTTTAATTCAAGTCTGTTTGACTGTTATTTTCTCCTTAGTTTGGTGTTCAAAAATGTATCACATGGTACAATTCTGACGCTTTTGAATAACAAACTAACAGAGGGAATAATTCATCAAAAACGGTTCTTTGAGCTGAAAGAAAGATTTAGAAAAAAACGTCAAATTTTTACAGGGTAAAATTTTTTACAAAATATACTCGACAATTTACCGCTGATTTTCGACGAGTTATAAGAAGTTTCGATTTGAAGAGTTACGAGATAAAAAACTTTTTTTCTCACCCTGTTGAAATGTAAAGGTTTTTTAAGAGTAATTAAGCACTTTCTAAATCACGTAATGTTGGTGAATGATTAGAATTAATATTTTATAGTTAGTGAATTTTTAGTTGATTGATTTTGAGAAAAATTTTGACTGGAAAATTAAATTGACAGAACATTTTTTAAAGCTGCTTAAAAATGAACGGAAATAAGTATAAATATCGCCAGCTTACTTAAGTCTTGGATGTTTTGCTTTTCCAATGGAGCTGAGGAACTTTCAAAAAAGAGACAAATCTGGGTCCAAAACTAAACATGAGTACACGGAAAGCATTTTAAAAGATTTAAAAAGTTTTAATTTTCAAATTTCCATTTTTTAAATTTATTTATTTATTGATTTTTTATGTGTGTGTCTGTTGTTGGATTCTTTGGAATTTCTGATGCAAGCTGGGAAATCAGTAGAGTTCAGACTTTATTTTTTTTCAATAATTTATCTTTGATTTAAAATTCATATACTTAATAAAAATTTTACTGCATATACTAACATCATTGTAAATATTACTTGCTACATTTGATTAAAACAAAATACTCGAATTAAAAACTGAGTACCTCCAAATAAACAATAAGGTTATTATCTGGAAGTATAAAACTGTAAGTAACTGGAACTATAAAAACTCTGGAAAGAGCTATATGACTGTGAGAAGGGTCCACACCCCCTATTAGAGTCATTTTATGTTCGATCTTGCACTGTGGGTTTTGGACTTTAGACGCTGATGAGCCTGACTGTCGATCATGAGTGTATACCATGACTGTTCTATAGTACAATTTGTTATCTTATATAACTGTGTATCCATACCAAATTTCATTAATATCTGCCCATTAGGTTTTAAAAAATTCGATAAAATGTGCAAATTCTTTTAATTTTGAACACCATATAATTTTTTTATGGATGTTAGTATATTTTCAGCTTTTAAAATAAATGGAATTAGGTTCTGGGTACTATTCTAGGTTTTATTGTGTTCTTATTTAAACGTTTGTGTCATTTTATTTTAAAATGTTTATTTTTTTGTTTTTATGATGTTCCTTTTTAAATCTGTGCCTTTCTAAGTGTTTTTAAAATTTGTTCTAGTGTTCTCAATTTGAGGTTTTTTTTATTTTTATTTAAATATTCGTCTTGCATAATGTTTTAAAATACCTTATTTGATAATGTTTGTTTTTAAATTTGTAACATTTTAAAGTGTTTTTAAATGTGTGTTAAGAGTTAATATGTTTTTAAAAATTGTTCCAATGTTCTCAATTTGTGTTTTTGTTTGAAATTTAAATATTTGTGTTGTGTAATGTTTTAAAATATTTTTTTGCCATTTTTATGTTTTGACCGCATCAAAATTATCCGTGGATTAGACCTTCTTTGGATACACGTTAATGAAAACGCACCTACGAAATTTTTACACGTTGGTGAGAAAGAATATAAACACCGAAAGTGCTTCAATATTGGCTTTAAAAATCCAAGATGGCGGACGGCGCACCCAAAACCCTACTCATCCCACAGTTATGATAGGATCACACAGCTTCTAAATATCCACATAAAAACAAAGACAGGTTTCTGGGTATCAAGAAGTTCCATTGTCGTATTGTCTGTCTTTATTATTTATTTTGGGCGGGATTCGTACCTTATATGGATTAGTACAAAATATTTAAAGAAAATATTTGAGTGCGTCGTTGTAAGATTTACTTTATTGAATTCAACCCCAAGCTCTAGACATTATTGGCAAATGAACAGGTGAAAACTTTGCTTCTAAAAACTAGGAGATAAATTTTCTTAAAATCAACAGCGAAAATAAAGATGACTGACTCAATTTTTATATTTACAAAAAAAACTAATTTATTTACAACATTATCTATTTACAATTTAACTCAAAACAATATCAACAAATCTAAGTACACAGTTTACTCATTTTTCTAATCTTTTAGCATTTCTCCTCAATTCCCATTCAATGACATGTATTTAATTAAACCTACACCTTTTGGATTCAGAGAGCATAAATTTATTTATTTTACCTAAGGCAAAGAATTACTATCCCTCAAAATGTATATTCTAAAAACAAACATCGGTCCCGCACTAAATCATTCAAAAATTTCGATGTTGGGCCTCAACAAGACAAAATGATTGACATTCACTCAATTGGATGCTAACAGCACTGGAACACGGGTGACGATCTCATCATCGGGCATGGGATCTCCTTTCTTCTTTCTCGGGTAGCAGGCAATCACATCTTTAGGCTGTCGTGGGCATCTATCGTATGCTTCTTCCGCTCTTTTCATCTCCGGGTCGACTCAAATCGGAACTCCATCGTGAAATCGCAATTCTCTCCACCTCTATTCTCAAATTATTTATCGGTGAAGGCAACAACCAGATTTTTCTCAGCAGCAAATGACTTATCTCGAAACGGGATCATGATGCGAGCATACTGGGAAGAATCAACCGGATCTCCGCACCACAAAAACGAAACTTCTGTCGGCAAACTCCCGGGAAAGCTCAATCGGTCTTCGACAGTTAAATAGACAATCTCTTCATCACCTGCAATGCTAAAGCACCGGGAAGAGTTACCCGGGCCCGCATGCAGAAGTGAATCCTCTAAAAAAACACCTAAGTCTTCTATTTATTTAATTTTTTCACATCGTTGTACACGCCTTTCATAACTCCTATATCTATTCAGGAAATCTTTCAAAACTGCACAACTTACTCGTAGTTTCAATTCTCATTTCTTTGATTGGATAATCTCTCCAAACATGCACGCCCTTCATTTCGTCACTCAGGACCCAAAGTCCACTCCACGAGTTTTGCGGTAGACTCCACACACTAACTCTCATAAATTTATTCACAATAGGCTTTGCAGTTTAAAGTCAAACTCGGTGACAAACACTATCTGTGTCTGCGATCATCAGACCCCGCTCTCAGCCACTTTTAAATTGGCTAACCACAAAAACGTCGGTCCCGTCCTATAATCAAAGGCGGCTTCTTAACCTTCTTAAAAATGTAATGGAAACAGCCTTCGATCACATTAGATGTCTTAAAAATTAAATTCATTTTTCTTTAAAATCGAAGGCGCTTCATTGCATTCATACTATTGTTATGCATCAGTCTATGTCGCCCAGTGGCTAAGTGGTTAAGGCATCAGCCTGTCACACCGAGGGTGCGGGTTCTATACCCCCATAAGACTTGGTTGTGTTCTGGGGAACCGGTCAGTGTTCCGCCTGCAAAAGGAGCCGTGTCTAGAGAGGGAATCTGCAACCCATCGTCCATCGCCGGCGTCATCGTTTGTTAATAAAAAATTCTTCTGTGATTGTGTGATTTGTGTTTCTATTTCCTTGTGTTCATATGTACTCCGGACTGGGGTGTAACAGTCGTCAGCCCCAGGGACATTAGCAGAATAAAAAGTATTAGCTTATGCATCATAAGAATTACAATAAGATCACACAGCTTCTTAATATCTGCATAAAAACAGAGAAGAATGTGGGTATTAGAGTAGTATAGTGGTTATAGAAGTTCCATGCACTTATGCATTACTTTATACATCATAAGAATAATAATATGATCACACAGCTTCTTAATATCCAGATAAAAAGTGTGAGGTTTTGGGGTATTAAAAAGTTTCATGCTCCTGTTATGCATTAGTTTATACACCATAAGAATTATAATAGGATCACACAGCTTCTTAATATCCACATACAAAGAGATGTTTGTGGGTATTATGAAGTTCCATGCTCTTGTTATGCATTGGTTTATGCATCATAAGAATTATAAAGGGTCACATTAGCTTCTTAATATTCACAACAAAAACAGAGCCTAGGTGTTCCTGTTATGCGCTTTCCACAAGTTTCATATAGGTAACCTTTTAATTCGTTTCCTTTATAAGAGTAGTGAATTGTATATTCTAAAATTAACATAAAAATGGGCTTTGTTAATATAACCTTTAAACGTAACCTTTAATTAATGTCATATATATTAATGAGACCTCGTATAAGCTTTTTATAAAGGAACTAAAAACCGCGATATATTAAGACTGCAATAATAGTCATTTACTGAAAGGAAATTGTCCCACGTTTTGTTTAAATTTTTCACAAGCCAGTGATATGGAAATTAATGAAAAATTCATTTAAAATATAATGCAGCTCGAAATAATAGTTCTGAGCGAATTCCGAAAATTTTTACGATGCAAATGTAATTACAAACTCCACCTTTAATCTTCCCACGCCTCTCCTGATTTTTCCATCGGCAGATATTAAATGCAATTTCAACTTGCATTTTCTACTTCTTCTTAACTCAACACCATATGGTGCTAATCAAAAATATAGAATTGTTCTTTGTGCATTACAAAGGCGGTTAGCGAAGCAAAAATAATGTAAAGTAAAAACTTGATCGGAGGAGAAAATTACATCACAAAAGAATGACAATTTTTCCCCCGTTTAATTTCAAAGCAGGCTTTTTAATTATATATATATATATATATATATATATATATATATATATATATATATATATATTGAAAATCTGAGAATTCAGGAAATTGAAGGAGGATACTACTCTAAAATCCTGTTCTTGTGATACCTGTGACAGAGCATTTGTAACTGAGAATGAGTTAAAGGACCAATTAATGAAAGATCGTAATGGCATGGGAAAAGATGCTAAACGGAATATTTTAGATTTGCAGGAAGAGAATAGAAAGAAATTCAATAAGAAGATAAATATATCTAATCTCTATAAGTTAAATGATCTCGTCGCATTCCAGCGGACTCAGTTTGGGACAGGTTTAAAACTGAGACAAAAATTTTATTGTCCTTCCAGAATCAGAGCTGTAAAATCAAATGACCTATATGATGTTGACAAAATTTGGGTTGCATGACGTATATCACATTTTTTCCACTCTCTTTATTTTTAACTTGCCATTATAAGAAAAACCAGCAACAATCATGAATCCCTTAGAAAAATTTTCTTTCGATTCTTTGAACCATGTACTTAATTTTTTTTCTCTGCTTTTATGATAATAAATGTCTCTTTTTTTGTTGCAATCATTTAAATACACCCATGATTCATCTATTGTGATAATTGTTTTCCATTTTTCTTTGGATAAGTGTTTCTCATATAGAATTCTGCAGCGTGTCCTGCGTTCAGCGATATGATTTGGAAGAAGACGATGCACATTGCGTTTTTTCGCTTTCTTAAGATTTAAATCAACGTTTATCATTTTGTTTACAGTGGACACCGAGCATTTTAATTATTTTTCAACTGTCCTTTGACTAGGGGGATTTTCTTTTAACATTAAACAACGTACCTTTGCAATAGTCGAAGATGTCCGTTTTTTCCTTGGATACTTGTTTGGAATTTTTGTCCCACTTGAGGCTCCAATTTGACGTTTTTTACCTTTCTTGTTGACGATATGACCTATCGACGCTTTAGATATCACAAAACCATGACTCTCACATCGTTTTTGGATAACGGAGTATGCATATTTCTCTTCGGAAAGAGCGTAAATGTAGCCTTCGAACCACTGCTTTTTTTAAAAACGCCATTTTGAATAAAAACAAAACATTCAAGACGTAGACGATAATTTTGACTTTTAAAAACATAGTACAATTGCAATTATTTCTTTTGCAGCAAACGATTTTTTATTACCGCTTACCAAAATCGTCTAAAAAATGTGCGAACAGCCTCTGTATATTCCAGAAAACTTTCGGTGTGCTATCCAGGAATTAGATACTTTTTTTCTCTCCTTTTTATACTTTTCAGGTTAACTGGTTTCAGACAGTCGAGGACGTCTGGGTAGCAAGGTGGCCGAATATGTGAGAATTCTACTCTGGTGACGTCATGGATGAGGCGCCGCTAGGGTAGACGAGTTGCAACTCAACCGCTGGTGCTGAGAGAGTAGAGACGAATCGAGTGGACACTGGTTGATTCTACTTTGGCTCAGTGCAGTTGGCATACTGTTTTTACCTTTGATGAGTGGAGACTGCACGCTGTTTTATCTTTCTCACGCTAAACGAGATTTAATGTCATGCTAGACGGGCACTGATATTCTGTGATCTTTGTATCGTGATAACCTGTGTAAACATAAGTTGCAAATAGCTTATACTTAATTAAATATTAGTCAAGAATACGTGTTATTGCATTTGGATATTTCAACCATGGGGATAAGTTCCCCATATATATATATATATATATATATATATATATATATATATATATATATATATATATATATATATATATATATATATATATATATATATATATATATATATATATATATATATATATATACTGACTATGAATATTTGATAAATAATAAGTTTTACTCCTGAATTACTTTAATGAAATCTTGATTACTAAATTAATCTATACATAGACTACAAAGCGCTGGACTTAATATGCTAATTAAACTGAATCTGTCCCCATTACATCAATAAAAAAGGGTGTTACTATAATAAAAGTGACAAATGACTTTACTAACTCGTTTGCGTAGCTATGCCCGAAAAGAAAACAAAAGAAATATAATTTGATAATCTGGAAAGAACATTTTAATCATCATATTAGTTTTTCATGAATGACACAGCTGGATTAATTAAAATCAATACGAGACAAATAATTTAGTGTCTAAATCCAAAAGAACCACATAAGCTATTAGGGGTGAGGCTCTAAATCAATATGAGAAAAATAATTCAATATATAAATGCAAAACAGTCACCTAAGCTCTTAGAGGTAGAGATCTCAAAAATCACATAAGTGCGTAAGGTGATTTTTGAGAAGTGGTTGTATTAAATAAAATATTTTTGCATTGTTTTATATGACAAAGAAATCCATTTAACTTCTATAGTCTATTCTGCTATTGGTTTTGAAATATATAATAAAGTATTTGTATTAGGACTAAATACTACTTTTATAAATGCTAAATAATAGTTCAATCTAAAATTATTAAACAATTTCTGGAGCAAAAGTGGTTTTAGGGAGGCTTCTTGCTTTTGATTATCCCCGCTGGCCGGGATGTGTTCCAGACCAGTTTCTTATAGCCTTGCGTTCTGAGGGGTGCGTTTCCGGTTTTTTAATGACACCACAAGGGTCGAAGTCCGATTTAGCCAGATGTCACCTCAGTTTTCACCGAGCATCCCTAGGGGCGGCATGTATGGGTCCGGATTTAACATACCCATATCCGGCCTAGACACGAAGGTATTTAACGGCGCTTATCGGGATTCAATCTGTGCACCTGCAGTACCGAAAGCCAGCACGCAACTACTTGATTACCTCTGGCCCTTGAGGGAGGCTTGATGATTTTGAGTGAAACCCCATTTATTTTGCATGGTGAGGGCTAAATTCTCCGGGGTTTACAACTCAAAACTTTTACGAACACCTCTGCATTTGGGATTTGTACCCGACGACACTGGTTTAGAAGACTAGTTCCCCAGCCATTCGGTTACTGTCTGGCCAATTTGAAGAAGGAGGTTTATCATTTGTCTACAGAATGACTCCAGTTTTCCTTACACAATTTCTGTTTTGATTTTTTAAATTCTGAAAAATAAAACATAAAATATAAATTGTAGTAGTGGCAGTATGACTAATGCTGAAATTTTAGACGGAGGGACATAATTGAGTGCAAAATACAGCGACCAAAACTTGTTTTAACTAATTGGAAGTCAAGTAAATATTTGTCACGTGTAATGAAATTATAAAGTGGTAGACAAGCGAATTCTTATACAAATCCACAGCTACCATAGATTTTCTCTTTCCTTTGCGGTCTCACCGCCTTAGGCTTTCTTCCTGGAATAACTTGTCTGTAGTACACTAGCCACTAATTAGACCTGTTCTGCATTGCAATTTCTTCCATGAGGGTTTACTTCAGAGAGAACTCATTTTAAGCTTCTAGTATATAAGGGAACAGTGGGTGTCCAATGCGCATATTTAAGTATATGTACATAAATATAAGAAACATGTGCATAGCTAAGTAACATTTTCTCATATTTGTTCTCGTATCTATAATGCGATTTCCTGATTAACATTACATATTAGTTTCTAAACTATATACCTCAACTGTTAACTATACTTTATATTCCATATTTTTGAAACTTCTATGCACTTTAAGTACTTGAAATGTCCCAAGCGCATTTATAATTATAGTGTTTTGAAATTCGTACTATATGCTTCATACACAATATCAGCGAAATATTACAAATTGTAATAGCAATTATCATGTCTCTTGTGTAATATTTTACAAGCCGCTAGATGTCTGTAGGAATTTTGGTTAGAGAAAAGTCAGTTTAAAAGGGAAAAAAGTATATGGTAATGAAGGTCACGAACATTTGCAATAAATGCCACATTTTGTCCTAAGGAATGGAAAATACATTGTTAATAAAAATTCTTGCATTGCTTTGGAAAGAACTTCTGAAATTAAGTTTAAAGAACTTAAATAGAACTAAAAGTATTTTTAATTTATTAAAACGAGATTTTTATCAATGTAATAGTTCGTAATTAGTAATGCAGCTCTATTATGATAGAATTGCCTGAAAATTAAATAAAAAAGTAGTTTTGAAACTCCATTGTTGTATTAATGCCTATTGTTTATTTTCCCTGTTCACATAGAATCCATCGACGTCAGCGTTAAAGATTCCGTTGGCGTGGATTGGTTAAATGGGTCAATGATTGATATATGATTGGTTAAAAACATTTATGCCGAGGCTGACGAATTCTATGTAGACGCTCCCTAAGAGTTTTGTCAGTTTTTCTTCGACACATCGTTAGAACTTAAGGAGATCCTAATGTATGTCTTCTCACAGAGTTGAATATTTTGCTACTCGCTTTCCCACTGTTAGAGTACCCGATTTTATTCTGCGTCATTTCTCTGTATACCATTCCGAGGTTATTTCTCTTATAAAGTTGGCACTGGCAGTTTTCTATAACATAGAAGACCCTTATATCACAAGGGAGCAGGAATACGATTTGGATTGCTCCGGGAATACAGACTTATTTCTGTCTGTTTGTTTACTGAAAGAACTTTGACTGGTTAGTGAGCCTTGGAATCCGCCTCAAAGTTTTTCTGGAACCTTTACATTCTTAGTTCGAGCTCCTCAGTAAGCTATGACCGAACAGCTATGGTAATCAAATTAGGTAACAAATTCTGTGTATTCCAATATCGCTAATGGTGTCGCAGACTTTCGGAACCGAATCTAAACTGTGGGTCCTAGTCTATATAGCTCTGTTGGAATTTTTATCGAAGAGTAACCTACCTTTAGATTTCCCGTAGTTTGGTATTTCCCTCATATCATTGTTTGTTTTTGGCAGTTGCCAAATACGATTTTTAATATCCTAGTGATCGGGTAATCAAACGTGATAACCTAGTATATTCATTTGTAAATGACGTCATTACCCAAGCTTTTGTTGTATGACGTCATTTGCAGTCATCAGATGAACGCCTTATTTGAATAGTGGTCAAACTCCATTCTAGTTCCTTTTGAGATGCAGAGCCTTAAAGTCTAATAAATTCTGAGAAATGACTGCTGAAGTCTGATTTGTAATGTTATCTGTGGCATCAGAAATAAGCTGGAGGTGTAACAGTTTAAAAATAAGATAGAAATGACTTGTATGAACATGAAAGTGAGGTTAACTAATTTTTTTTAGAAAAGTGGAGTTGGACTACTTACTATTCATATAAGGCCTTCAAATGTTGTGGGGTTTTTCATTTGCTTTTCCCCATGGTTTTTTTATTACGAGTTGGGAACAACCCGTGATTTTTTATAATTTATGCAAATATAACATGTTTATGCCAGTATAGTCAATAAGTTCGGGGACTACCCTCCCCCCTCATGCCCAGTGGGTGGGGGAACCGAAATAACGATGTGGTTTGCAAGTCTGGTTATCTGCGTACGCGTGAGACGTCACATGACACTTTGCACAACTGCTAAGGTGCGCAGCTCACCATTTGGCTGCAGACTGTCAGCCTATGATGTAGATGTAGCAAAATGTCCTTTTTGGAGCAACGTTCCAACATTAAATTCTGCTACAAATTAGGAAAAAACCACTACAGAAAAGTTACTGTTACTGCAAAAAGCGTATCGAGACGAAGGTATGTGTATATTGAAAGTTTTCAAATGGTACAGCTTGTTTAAAAATGGGAGAGACGCTGTTGCAGACGATCCGCGAAGTGGGTGGCCAGTGACCCCACAAACGGAGGCGAACATCCAACGGATAGAAGCAGTGGTTGTTTGGTTGGTTGAAGTTTATTGGCGAAAGGTCCATAAAGGACAAATACAAGCCAAATGCAAGGTAACATCGTCAACAAATGGTATGTACATGTTCTTCGTCTTCTCCGGCAGGCAATCCGTGGTAAACGTCCACACGTTTGGAAATCCAACATGTGGATGTTGTGGCATGACAATGTCCCGGCGCACCGATCCCTGATGGTACAACAAGCCCTTGCTAAACACGGCACCACAGTTCTGCCACATATCCCGTATTCCCCAGGTCTTGCTTTTTGCGATTTCTACCTGTTCCCGAAACTGAAAGATCGCATCAAGGGCAAGCTGTTTGCAAATGCCGAAGAAGTGATGGCAACAGCGACAACCTCTTTACGACAGCTCTCACGGAACGGTTTAAAGGACTGTTTCCAGAAGATGTATCAACGCTGGCAGAAGTGTATAGTTGCGGAAGGACATTATTTTGAAGGTGATTGTGTTCAGAAGATTTTGTAAGTGTATTCGTTGTTGTAGTAAATAAAGTCCCCGAATTTATTGACTGTGCGAGTATATCGACTGTGTAGCGAGTTTGCGTAGCCTTTCTTTTGCTCTCGCTCTCTTTCTCTGTTTTGCCTGCAGATGTCGAGCCTGTTTTAAGTGAGATGTCTCATGGACTACGTGCCTGGGACAGTATTATTTTCTTTTTTTTGAACGCAAATTGTTATTTTTGTGTATTTATAACTGCGATTAAAGAAATTTTAGTTTTTATCTGTTTTTGTCTTTATATACTGCCAGCCACTCTCTGCTAATTGTCACTATGTCTGACAAGTTCTCATTTAGGAATCAGGACCTTTGCACTCTCAATGGACTAACTTACATTACATTACATTACATTGCATTGAAACGGAAGGGGCCCGATACAGCAGCTGAGACCCTCCGAGTTGTGTTCCCACCGGTGGTTGCACACCGCAGCAGGTGACCAACGATATCAAGTACCCAGGCATACGGAAGCAGCCAAAGAGAGAGTGAGCCACTCAAATCGGCAGTCGAGAAGTAACCATTTTAGTATGATTAAGAAAAAGGAAAATTTCGAATAAATAATTTAGATAAGGTTTGTAACGAGGAATTCGTTCCAGAAATAATTAATTTGGTTGGGCTCATAACGCAAGTTAAATTACTGTAAAATCTCTAATTCTAAATAGTTGTCCCTTAAAATAAAATAGCGTAATTTCTATACCGTTCCCTCGACGTGTGTGTTCTTGAGAATTTTAGATATTGCCCCATTTCTCTTAAACCGTAAAACTTCAACCATAATTTGCTTAGCCAGGTGTTAGTCTCAGGATTCACTTGTTAAGTTTCACTAAAATGCACTTTTTATGGCTGATAATTGCAGGGTGTGTCATGTGAACATCCAACTCGCTTTTGTCCACGCATGCCGTGTAAGTTTGCTCAGTAAATTGGCCCATAAAATCAGTTTTAAGTTAGAAATATATGTGTGTGTTCCCTGCTACTCCTTTGTGCGAGAGGAAGTTTTCCCACGGGTGAAATTGGCCCCAGCTTGGCGTGAAGGCACTCTCCGAAGATGTTCTTTCTCCCCTCATTCGACCAATCATGCAGAGGCGCGAATTTCGTTGTATCAGGGCTAAGCCATGCACGGTCCTCCATTTCGGCGGCGCGCTTCGTACTCTCCTCTTGGCGAGGTTTCGGCAAGGCCGGGTTTTCTTTTCTTGGCCATTAAGCGCTCGCGGTGGTGATACGGTAATATAGCATAAGCCGTGCACGTGGTCTGTAGTTTTTTCTTAATTGGCGCTTTTCTCGCTATTGTAACCCTCGTTGTCCGTGTTTTGCAAGCCTGTCCAGTGATGAGAAGAAATACCAGAGAGCCATATTTTTAGTGAGAGAGTTCTCTCTTATATTTTTTTGGAAGTTTAAGCACCCCATCAGTTTTGGCTCTGCCAATTCTGCATCGGGGGGCTATTTTTTTATATGTTGAATGTTACTGATCATCTTCAGTATTTAGTCCAATGCGGTCACATTCGTTTTTTTTTGTTATAGTTCAATAATTCCGAGCTCCTTTCTTTGGTGCTAAATGTCTTTTCATGTTACACAAGACGGCACAGAAAATAAATATTTTTTTTTTTATTTTTAATGCTTTGGAAGATTACTTGCTTACCAGCTTCTATTTTTCATGCTAACGTTGACAGTGAATACCGGGTGATTGCGGCGCACAGGCAGTATCTTACGATCACGTAATCGACTCCTCTTTCCAGCCACCCGAATTAGGGATCTCCTGATACCGTTCATAGAAACTTGGGAAGAGCCGTAGTCTCTCGTCCCTTAAAGAACTTAATCTGTACCATTGTACATCTCCTGATCTGATGGGACGACACTTCAAGGATCCTACAACTTGGATTTGATCCTTCATCAACGATTCAACAGTAAGGATATCATTAAGACTTACAAATAGCGACTCTTTTTCCTCACCTCCATCTCCTCCTAGTTATCTTCCGGACTTCCACTTAGACTGTTTCCATCCCTTCATTTTCCCTTTGCTAAGGAGACTGTTTTCATCCCATAAGCATCAATAGCAGATAAGCTTCTACATCACAGAATGAATAATTCCCCTTCACAAAACCGGCCGACTCTTGATAATGTTGTTGGAAAATGGATGCTCCAGAGGCAAGAGACAGACTCCAACGATCAACAATTAACGTGGGAACCCAATGGACCGACTTAGCTGGCTACAATGTACAGGGTGGTCATAAAAAAAAAACTTTGCCGATATATGGACCTCTAGCGGTTGTTTCGTTCAGCCTTTCGAGATGAGATTTCAGATATAGTTATTCAGAGGTATGATCTCGGGATTTTGTGAGCGGCAACAAAATGGTGCTCACGGTTACGGTTATAGATACAGAAACTCGAAAGTTTAGAAAAGCAATACTCACTTTTTACAGTCGCAAAATGCCCAGAGCATGCGAACACCCTAAACAGCGTTGAAACGGTACATGCATCACAAAAAACGAACGTGTTATGTATCACTGTTTTTTATAGTGGTTAGTCATTAGAATAATATAAAGTGATTACTCATATGTATACATACAAATAAATTTATTAAACCTTCACAATACATATACAATCAATATCACTCATTACTGACTTCGGACTCCACTATCTCATTAACACAATATATATGCAATTAAAATTACCCCTATTCCTATATCATATTAATACGTTATTTACTCTTACTAATATCCTCCTTTAACTATTCTCTATCATCATTTAATTATTCAAAGATTCTTAACTGATAAACACACATATACATTGCTAACATCATCATATCAATTATCTACTCAACATTATCATTTACTTATTCAAAGATTCTTAACTGATAAACACACATATACACTGCTAATATCATCATATCATAATATTCCAATTACTACGGAATTAAACACCCAATATTCTATGATAGATATCTATGACCAAATAAGTCAATATTCACCCTAAATCATTCTTATCATTATTCCCTATGTTCTAGTTATACCAGTGAGCACTGCATAAATAATCTACCAAAGATCATAAGCTTCCTACCTGCGATCTCCGATTCACTTGAACATGTATCAGGCGCGCTGTCATCACTCACAATGGGTTCTGTTGCTAACATCGGTTGGGGGGGGGGGGGGGCTCGTATCTATTCGATGGCACTACCGGACTCGTAACCTTGGTATAGGCGCACATTCGACGAACGGGGTCGGCCTGGGTGCTATTCTCCTCTCCGTAGAAGGTATCAGGACAGTCCCTTTAGAGCGAGGTCTGGTCACCGCTTCTGGACATCGGATGGATCGGCGGGCGGACGGGAACTTGCGATTCTCGCATCAACCTCTGGGGCTTGCATCCGCTTCTTCACATTGTCTCAGGCTTTTCTCAGGCGGCCTTCAAGCTCAGTCTCGGTTTATCAGCGACTCTGCCTTCCTTCGTCACTAATTGTTGGGCTACCACATACACATACTGCTATCGCAATTGTAGTCTCTCAGCTATTCAGATCAGACTATGTCTCTTGACGATTTCAACGCTTCTGATCTCTCTACCTCTTTTTTTCATCCAGCTAAACTTCGATAATTTATATTTAGACTTTCATTGGTGACTCTCTCCCAACCAATGGTAAAGTTGGTCTCTTATCATTGGCTGGCCCCCACATTTTATATTAATTACCTCTCCAATCTAAATTGAAGGGGGCGTCAGCCCGTGCACCCTGCTAAAGTTCCTTCTGGGGATCCTTCAACTTCCCAGACTCCCACGCCTCGGTTTCATACCCTGCTGTTACCCTAATGAAGTCCACTTCGTAAAATCGCGCATCTCTATCGCTATCACAACTTAGTCTCCTCTTGGCTACAAATTCTCACTTCTCCCAGATCATTATCTCCAGCTGGTGACCTTTTACTGACCATATTTTTCTTAACTTGACATTGCTCGTCTTTAGTTACATCTGAGCCGTTCGTTAACTGCAGCTGGTCGCCATTCACTGCCCGTTCTTGAATACTTCTCTTCTCCTATTACCTTGTGCCTAACTTGCATCTATTGAATTTTCTAAAATTGTCGCCCACTGCGACATTATGCACGCCCAAAAAAAAGATCTTTTAACGGCCTACAAAAATACCATGGATGAGATTTGCATATGACAGAGGCAAGACACCAATCACTGATGACAACACATATCGGACAAAAGAAAACTTTTGTTTGGATTACACATTTTCCACATTGGTGCCATCATCGTGTTTTTGTTGGCCGTTCGCAGAGCTGTTTTTTGTGCGTGCCGAACACTTCCGTTTTTTGTGATACAAGTACCGTTCCAACGCTCTTTAGGGTTTTCACGTGTGTTGAGCATTTTGCGACGGGAAAAAGTGGTTGTTGTATTTCAAAAATTTCGAGTTTCTATACCTATAACTGTAACTGCGAGCGCCACTTTGTTGCCGTTCACAGAATCCTGAGCGTATACCTCTGCATAACTGTATCAGAAATTTCATCTCAATGAGTTGTACGGAACAGCCGCTAGATGTCCATATATTGCCAAAGATTTCTTCTGAACAACCTGTATTATCAAAAGTGTTCGGTATTTTAAAGCAATTCCTTAATCGAACATTTAAGTTCGTTTTGAAATACTAAGCCTGGAGATTTTTAAGTCTATAATGTGGTTATGGTATTTTGACTTCATGAGATATTGGCTCAAGCTCATTAGTCAGTGATTACTTGGAGTTGAATTAAATTTTTGTTTTTCATTTCGGCAAATTTATTTATTCCCAGAAACGTTCATATTAAATAAAATAAAGTAGTCAATATGATAATGAAACCTCTCATGCCTTTTTACAAAAATACCATCATATCCGAAGAAATATTTAGATTTTAAGTTTAAATATAAGGTTATGCTTATTTATGTTTTCCTACCACTGTTTATTCCTTCTCTGTATATATATATATATATATATATATATATATGTTGTTAATGTTCATTTTGTGTAAAAATGTAATTAATAAAATAACAGTCCTCTTATGCATTTTCAAAAATTCCCTCACATCTGAAAAAATATTACAGAATGATAGACAGTTAGTTAGTATTTGTTTTCTATGATTTATTTCTTAATTCTGTAAGCAAGTCAGACTTAATAACGATAAATTGTCAATTTTATATTATCTTCCAATGAATAGCATTTTAAAAGCCTTTAACACCCCCAATTTAAAATTAGACCACAATTAACTAAATCAAATATGCAATGCAACTGAGAAAAATAAGATACCATGAAATTAAAGTTGAGAAGACATAAATGAAAGAAAAATGTTATATTTGGAAGAGCTTTATTTGAAAATTCCTACAATAAAGAGAACAATTAATTTTTTAAATCAGATATATTCCTAAATATCTTAATCTAATTAATGTCAGATTTCTAAATTGTTAAGTACTGAGGTCAACCTTTTTAAAACATCCATCTAAGAATTTAATTAATTTCCATAATTTCGTTAGTTAACTGGTTTAGAACGCTAACGTCAGCTTTGTTAATCGAGGGCCATAGAGACACTTTATATCCTTAGATTACACAGTTGCTTTTAATGACATATTAATTACAGCTAGGACATGCAATTATGGTTATGCGTTTTGAAAAATGCTTTTGTATAAGCCTGTATAGTTAGTAATATGATTAAATTTTTCTTTCTTACTATAAACAAGAAATTTTACTAACAATGTAAAAATATAATTGTGATAATATAATTAATCTAATAAAATTAAAATATAATAATAATATATATATATATATATATATATATATATATATATATATATATATATATATATATATATATATATATATATATATATATATATATATATATATACATATATATTTAATGAAATAAGATCAGATTACAGAATCTTTAGCATAAGCACTTTATTTCCGAATGGCTAACATGCATTTTAACTAATGGAAAGCCAGCACCCAAGTGACTCCCGTGGTTGCGTATAGAGGTATCGGCGGTTAAAGAATTTGCTGAGCAAAGATGTTTCTTGCAAGATGCATCAGTTGTGCATGATGATCGCCTTATTTGGGCATGGAAAAGGGGTCGGATGATTTCGTGGCTTCCCAGGGATTGCTGACGGTATCAAAATATTCCTGGGTTCGTGAAAACAGAATTTGGTAATGCCATCTTAAGCATGGGAAGGAAAGAAAATTTATAGGGGATCAACTTCAATTTTATATCTTTCATATCCCCCATTTTAAAAACGTTGTCATTTCCCTACTACAAAATTATCCTTATTAAAACATCTGGGTGCTGTTATATTTTCTAACTTTTTGAAAATGGGGGATTTCCTTTATATGTAACAAGGGTTCTGGAGGGGTGGTAGTTATATTAAAAGCAATTGGGTTTCTAGTTAACATGTCAGCTTCAACACTAGTTGAACCTTTCATATATTTTATGTCAAAATCATACATAGAAATTTTTAGAGACCATCTGAAAAGTCTACCTGTGGGATTTTTAAGAGTTTTAAGCCAAACTAAGCTGTGATGATCTGTATGTACAGTAAAATGTGACCCATGAAGGTAGCAATGGAATTTATCTAGACTATCAGTTATGGTTAAACATTCTAATTCCTTTATCGTATAATTAATTTCATATGGTCTAAGTCGTCTGGAGCGATATGCAATTGGATGTTGAGTTCCATCAGGATGTTCTTGTTTTACCATGGAAGCTATGGCTTCTTTTGACGCATTTACATAGACATGGCAAGGATAATTTGAATTATAAAGGGCCAAAATGGATTTTGAGATTAAACTATCTTTAAGTTTTTGAAAATCTTGTTGACATTCAGGTGTCCATGCCCATTTCTGGTCTTTCTTTAGAAGGTTATTTAAGGGAATTCTGATTTTAGCGTAATCAGGAATAAATTTATGATATACGCTGATGGTGCCTAGAAATCTTTGTAAATCTTTAACGTTCCTTGGGGCCAATATTTTTTTTATTGTTTCTACATTAGTATTATTTGGGTTGTATGATCCATGCTTAACTTCATAGCCAAGAAAATCAATTGTATCTTTAACAAAATGACTTTTCGATTTTTTAAGTTTAATATTTTCCTTTTCACAAATTTAAAAAATTGTCTTATCCTTGGCAAAAACATGATCAAATTTTTGTATTAAATTTTCAATATCACACTTATCATTATTACAAGAAATCACATTACATAAATCATTATTATTACTTAAAAATGCAGATACTTTTTCATTATTTCCATGATTACTTTTCTTATTAGGATTATTATTATAACAGCTGGTACAATTTAAATGCTTAAGTAATTTATTATCCTGAAAAATTTCTCTAGTTTTAAAATTAATAGTGACATTAAAGAGTCCAATAGCATGACTAGATAATATAACATAATATAATTGTACATTAGGTAAGTAATAAAATTTTAATACTTCAATTTGTTTACCCAATTTTAACGGAAGCATTATATACTGGCTTACCTGGACGTTTCGTCCCACAGCTGTAATGTTAATTCTGCAAGTTTTGAAATTTAGTTTGGAATTTTTAATTACTATAGGTCCGGATAAAAGATTTAGAGTTGAGCCTGAATTGAATTAAACCTGGATTTTCTGTCCACACAACAGGCTCTCGACTAATGGCACTCAGTTATTGTCGTTGGTTCTCACATTAAAGTTTTGATTAGGATTCTGCACTGTCATTCTTGGCTGAAAGGAATGTGCACTGGTGTTGAAACCGGGTCAGGGCCGTTGCTGGAAACGGGACAGATAAAATCTATTTATCGGTCTCCACTCCTGGTGTTGACGATCAAAATTTGGCCGAAACTGTTGGTAATTTCCTGGGTGTTGTTGGAAGCGTGGATTCCAGTCTGGGGGGTCTATGGAAAACTGGTAGCTTGGGGGTATAAAAAGTCTTTTCTTCTGAATTTTGTTTATCCATGATTTTTAACATGTCTTTTTGTTCATCACAATTTTTTGTCAAACGAAGTTGGAGATCTACTTCTGGGCGTGCGTTTATTCCTTTTATAATGTAATATTTCTGATCTTCCGAGGTCATCGCTGCTTTCGAAGCTATTTGCTGGATAGTGTAGTAATACGCTTCATAAGTTTCTTCCCTTCCTTTTTTCCGTCTTAACAATTGCTGATGTATTTCGGGTTTACTTATCTCCGTCTTAAATTCTTTAAGCAGTTCTGTTTTTAATTCTTCGAAATTCTTAAAGAGGGGTCTGGATTGAAGAAATAGTTCCACATTTTCGGTACAAAGCTTGCGAAAAAATATAATTTTTTGTATAGTATTTAATGTCAACAGTTCACAAACCTGCTCATATTCTGTTATGTGCTATGTAATTTTCGATTGGCACTTCATTTGAATAGGGCTTGATAAACACATTTACATCTGAAAATCGGACGGTAGATGGCTCGTTATTTTCACCGGTTAAGTCCACGCTTTTATTCAAATTGGATTTTTCTCCTTTCTGCCTTTCTTCTTCAAAACGAGGTCACGGAACAGCGTAAATCTACCAAGGTAAGTTATAATCAGCTTGTACTCGCTGCTGTTTTCGACGCCCGGACGGGTGAAGGACGCTTTAAAATTTCACAACGGGTGCTGGTAAAATTAATTAAAACTCCCTTTACCTATTGAAATTAAAAAATTAAAACTGGTATCCTCACTGCAGAAAATCCTGCCGGCTATAATTTCTGTAATGAAATAAGATCAGATTACAGAATCTTTAGCATAAGCACTTTAATTCAGAGTGGCTAACATGCATCTTAACTAATGGAAAGCCAGCAACCTAGTGACTCCCGGGGTTGCGTATAGAGGTTACGGCGGTTAAAGAATTTGCTGAGCAAAGATGTTTCTTGTAAGCTGCATCAGTTGTGCAGGACGATCGCCTTATTTGGGCATAGAAAAGGGGTCGGATGATTTCGTGGCTTCCCAGGGATTGCTGACGCTATGAAAAATATTCCTGGGTTTGTGAAAACAGAATTTGTTAATGCCATCTTAAGCATGGAAAGGAAAGAAAATTTATAGGAGATCAACTTAAATTTTATATCTTTCATATATATATATATATATATATATATATATATATATATATATATATATATATATATTTAATAATAAAATTATGTATTTTATGTAATTAATTATAACATAATACTAATTAAAATTATTATAACTAATATATAATTAATGTATTAATATAATATAATATAATTAAATATAATTTTTAAATACTAAGGAGGTTGAATGAATGAGGCTAAACAAATAACAAACATTGTTTTGAAAGAAAACGTGTATAGACTAAACAAAAAAAAACTGAACAACATTCTTTGATGAGATCTCCAAATTATAATAGCCATGCATTTAGACAAGTTAGAAATTGAATAACTAGACTAGTTACACAGTAATCAATTCCTTATCATGGTATTCCGAGGATCTGTTTTGCCATAATATATTACCCAGCCATTTCTCCTGTCAACTCCTAATATTTCCTAATTCACGCATCAACAATAGAACTTTTGGCGGACACGTCGTTTGGCAGGAAAGAATAACGTGCGGGTGAATGCTTTCGCCAAAGAGCTCAATCGTGCTGAATCGTCTTTCACGGTCGTAGGGGAAGTAAGCATCCTGAATGGGTTGCATCAGATGGAAATCCCTATCCGGATATATTTGACATTTCGGCAAAGTAAGCAGTATGTTGTATCAGACATTGGCAGATATTTATGGGGGATAAAAGCGATATGTTAGCCAATCTT
The DNA here is from genome assembly GCA_907164885.2 of Dolomedes plantarius. Taxonomy (NCBI): domain Eukaryota; kingdom Metazoa; phylum Arthropoda; class Arachnida; order Araneae; family Dolomedidae; genus Dolomedes; species Dolomedes plantarius. Next base: position 96,963,147 of record OU015490.1, read on the forward strand.
TTGTAAAATAATTTCCTCCAATCATTAGATTTGGATACGTGTATGAATTAATCGTTCACGTTAATGTGGGACATGAATATATTGAAAATATTTGTATTTATGAATGCTGAAATATGGGTAGTATCCAAGACCACCACCATTGAACAAATTTACGTAGTTTAAAAAGGACAATCTCGAATTTACCAATTTTCAATTTTTAACTCTATATGCAGAATGAGAATAACTAATATTCTTTTTTTACTTCATTGAAGACCCTTGGAATTCAAAATAGGGTTTTTTTTGCAGATTAATGCCTGTTTTAAAAAAAAAAAATGCCTCATGCGTATTCCATATCATTTAAAAACTTTAACTTTTTTTAATATATGTTTACCATATGTTTATAAACATAATTGAGCATTGATTCTTTTTCTTGTATCAATAACTTTTTTAAAATTCTGCCTGATATTTTTTATGTTTTAGCTTTCACGGTCTATAAGTTTGAATAATATTTGAGGGTTCAAAGAAATATGCACGGTTTTATGAGAAACAGTTTCTTTAACAATCCTGAGAAATTTGGAAGAAATCAGAAAAAAAGTAAATGCCTATGGAGCATGTTGAAAAATTCTACCATTTTTGTAGAATTTTTTGGAAAACAAGTCTTACTCTTCCATAAAATAATTATTTGTAAATTCTAAGTGAAATCAATGAAATAAAAAAGAATATTAATTATACTCATGTGGTATAATGAGTAAATTATTGAACATTTTAGAGACGAGGTTGAAAGTCTATTGTCCCCTTAAACTCCTTCGACTGACAGGATTACAGATTTTTATGCCTTGACTTCTATTGGACTTTCAGGTCACCAATCTTCAGGATGAAATATTGGAAATTTTCTGATTGGTATTTTTCTAACAACTCTTGAACAAATTTTAGAATATTTTTTAGTTTAAATGAAGTTTTTTAACCGAAAAATTTTTAACTTTAAAATTTTAAGGAAACTGTCTCAAAATTTTTTTCTGATTTATGTTTTCAATAACTGTTGCCTTGAAATGTTGACTTCCTCAAAAACTACAGAGAGCTTTGATTACATCCGCCTTTTACCAGCCGAATGTCAAATAATTCTAATCGAACCTCAAAAGGAAAGAATCTTTTTAAAAATTAGAAATAAAGTTTTTTTTTTCTAGCGGAGGCACTTGTCGTGTAGACATTCGCCTATAATCCACCGCAGTGTGCTGACCATTTTATTAAGGGTACACCAAACAGGTGGACCAGCATTACCCCCCTATGAAGGGACGTCACAGGTTTTTTAGTGGCGTGACGCCTGGATTCGATCCGAGTACCCTCAGCACCGCATCCCAGCACACTGTACCACAGGGTCACCACAAGCCCACTTAGAAATTAAGTTGGTTTTTGAAACTTGTAATATCGACAAACTGTCCCAATCACTGTTAGGTTTATAGTATACCTTATTAGAGGCAAAGTCTGAAGATACACCAAGTCTGCCTTTCAGCCGGGTAACTTTCAGTAGCAACTACGAGAGGGAATGCATTCGACAGCTGTCCATTGTGTATTATAGTTGGGCAACTATGGAAGGGGAAATCTGAAATTTTTGGTCTGAGGGACAATTTTATGCGTATACCCCGAGGATTTTTAGTAGGTCATAATCTCGTCCTGTTGAGTAAATCTAGAATATACGTATAATCAAATGGAATATGACTTAAATGAAACAATGTTTCTCTTGATGTTGACTCCAGAAGAAATTATTTTAGAAATCTTGTACAAATTATGTAGAAATATGGAGATAATAGTAGAAATATGGAGAAAATATGTCTATGGTTTACAGCATCATAAATACTGATAATCATGATAAAAAATAGTATTTTCATATAGCCTGTACTTTTCTGCATCTTGCAACATGATTCATTTTTATAAATTTTGTCAACAAAAGGAATTTAGGAGTTTTTTAAACACACTATACCAGATTATTTCCCCGAATAATTTAAATTTTAAAATATTATTTGCAATTAAAAAAAAGAAAAATATCCCAAGGTGTAAAATTATTTTCTCTATTACGGAGTACATTTTAAAAAAAAATCTTAAATCCAAGTCGGCCATCCTCGGACTTATTTCTTTACAGATTAACATTGAAGTGTGTGAATCCAAGACGGTTAGTACACAGTAGCCGTAAGAAATACCCGGATAGTAACGGTAATGCAAGAGATTAGAAAATCGTGAGAAATATTATCGCTTAAAATTTCATAAGATTTTATTTCCTAAACTTCTTTCCACTTTTACTAGTATTTATCCCCTTTCAAGAACTCACGCTGATACCTTAAAACAACAAATACAAGTTTTAACTTTAAATGGGTTCTTCGGAGTAAAACACCGAATTCTTTGCGAAAACTTTTAGAATAAATCCCGGAAGAATTCACCACACGCCCCAGTATCCTATCACATCAAACAATGAAAAAAGTTTTGCTCCGTATTCAATATACCATTTGGAAAATGTGAAAAACTTTGTCCACTCTGTCTGGCTTACATATGGCAGTTAGGCTTTCTTTCTTATCAAAGCAGTGTTAGAAACGGAATGTATTCAAAATGGAAACCAATAGATGAAATTTCTTGTTACTTTTGATGTGATGCAAGAGGAAATTCATTCACATTATATAAAAGTGTGCTATTGATATCTCCTCAAGTAAAGGTGTTTTTTGCTTTAGATATTGTCTTAGTTCACAAAAATGGACAATATAAAATGCCATTATTGCAGTAAGAAGTTTAGAACTTGAAGATGATTTTATATCAAAGTTGGACATAAGAATTTTGAATTTCATATCTCAAAGTGAATGCTTTGTTAGTTTACCCCACGTAACATAGCGTTGGTGTTTGACTACAGAAAAAAAAATTCTTCCTCATATTATAAATATAACCGAATATATATATATATATATATATATATATATATATATATATATATATGTGACATTTCACCGCTGATTCCATAACACACACAATAATAATCACAAACGACGAGGCAGAGTTCTATAAAATTGTAGTCCTTTATTTCAGAATAGTTGGGAGCGGATATCAGAGAGTCCTTCTAGCATGACGCGGAACATACAAGGGCTTTCACATACACAGCTCACAACAGATTGCCTGCTCTCTTAGTCAGGGTCTGTACCAAAAATCAGAGACTGTTTACATCAACACAGATGTTTTTCGTGGGTGGTAATACTACTAAGAAGCACATTGGGTGCGTTTTATCTTTATGGTATTGTTTGACACTTTTGATCCTTTATCTCTGGCACCTGCAGCCATTATCTCTGGGATATTGTGAACTGCGGATTTTAGATGACTAGAGACGGGGTTTTGTTACTCCTTCTGGGCGGCACGGCTAATATTCCTATCAACTGAAAAGGATTTAGTGTGTTGTTTTCCCCACTGGAATTTGCAGATGTTCACTTGCTTTTGGGTGGGCTATTTCTGAGAAAGGGTCCTGTCTTAACAGATGTGGGGACCAGAATTATAGAAATATACGAGATTCAACTTATAATGTCAAGATTCAACTTATAATGTCACATCCCCCCTCCCAAGAGGCTATCATCCTATGCCTGCATAGGGTGAGAGACACCTGAGTGTGAGTATGTTGGGACCTCACCTAATTCACTCTGTAAGATCAACATTATAAGTTTTACTACCTCAATTTTTTAAGTTAAGTCATAATCGATATAAAACTCTTGATCTGCAGTATCAAGCTCTTTATATCGACATACGTTAGCTGGAATTATAAATCGTTCGGTCCCTCTGGGGAAGTTCTCCACCTATCTAAATTCCTCCATCTCCAGTCATCGTGTTCAATACCATAACAATACAATTACTCGGCCTCAAATTAATAGGTGCACAATTACAACAATAGTCTAATAGTAATTAAAAGTACATAATCATAACAATATTAGTGGGATAATAAAATAAGTAATAAGATAATATACTAGTATAGCCATGAAAAGAATAACATAGAAATGGTAATGGATATGGCTTAATTGAATCTCCATGCAGATACATTATACCGAAAATCAGTTCTAACTCAATAGTAATCTACATGAAATCATACACAAAAACAATTCAATTCTGATACTTGTAAATCAATGCTAAATCACTACACAGAAATCATACATTAAATACTTCAATTCAGGTAAACGTAACTCAACATTAATTAAATAGGAAAACATTGACAATCACGCACTAAATTAGTTCAATTCAGAAAAATATAACTCAATACTATTTACTCTTCTAGAGCACTGGTTTACTCGGATAATAATTACTATTTATACAATCACAATAATGCCAGTATGATCATAAAATAGATAATATGATAATAGTGCGTATTAATGAAAAAGAAATAACAGGTGATATAATATAATAAAATCCTTACTAAGACACAAATATATCATATGAACACAATGCTTTTTACAATTATTAGATTAATCATCTCTTTCATTCCACTTAAATTCTCTCATGTTTTTTAATTCACTATATTCTTTAATACAGGGGAATAACTTCTATTTTCCTTAATCTCAAAATCTCTTTCCTATACTCTTCAAGATCTCTACATTGAGCGAAAATTAAACCTTTTAACCTTCCAGTATTCATCTCTCTCAAGCTCAATTTCTGCATTACCTTATCCTTCTAACCTAACTGTAGTGTTCTGACTTATGATGACATCTGCTAATCAGAGTACTAATTTCTCATGATAGCTTGTCTTTGAATAAGCCTGTCCTATTTAAATGAATTTAAGATTATACTGAAAGGTACAAATTTCCTCCTTCCATTTTTTCCCTTAACTTCATAATTTAAAAAATAATAAAATAATTCTGAAAACTTCAGCTAGTTTGGTTAAGGTATAATTATTATTAGTCTCTTTTTACACACTCAAAGGAATCGGGGACTCACTCTCTCACCTCCCCCTCTAAAACACTACTCGTCGTTTGACCTACTTCTGTTGGGTGGGGTCAGGGTTCAACTGTTACTCCTAGCACGCTCTATAAGGCCTCAATGCTACAGGTAGTTCTGACGTTGTGGTAATTTCTAGCAGGCTCCATATTTACTCTCCCAATATCATATTTACTTTTAGCAAAAATACCAATAAACGATGACAATAGAGGAATGAGCTCCGACGATAGATTCATGTTAGCAAATTCAGGTAATTTATCCTGAATGGCATTCTGAGTCTTATAGTCTTCAGTCAAATCAAGTGTCTTCCTGATTTGCTTAGACGTTTTTGGATGCTCATGTTCTCCATTGCCATTCGTTAGCATTATATCATCACAATTATTTTCAATACGACCATAATATAATTTAGCACAGTTGTTATCATCAGACTATTCATTTATCATTTTACTCGACCTACATATCAATACACGTTACTCCTAATTCAAATTAACAAAATACCAACTAAACAATTATATACCAATACACTACGCAATTACTAATTACACATATTAAAAGTATTGAATTAACCTCTACTCGCAAATTGAAATTAATAAAATGTCACTTAAACAATTATATACAAACACACTAAACATATACTACCCATAAGCATGAAAAATAGTAAATCAACACTTACTCACAAATTTAAGTTAATAATAATCATAAAACATACTGCTAACGGAATCCAATAGACGTAAAGATGATACTACAATCATTTACTTTAATGTTCAGGTTAAATAGCTTCATATGTAAAGATAATAATATATGACTCAACTGGGTATCTACTGTATAACATACACCTTAATAGTTCTAGTTAGAAAACCTATAGTAGTTTATACACTGATAATTTTATCAATAACAATCTTACCTTGCGTTTGTTGCACTGTTAGCGGTAACACTGTTTTTATGAATTGTCCTTTATAATCACTATGTTCCGGATTCTCTAAACACCATAGTTGGTTACTATGCATTTCACTAAAGTTTTGCATCAAGAATCTATGAGATGAGCACATCACTCAACGTGATCACAAATGCACACACAAAACACTAAAATAACACTTCCCCGCTAGATGACACTTAGTGCCACATCAAAGGCTAATCAGAACCTTTGACAATCGCACTGCCCGTCATAAATAATACTTGACGTGCACACATAATCACACTGATCTATATTTCATTTTTACAAAACCTAATTGGATCTGTGAAGTCAGCAGGGTCAATCAGTAATAAATTCAGTGCTCTAATCAGTAATAAATTACTGTGCTCAGTAATAAATTTCTAATCAGTAATAAAAATCAGTAATAAATTTCTGTGCTCAATCATTACTCTCTTGTTCTGCCACATTCTGTCCAGGTAAACTGCATCTCGAGGACTCACCACATAACACTATACAGCTTTCTGGCACGAATACTTTTCTTCTGAATATCGGAGAAACATTGCCACTCTCAAATGGGTTTAGTCCCGATCTCTTGTCAGCCCCTCTAGTCTTAGGCTGCAGAGAAAGTTAATTTTCTCCCCTTACTTAGTTTGTCCGAAGCTAGTGTCAACGACCTCTGATTATCACCGAACTCCTTCCATCTTGTATACGAATGAAAACGAAACTGTCTTTCCACTGCAACACCAGTGAGCTATTACAGCACTGTCTTCCTTCATAACGCGGGTGCAATATGACACCCTCCTCGGTTCGGTGTGGGGAATTGGAAAGCAGGGCTCGTCCGCCATGTTTGTCCTTCTTGTCTTCTATTGCCTTAAAAATGCATATAAGTTCATTTAATCAATTTGGTTTCTTCTTATTAAAGTCCATTAGGTGTTCCTTCGCAAAGTAACATCCTGTCGACTTGTGACATTTCACCGCTGATTCCATAACACACACAATAATAATCACAAACGACGAGGCAGAGTTCTATAAAATTGCAGTCCTTTATTTCAGAATAGTTGGGAACGGATATCAGAACGTCCTTCTAGCATGACGCGGAACATACAAGTGCTTTCACATACACAGCTCACAACAGATTGCCTGCTCTCTTAGTCAGGGTCTGTACCAAAAATCAGCGAATGTTTACATCAACACAGATGTTTTTCGTGGGTGGTAATACTACTAAGAAGCACATTGGGTGCGTTTTATCTTTATGGTATTGTTTGACACTTTTGATCCTTTATCTCTGGCACCTATATATATATATATATATATATATATATACTAGCTGAAGTACCCGGCATTGCCCGGGATTTTAACAATTTTTGTTAACCAAAATCAACACAGTATAAATAACATAGAAAAAGTATATGTGAAATGTTATACACATCTCAGAATTCAGGAATTTCAGCCTTTCATCATTGAAGCACTAAAATCTGAAAAGTAAAAATGTCAAATTGTCTAATGTTTGTTAACAAAATTTAATTTAAAACTAAACACGTTATAAATAACATAGAAAAAAACATATGAAATCTTATACACATGAATAAAATGAAAATCCAATAAAAAATATATAAAATTATAATAAACTCCTCAAAATTCAGTTAGATTTAGACTTTTATCATTTGGGCAAAAAAAGAAGTTGAAATTACAGGTTTAGCAGAAATTTCCAATAGAACCATCATATGACTCTAGCGTTGACTCTTAAAAAATTAAGTGTTTGATTGAGGGCTGAAAACCTTTCAACTCCTCTCCACATTAAACTCCTATAAACATCCTCTACATATTAAATTCCTTTTCTCTCCATAATAAACTCCTCAGAATTTTGGTAGATTCAGCCTTTCATCATAGTACCACTAAAACCTGAAACATCCTCTCCAGAAATATAAATTTATTAATTACAATAACTAAACTCACGCAAATGTATGAATTACATAAGTTTTTTAACCAACATTTGAATAATTCGTAAATGAAAAAGCATATGAAAATAAAGATAATAAGAACATCCGGAATCGAAATTAACTATCCTTAATTTTTAATTAATAAAAAACCAACATAATATGAATAAAAACGATAGTTGTTTAAAAGCATATGAAAATAAAGCTATTATAAAGATAATAATAAAAAAAGCATATGAAAATAATGCTCGCGTATGAAGTTAACTTTATGATATAAAGATAGTAATAATAATATAAACCGCGTGCATAAAATATTTAGCTTTTGAAGCGAAATAAATTAATTTTTAGAAAAAAACTACTTTTAATCGAGAAATTAAATACATTGCACAAAATTTTGATTTTACCAACTTTCTACCCTACAATTTACACCCTACTTCTTTGAAGTTGGGTGTTGAAACATCCTCTTTGAAAAATTTACACCCTACTTCTTTTAAATAGGGTGTAAATATAAAGTTTTAACAGCGAATTGAATGCCAGTTAAAAATTATTGTTGTTTAAAATCATATGAAAATTACGCTATTATAAAGATAAAAAAAAACATAGGAAAATAATGCGTACGCATGAAGTTAACGTTACGATATAAAGATAGTAATAATAATATGTATATATAAAACAGTTCCGTAACTTACTGACTGACTGACTGATTGACTGACTGACTGACATACAACGTGCAGACGAAACCGCGGGAAATAAAAGGGCTGAAATTTTGCATGGCGATTCTTCTTATAGTGTAGGAGTGCACTTAGAAAGATTTTTGAAAAATTCTTAGATTTTTTTTAAATTAAATTTTTGAGTTGTTTTAGTAACTTTTTTCAAGTTTGCATTTAAAATAATAATAATTTGAGGGTTATAAAATTCATATGACGAAAAAGATCATAAAAATTCCTTTAATATGAAATCTTTTTCGAATCTTTACCTCTATTTTATGATTTTTGGTGAATTTTTAAAGATTAATTTTTAGAATTTAACCTTTTACATGCCACACTATGATCAAGGAATAAAGTACCATATTTTGCTGCGTAACTTTGGTCGATAACTTCCAGGAAGTCGGTCTAACAGGTGTACTCCACTCATTTCTTTATTATATAATTTTATAATGTAAGGTTATGGAAAATCAACTTTTATGTTAGCTCGGACATATCTTTTTGCTCTTCCTAATGGTTCGTGAGTGATAAAATTTGATGTAATAGTTACAACAAAACTATCGTTCCAATGGCACATATAAACTTTTCCATCGCATCGGTAATCAAACTCTCCACGTTGAAATTTCGATATTTCTTTTGCTGTTTTAAGAGAACATTGTCCCGTTCTGGAATCTCGCACTGTGCCGATTGCCTTAAAGCCTTTGTTAGATAAATCTGTCAGCAGACTGTACGATGTAAAAAAAGTTATCGAAAAATATTTTGCGTTTCTCTGGATTGCCAATAAAAGATAATAGTTCGGAGACAACTTTTGATCCAAGTGGCAAATTTTCATTTTTCGAACTTTTTCTACCGTAGATAGACATAGCATAAGGATAACTATTTGCTGAGCAGATCATCCAAACTTTGAAACCAAAGCGAATTGGCTTTCCACGTATGAACACCTTAGCCGAACGATGCCCATAACACGGAACCATGGATTCATCGATACTCATATTTTCATGAAAAAATCCAAATTGACGAAAATTTTTTCCAACCTCTTTATAAAAGGGAGAAATTTTTCCTAATTTATCGCCTGGTTCCAATTTACTATTATCAACAATGTGGAAATACTTTTTTAACATCCGAAATTTATTTCTGGACATTGTATTGTTAACAATTAGGATATGCAAATCTTCCTGAGAGCTCCAATATGTATTTTCATCAGGTACTGAGTGGTAGCCACTAAACAACAGTAATCCAAGAAACTGCCGAATGTCATTTGCGTCGACGCCTAAAGAGTCTCCTTTTTGTAGGGCATACAGCTTTGTAAGTTCGGCTGAATTTTCTAAGTAATCAGACGGCAGAATCACCGATTGACGGCAGAATCACTGATTACGTGTGATATCACTGCTTTTGTATATCGTTACATGCCAATGTTCCTTTTTTGGAACATTGCATTTTTATGCAGTCTTGAGGAAATATTTCTTGTTATTATTTTAATTTATTTTATTAACTCGTTAAACTTGTCCTTTGCAAGTACGATGGGGAAATTTTTGGGTGGATTTGAATTTTTAGGAATTTTATAGAATTTTTTTTCTTACGTACTGTAAAAATTGTGAAAAAAGCTGATTTTTAGAAATTTTTCTACGCTAAAATATTTATATTTGAAAAAAAAAAGTAAAAAATCAATCATGCCTTGTATAATATACGGTAATTTTTTCAAACTGACAGATATCACAGTTTATTTTTAAAAAAATATTAAAGATGGTGTGCCAAAAAAGGAACATTGGCATGTAAAAGGTTAATTTATTAAACGCTAATCACGTGATTTCTTTTTCTGTTACTTTAAATAAATTTATCTTCACATAACAACGAAATAGGCAAAAAAATACTTTTTTTCTTGCTAATGCGGCAGACGATTGGACATTATTAAAAAAAATATTAAAATAATGTAAAAGATATGTTCCTCAAACTGTACTACATTAACTGTACTATATTCTTTAGTATGTCCTATGAGATTTAATTTGAATATTTTCTTCTACATTATTTTGTCTATAAAAATATCCCTTACGATTTTTTATTAATATATTTTTTTGTTTTTTTTTTACATCAATCGTATACATTGATCGTCGTATTTATTATATATACACTGCTGGCCACCCAAATTGCAACACCAAGAAAGACAAGAGATATCACAACAAAAATTATTTTGTAGATAGCATGTTGACCAAGTATCAAATGATTAAATTTATAGACTACTGTGAAGTGTGGTTCCTTCCAAAATCAGTAGCCAGAGTAGCCGCCATTGATGGAGATCACTGCTGCCACACGCCTCGGCATTGATTGAGACTTTGGATGAGTTCTTGGGGTACAGCAGACCAAGCAGCTTCCACACGTTGCCAAAGTTGATCTGCTGTGGCATCTGGGGATGGAATCTGGGTCAATCGTAGAGCAACCATCGACCACATGTTTTCTATCGGCGAAAGATCCGGAGAGCGAGGCGACCAGGGAAACAATTCAATCTGGCGATTGACGAAGAACCGTTGGACAATGCGTGCCACGTGTGGTCGCGCATTATCCTGTTAAAATATGGCTGTGGGCAAGCCCTGAAGGTAAGGAAGGACAACTGGCTCCAACACCTCGGAGATGTAGCGCTGGCTGTTTAAAGTACCGGCAATGCGTACTAGAGGTGTGCGAGAGTGATATCCAATACCGCCCCATAAAATTATACCCGGTGCAGGACCAGTGTGGCGGTGCATAACGCAGCTGTTCAGCATCCTCTCTTCACGGTGTCTCCAGACTCGAATGCGACCATCGTGGTGTTGCAGACAGAAGCGTGACTCGCCATTAAAGACAATTTCATTCCATTCTGCCGTCCACATCCTTCTGTCATCGCACCATTGGTGGCGGAGACGTCTGTGGTTCTGCGTCAAGGGTAGACAAAGAAATGAGCGTCTTGCGGACAGACCACTCTGCTGTAAACGGCGTCGAATGGTACGCGCAGACACTGGATGATGCGTTACAGACTGCATGTGCTGTGCTATGGTTCGTGATGTGACTGAGCGATCCGTCACTGCCATGCGCACAATTTGCCTGTCATCACGTGAAGTGGTGCGCTGAGGTGGATGCGATCGAATACGCCGGTCCGTCGTATCCTCCTGCATCCAACGGTCACATATCCGCATTACAGTTGTTCGGTTTCGTCCAAAACGACTACCGATTTCCCTGAAAGATAATCCACAATCTCGGTAGGCCACTATCCTTCCTCTGTCGAACTCGGATACTTGATCAAAAGATGATCGCTGTTTTCGACGAGGCATAATTGATCGTTTTTTTGAAAAAAACCACAAGAAAAACACAATTGCCGAACTTGAAATCGTCGAAATCTCCAAGCCTTAAATAGCGCTTTGAAGTGGCGCCATAGGTGCGCGTGATGTGCGTCTGCGCTGAAATTCTAATCATTTGCATATCTCACCTCCGCTAATGCATGTTGTAAATTTCATGGTATTTGCATGTTTCCTTCAGGGTGTTGCATTTACAGTGGCCAGCAGTGTATATATATATATATATATATATATATATATATATATATATATATATATATATATATATATATATATATATATATATATATATATATATATATATATATATATATATATATATATATTGGCATTAATTGCATACACTGACAGTGTATTTAATTTGAATGTACCGTTCGTTTAGGAACACCTCCTAAACGAACGTTTAGGAAGTGTTGGTTTATGGAATACTAAAAGTTTAAAATAGTGGCGCCATCTATTGAATATCTGTGAATCGAGAATCGCATCCGTCAAAAATTGTTCGTTATCCTAATTGTTAGCAATACAATGCCCAGAAATAAATTATTGATGAATGTTTGTTAACCAAAATCAATTTTAAAACTAAACACAGTATAAATAACATAGAAAAGATTTAGCCTTTATCATTGGAGCAAAAAATCCTGGAAAGTGAAACATAAAATATATAAATTTATAACAAACCTACCAAAATCCATTAAAAAACTAAACACAGTATAAATAACATAGAAAAAAAAAGCATACGAAATGTTATACACATTAATAATATGAAAACCAATTAAAAATATATAAATGTATAATAAACTCCTCAGATTTCAGCTATATTCGGTCTTTCATCATAAAAAAGCTGAAAAAAATAAAATAAAATAATTTTAAAAAATAATAAAATAAAATAAAAATAATAATTTAAAAAATAATAAAATAAAATAAAGATAAAAATTAAAAAAATAATAAAATAAAAGCTGAAATAAAAATACCTTCATAAAAAGCTGAAAATACAGGTTTAGCAAAATTTGTACGATCCCAGACTCGAACCCGAGTCTTACGGTGTACCAAATGAACAGTTTTAATGAACGCGCCACGATTATACACAACAGTGTTGAGTAAAGTAAAAAATTTACGCAATGAGTTTTTTGGAAAGTTGCTATGGGTTGGTGAATATACATACATTTATGGAGTAAGAGGAGTTTTAAATGAGAAATAAGTTCGCAGGATAGAAGCTTAGTCTTTAACTCTTCAATAGACACAATGAGTTTTTTGGAAAGTTGCTATGGGTTGGTGAATATACATACATTTATGGAGTAAGAGGAGTTTTAAATGAGAAATAAGTTAGCAGGATAGAAGCTTAGTCTTTAACTCTTCAATAGACACAATGAGTTTTTTGGAAAGTTGCTATGGGTTGGTGAATATACATACATTTATGGAGTAAGAGGAGTTTTAAATGAGAAATAAGTTAGCAGGATAGAAGATTAGTCTTTAACTCTTCAATAGACACAATGAGTTTTTTGGAAAGTTGCTATGGGTTGGTGAATATACATACATTTATGGAGTAAGAGGAGTTTTAAATGAGAAATACGTTAGCAGGATAGAAGATTAGTCTTTAACTCTTCAATAGACACAATGAGTTTTTTGGAAAGTTGCTATGGGTTGGTGAATATACATACATTTATGGAGTAAGAGGAGTTTTAAATGAGAAATAAGTTAGCAGGATAGAAGCTTAGTCTTTAACTGTTCAATAGACACAAAGACATAAGCTAGGGGGGGGGGGTTGCAGTAGCGATTAAAAAAGATCGTGACACTTAACGTGGTTGATTCGAATTTTCCATCGCGTGTGAGAGTGTCAATATGCCGTTGGATCCGATTTATTTTAGAGTATAAAATCTGACTTGAAAGATTATTATTTTCATTTATTATTCTGGTTTAATATATAACTTGAAACTTTTTGATTTTATTTATTTTTATCTTTTCGCTCGCTGTTTGCCAGCTAACCCTAACGTGGACGACATATTCAGAGGGGTGATTCCACAAAGTGTAACAGCTTACAAATTGTTGGTTTTTTATTAATTAAAAATCAACGGTAATTAATTTCGATTTTTGAAGTCCTTCAGACCCTCGGCTGTTTTTAAAGACGCCTGTATGTAAAATTTCACGATTGTTGCTCCTAAACTGTGGATTTCTATACAATTACAGAGATACAAACATTCCAGAATAATAGAGATACAAAATTACAGAATACAAACATTTTTATATATTAGATAAAATAATTTTTACGCGTGTTCTGAAATGTAATTCATTTTTCTTTTTCTTTAAAACTTTATGTTTTGTTATGGTTAGCATATTTTTTAGATGACAGTGGAAAAAAAAAGTCATATATTGCTAGGATAATGATGAATTTTTTATTGCCATAATTATTTTATTCATGCATTTATCAATGTCAAATACTGTCAGAGGGTGATGATTTTTTAATTATTTAGATCGTACCCCTTGGACAGTATTCATATGTTGTCCTATATTAAAATTATCATAAAAGACCGGTAATGCAATGAAAAGACTCATTTTCCACCTAAGACTGAATTTTTGAAGAGTATGGTTTTACCCCCTCTGGGGAGATGCGAAACAGGCATGAGTGATTATTCACTAAGTGGAAAAGATATGCAAAAAGCGATGAACTTCTTACGCGGTTTCACAAGATGCTTTTGAATCTTATCATTGTATTCATATTGTTGTTGTTGTAGTTGTTTTTAATGTACCCTGCCCGGAAGTATTATAGATCTTGTCCATATAGGCTAGAAGGCTGAGGGGTGCGGCTCCGGTCTAAAAGGGAACTACAAGGGTCGGAGTCCGATTTTGCCAGGTGCCCCCTCAATTTTAACCGAGCACCCTTAGGGACGGCATCTGTTGGGATCGTACCCTTTCCTACCCTCTCGAACCTTATAGAGGGACTTTCCGGTCCACCGATTTAACGTGTCCGTATCTCGCCTAGACCCGGAGGTATTTAGTCACACATGTCGGGATTCGATCCGGGCACCCTCAGTTTCGAAAACCAACTCGATACCACTAGGAAACCTTGAGGTCCATTGTATTCATAAAATAAAGTTCTAGTTACTCTCATTATAAAATTAAAAGTATAAAAACAAAAATAAAAGAATTAGTATAAACCAAAAATAACGAGGCAATCGACCGTTATCTTCCTCAGAAGGATTAACCGAGTAGGTCAACTCAAGGGGGGACTTTCTGAAAAGATGTGGTTCAAGCCAAAAAAACATCCCAAGATACCGAGATCCCTACATTGAGAACAGAAAGTCAAAAACATTAGATCAATTAAAATCACATTTCAACATTAAGATCACAAAAGAACCGCACAAAAGAGAAATTTACGAGCAAACTTTCCATACCCCGATTAATTGAGAATTGACATCTATTTATCATTAAAAGTTGTAGCACCGCAGAAGAATTACAGCGCCACCTACCCAATCAGTTCTCACCTAATCACTGTACATGTCACTTCTCAATTAATCGGTTTATGATATGTTTGCTTATAAATTTCTCTTTTGTGTGGTTCTTTTGTGTTCTTAATGTTGTGTTGTACTTTCAACTGATCTAATGCTTTTGACTTTCCGTTTTCAATGTATGGATCTCGGGGCCTTCGGATATTTTTTGGCTTCACCTATATGCTTTCAGAAAATTCCCCCTTGAAGCGTCCGACTCAGTTAGGCCTCCTAGGGAATAGACTGGTCGATTGCCTCGTTATTATTTATTTATTTTGGTTTTTTTTATACTTTGAATTCTATTATAGCTACAGCATCTTGCATTTATATTGCATGCTGAGTTAATTGCAGATTTCTGTTAACATTTTCGACTGCCAGTGTCTACTTTTTGTAATTTGATTTTTTTTATTGAGTTACTCTCTTTCACTTTCAGTCATTTCTTAGTTTACCGACTACACTGGTGTTAGAAATTAAGAGAATTTTCAGACTTGGTCGATTATCTCTAGAACTACTGTACCGGTTTTAATGAAATTTGATATGCACATACATTGATACAATACAAAACAAGTAACCATTCAATAATTATTATACACACGCATGATCGTGCGTAACACTCGTTGGAGTCGGAAGGTATGAAACAGTGGTTGCAGAATAAACAAAAAAATGGGTTAATAGATGGATTAATAGGGAGGTATGGTCCCCTCTTACACATATACAGGTCTCGCAACGTGATTTCATACTTGAAATAAGACAGTTTATCATTTCCTATGGCAATTATTCCCACTCATTCAGCAACGCTGTTTTCTTTCCCTGGGTGGTTCTCGGAGGGGGTTGCGAGTTGCAATTGCCCGCCCAAGAGCATCCCAGACATGCTCTATAGAGTTAAGTTCTGGAGATCTGGTTGGCCAATCCATCCGGCGAATATCCTCACTCTCTAGAAATTCGTCGACCAGAAGAGCTCTATGTGGTCTTGCGTTATCGTCCATTAAAATTAACTCAGGGCCAACTGCACCCCTGAAAGGGCGAACACAGGGCTCCAAGATCTCATCTCTATACCTCACACCAGTCACAGTGCCTTTTTCAAAGACATGGAGAGGTGTACGGCAATCCAACATGATGCCTGCCCAGACCATTAAACCTCCTCCGCCATAATGGTCGGTTTCGTGGACTTCGGAGGGTGGGTAGCGGGTTCCTGGTTCTCTCCATATGAACGTACGGCGAGAATCGGTGTTTAGGCTGAACCGGGACACATCAGTGAAGAGAACGATCGCCCATTGATCCATACTCCAATCTCTATGCTCTCTGAACCATGATAAACGGATTCTCCTGTTCGTAGAAGTGAGCGGCACGCAAACAGCAGGTATTCTTTAAAACAACCCTCTCTCATGAAGTCTTTTGGAAACTGTCACCCTTGATACACGGGTTCCTGTTGCTGCATACAAATCACGAGAGAGCTGAGAAGCTGTAGCACTCCTGTTACGCCTCGCTATAATCGACTAATGGCGATCTTCTCTGACCGTCGTGGCTCTTGGACGACCTTGCACAGGCTTTCTCTCGATGGATCCGGTATCCTGGAACTGTTTCCATAAGTTACACACGACGCTGGGCGTTAAATTGAACTCTCTACAAATTTAGACTTGAGATTGGCCTGCTTCTAGCCTCCCCACAATTCGCCACCTCATTCCATGATGTAAACGCTGGTTGTTACTCATTTTTACTGTTAAAATTTGAAATTAACCGATTGCTGCAAAATAACACCAAGAAATTCGCCGAGGTGTGCTAGCGAATGAAATGCGTCTTAACTTACGTGCGCTTATAAAGCCTGTTTCTCTACTGGCTCCATCTACACACACGTGTACGCTTACGTATTTGACGTACAAGATTTGCATTTTTGTGTAGAAGCAGTGGTTTTACATTCAGTTCAGTTCTTTTCATGAAATTCGATAATTTATGCAAATTCTCTTAATTTATTTTACCAGTGTAGAACATCGATTACAGTTTTTGTTTAAGTTCCTAGACGGAAACTTCAATTGCAGTTATTGCTTATGTTCACTTGTTAGAACTTCAGTCAGCGTTATTATTGATATCCTCTTATGATAACATTGACTTCAATTAGAGATTTCTTCACTAAAGCTTTGATTAGAATAATTGATTATGCACAAATCAGCCAAGCAAAAAATATTGATGAAAGAGATACGCAAGCAAAATACCTTATATTTCAGCCACCATCACTTATTCCTTTCACTATGATTATTAATAATTACACGAGATTTAAATTCGTAGAACCACTGCAAGCTGTTTTTTTCCATCTACTTCTGGTAGAAGGGGAAATGAGAATAATCATTTAATAAGTCTTTGACCAGTATGCGCAAAATTTTCCCTTTTTAACTCTCATGAACTGTACAGAAAATATATAATACCGTAAAATCTTCCTTTGGGTTCGCATTCTAGACCTTTTATAGTGATCTTTAATTGTATATTTAGTATTACATCTTGCTCTCCACCACATGGCTTGTATTCGGAAAACCATGCAATAGGGTGGTTCGAAAAAACTTTTTTTATTATTTCAGATCGCTATAGTTCACAAAAGTTGCCATTGGTATAGACGTGAAAAATGGCACTAATTATTATTTTTTATTAATTTGTCTTCCGGTCGCAGAGATAAAACAGTATGTGAGCAATGATTTCAAGCCTTGTATGAGTATAGATGCTTTCCCATGCCATACACAGGCAGTTGAAAGATTCGTTAAGCTAGTGACCGAAGCTTCAAGTAAAGTGTGTGGACACAGTTCCAGAGACGGCTATATTAGAACCACATTACTGTCACGCTCAGCGATGCCAACTTTTTCACACAAATCCGAATTTCGATGTTTATCGCTAGATAAAGACTAGAAAGGAAACATAAAGAGAGAGACAGCGAAATAAATGTGTACATATTGTAAATAACACACCCTAAACTGGATGGTTGGTTGGGTAGGGTGTGGGTGGAACACGAAGTGCAGCCACCTCCCCGGGGTGAGTTCTGGGTCGTTTTGTAAACAAAATGAGCGAAGAGCTGCACCAACAATTGAATATTGAAACAAAAAAATTACCAAATACTTACTGCAGTTTTTGTTTTCCCTTCGTCGGAAAACGCGACGTTTAAAAACGTGTCATGAACGGATGGTTTTAAATAAAAATAAAATAATATGCAGATTTTTCAACTTTGAAGGCATGACTGGAATTACGAAGCTCTCGCGTCACAGCCAATGGGGTTTGTACAATTAAATACAACAAGTTTTTAAGATGTATGTATTTTTACAGCGGGCGGGGTTTTAAGCAGTAACTATTCTGCGAGTGAGTTGGGGCTTCCAGCCATAGTGTTAGTAGCTGTTTTCGCAGCAAGTTTGATATTTAGATGTGTTTGCGACGAATTGTCGAGCCATTAAGCTTGTATCCCTTCTTTCTTCCTATACCTATCCCAAGCTTTACCATTCAGTTTAAGTAGTTTTTTTCCTAATTTATGTAGGTTAATTTTCGACCGTTCATGGCACGCTTATCTGTATTCTTTTTTGTTTAATGGTTAAGTTTTTGTAAATATTTTTCTTCCAAGCTATTGGATCAAATCGATCCCCTTTTTTACTATGTTTTTATGTAAAATAAGAAAAATAAAGGCATTTTAGTTAGCCTCATCAAGTCTACTTTCTTGTTAAAGTTTTTTTTAAATTTCAGATAATTAGGTACGGGGCAAATTATGTGGTTTAATCCACCCAACATTTACTATTAGAAAATTTCTAAATTATCTGAAAGGAGACATTGTCAAACAACGAAATTGTCAGACAACGATAATGGCTGCTACCGGCTGCGAGTGCATCGCTGGCATTCGTCACGTACTCCGTAGTAGGCTACTCTGCTGTTTTTGACGAAGATGCGCGACCGACATCTACTTGAATATCAAAGTTTATCTTATATGCTTCGATTTTAAATATATTATTGTAATAGAACTATCTAATTAAACTACAGCATCTCTAAAAGTCGTATAATTAAAATGTACTAAACAGTCAAACTTTGAAATTTTGCAAAAACTACTAATTTTACTCATTTTGTACTATGTTGCGCGACCGGAAGATATGAAACAAACGTATAATAAGTGCATATATATTGTTTTACATACTTTTAGTAGTTAATTCATGGTATAGGAACGCAATTAAAACCATCTGGTGTGCTTAAAAAAATTATGAAAAATTAAGGTTTTTCACAATTTTTTTGCTAACTTCGATGGCATTGCGAGACCGGAAGACAAATTAATAAAAAAATAATAATTAGTGATTTTTCACGTCTATACTAATGGCAACTTTTGTGCACTATAACAATCTGAAATTAAAAAAAAAAAGTTTTTTTCGATCCACCCTACCATGCAAGTTGCTTGCTATAGAGTTCGATAATGTTTGCTGATTAAACTGTAGTGCCGACATGGGCTCGTGCGATTTGATGCGAGTGAATCGCACACTTGCGAATTACAATATTTTCATTTTTTGTTCGTTTGCATATGAACGTTAATCATTTTATGATGGCTACTATGAGTTGATACATTGGTTTTAGCTTCTTTCAATAATTTCTGCGAATAAACAGGTTTACTACACTTGACTCCAAATTTCTCAGTGCTATAAAACATTGATGTTCAAGATAAAGGATTTCCGACCGACACTGAAGGGTTAGTTTATCATATTTCGTATGACGACCTATCATTGTCAATTTTCTACTTCCAGGTACGTCCCAATGATTTTTTTTGGTCTGAATTGTGAATAAACCTTAGAAATTCATTGGGAAGTACTTATTTTTCTTTAATTTTCCTTTTCCCTATTTTTGGCTCAAAGATTATTTGAAGCAATGAACTGAAGAATGTTGAATAATGAATGAAATACTTAATATTTCTTAATTTTTTATAATATTGTTTAAGAAAAACCTTAAATTAGTCTTTAAGATTGAACCCAAGAAAAAAATTTCAAATTACATAAACAAAATGAAGACACTAACAGTCAAATAAGTTAATAGAAATCTTCAATTAGATCTCAATGCAACATAAATGTAGGATTCTGTAGAAATAATAAAAATCAAAATTAGCAAAGCATAAAAAATAAGATTACCAAAATTACCAAAATACCGATTCAATCGACCGGTCTATTCATCAGGAGGCCTAACCGAGTCGGCGAACTCAGGGGAATCTTTCTGATAACATGTAAGTCAAGCCAAAAAATATCCCAATTCCCCGAAATCCCCACATTGAAAACACAAAGTCAAAGGCATTAGACCAATTAAAATCACAGCACAACATTAAAAATACAAAAAAAAAACATCCCGAAAGGAAAAAATGCAAGAAAACTTTCCACACCCCCAATTAAATTAAAAGTGACAGTAGAAATGAAGAACCAGCAATTTAGGCTGACAAATTAGAAGTACCACAGTAAAACTTAGGAACTTACGCGCCACCTACCTAATTGGTATGTAGATAATTAAGTTTAAATAGAAAAAAAGGAAAAAAAAAAACAACTTTTATTTGGAATTTTATATTTTCAGACTTTAAAATGTACCCGACTTTAAATACCATTTTTTCAATAATTTTACAGAACCGAAGTTTCTAGGATTTCTTTATGATTGATGTATCTGCACATAGTTTAGTCACAGACACAGTTCGCCAAACATAGGAAGAATGAATCATGAAATGATGAAGTGTAATGCGTAATGTATAACTTAACTGAGCTTAAAAATAACTAGATCGTGTTTCAAATAATCTTCCAATTTGTTCATCAATAACGATGTTTAAACCTAAGAAGCCTATAAGATACATTTCTAGAACTTTCTCCAAAAGTTTTACTGGAATTTGAAGTAAATTGAAACATGCATAATAAAGGAACTGTGATGAGAAAAATAGCTTTTGAAGGGCAGAATGGAATTTCGGAAGGAATATCTAATTGTAGTGTTCATAAAATTATTTATAGTCATACACATATCAATTGATCAGATTTCAATTTATATACATGCACTTAATTATATGTTTAAAATTACATTTCCTGAATTTTGAAAAGTTAATGCATTATCTATGCAGTACCAATCAAACTTTAGCAATTAAATTTATGATGGAGATGTAATTTGGGCAAAATTTTACACACAGTTAGATGACTGTATGTATTTTTAATAAAAAACAGGCATTTTAAATGCAGAAATGTTTTACATTATAAATGCAGCAAACATTAACAATAAATGTAGAATTTGATTCCCCAGCATGGGAGCATTTTCGAAATAAAGATTCCTGTATATTATAGATAAGAAATGTGAAGGGGAATTTTAAAATTTAGTTAATAACTCTGTTTTAAAAGATGAGTTTTAGTTACTGACAATATATTCAATGTACCAATGTCCAATCTTGGTTACTGCCTGCCCTTTGAATCCCATAATACTAATATTACCAGATTTCACAAGACGTCTTTAAAAATGAAAATAATAGTTTTAGAAATTCCCTAATTACAGGACAGTGTGTGAAAAGCATATTGAGTTCATAATTCGAGAAAGATGCCTAATTTCTGAGGTAAACTCTATTACGCAACTTTAAAAAATTCTCATTAAATTTTCCTGAAAATTTATCAAGTTACATTGTGAAATGGTTCGTAAAATAACTAAAATGTGCTTAAAAGAAAGCATCTTTAAAATTACAGGAAGCTATTAGAATAAATAGAAATTTTTAATGCTCAAGACTGATGTTAAATGTCGAGAAATCAATAAGACACGCATCTAGAACATTTTCCAGATGTTGTGTTCAAAGTTAATTCAATAATAAAGGGAGGTTTTATAATAAACGAGCTATGAGTAACACAGAATTTTTTTGTTTACATAGCAATGTTTGAAATAAATATTAAATTTAGATTTCAAGAATTGTGCATGTTCCTAAATTAAAATTTTTGCCACAACTGAACATCATACTCTGCCTTTGTTAGCAATGTAATCACAGACCACATCATCTGATCTAAGTTCTTTCCCCTCTCTCTGATTTCTCCTATCAAAGATTTCTATTGGATGTCTTATTAAATTTACTATTGGCTCTCTCGGGAATCCTGTATAAGTTTATAAATATATGTGATCTTTTTTAGTCAGCCTTTTCCTGTCTCTGTTGTAGCTTATATGTGTCTGACCTATTGTAAATAAATGTCTATTTTCCTGGTACATGGAAATCTTTAACTTAACGCAGTTGCCTTTCTTATTCTGACACCCTTCTGTAAAAAAATAATCTGAACCAATTTGGGGAGCAGAAAATTCTAATATGAAGGATGAAGTTGGGTAAAACTTTATTGAATCTGAAAGTCAACAAATAATTATACTTAACTCATTTGGGGTCTATTCACATAGAATCCGTCAGCTTTTAAGATTCCGTTGGCGCTGATTGGTGTATGATTGGTTAATTTTTTTTCGCTAAAGCTCCGAATTCTATGTGAACAGGCATTCATTCTTGGTATTCATACCCAGCATAACATTCTAGGTATTTTATTCACCATTACGCAAAGTATATCGAAAAACAAGGACTATCTAAAACTGATCCTGAATTAATTTGTATTTAAAAACACTATTCATAAGTTCTAGTAGCGATTGAAATATAATTTCATTAAAATAATTAATAAACTTTCAGGTTTTTTTTCTAATAACGTGTTTGATATTAGTTATTGTTTTTAAAATGTTTTAGCTTTCCCTTTAGGTAATGTGCATTTCAAATATAACAATTTTAATTATAACATTTCAATTGCACGAATAACATACTTGACGGGTAACTAGGAGTTTAGTTTATATATTATACCAATATTTTGCACTAATTCTTTGTTTTTTGCAATTTTATTGCAATCGATCCCTTTGAATTATCCTTATTAAAACTGCATTGCTGTTCTTGTTATTTCTAATGCTCCATGGATGGAATCGTATTCCAGACCAGGTCCATATAAGTCAGCCGGCTGAGGAGTGCGACTCCGGTTTAAATTTGAACCACAAGATTTCCAGTCCGATTTAGCCGGATACCACTTCAATTTTGAGCGATCAACACCAGGGGTAACATCTTGGGGTATCGTACCCTCTGCCACTCTCTCTGACCTCATAGATGGGTTTTTCTATCTACGGATTTAACATGACAATATCCAGCATAGACACAGAGGTATTTAATGGAGCTTGTTGGGTCTCGATACCATCACCCTGAGCTCTGAAAGCCGACACATTACCACTAGGGTACCTCAAACTCAACAGTATTCTTAAATATGGTTTGTGCCATAAACTTTTAATTTGTTTAGCATATCACAATTTTTTAATACAAATTGTAGAAAGTGAAACTCACTGTTTCATTTCTAAAAGGATTTATTGACTGTCTATATATATAAAAGTTCCATAACGGACTGACTGACTGATTGACTGACTGACTGACAACGCACAGACCAAACCGCTGTACCTAGAAGGCTGAAATTTTACATAGCGATTCTTCTTATAGTGTAGGTGTGCACTCAGAAAGATATTTGAAAAATTCTTCTTAGATTTTTTTAAATTAAATTTTTAAGCTATTTTAGTAACTTTTTTTAAGTTTGCATTTAAAATAATAATCTGAGGTTTATAAATTTATATCACGAGAAATAACATAAAAATTCCTTAAAAATGAAATCTTTTTCGAATTTTTACCTCTATTTTCTGATTTTTGGTGAATTTTTAAAGATTAATTTTTAGAACTAAATTTATTAAATGTTGATCACGTGATTTCTTTTTCTGGTACTTTAAATAAATTTATCGTGTCATGCGTAACAACGAAATAGACAAAAAAAATGTTTTCATGCTAATGCAGCAGATGATTGGACATTATCCAAAAAAATTTTAAAATACTGTAAAAGATATGTTCCTCAAACTGTACTATATTAACTGTACTATATTCTTTAGTATGTTCTATTAGATTTAATTTGAAAATTTTCTTCTACATTATCCTGTCTATAAAAATATCTCTTATGATATATATATATATATATATATATATATATAATCATTTATTTTTTTTAGCATTAATTGCATACATTGACCGTTGTATTAAATTTGAATGTACTCCGTAGCAAACTGGGGGTTTTCAGCTAATTAATTTATAAATACATGACACATACATGCAATCGGAATCATGAATTAATAAACACAAGCCATTAAGAACAAAAAGAACAAATTTAACCCTTTCAGATGAGCACAATTTCTGTAGTTCTCTTTTTTACGGATCAATTCACTATATCATTTGATTTAAAACCCGTTTCCTTTTCAGCATGTAGGAATCTTTTACCTTCTGCATTATTCATTACGAGCAGCATGGTTCAGAAAACACAGTATAAACATGTGGCATATATCGGTTTCAAAGGGACTAAAATAATAAAAGGCATTTCGAGTAACATTATCTTATGCAACGTTTATTTTCCTTTTAACATTTACAATTGTATATAGTATTCTTAGTGAAACAATCACAGGGGTTCAAAATCCGTCTAATTATATTTTGTTAAAATCGCACTATTAATTGACATTAAATTGCGACAGTATTAAATTGCAATTAATGGTAATTTGCAATGACGTCAAGAAATTTTTATGCTTACGCTTGATCTAAACATATATTAATAATGAATATTGTAAAATGCACTTGGAGGATAAGCTTCTAAGAGTTACATATCTTTATACTTTTTTTTTAGTTACAGAAACCTGTGAAAAGCATTGACTTATACAATATAATATTATAACTTTTGCTGAAAGCAATTTTTTCTGAATATTACGGCCATTATGATTATAAAGTTATTATCTGTTAATTTTAGTGTACATAGGGTATATTATAATAATTTACAGGATAATGTTGTACACAGTGTCCGAAAGCGTAAATATAGGATAAAATTCGGAGTATTTTATTGTTCTCACATCTACAATTTTGCAAATCGTGCTGTACAAAATATTCATTATTAGTATAAATTAAATATATATTTCTCACTGATATTCAAGATATTCATATGACTGAATTTGGGTTTAATTCTGTGTGATTAAACATAACATAGTTTAAGTGATGTAGCAATCGCCAAATATTATACCAGATTCACAAGTCATACCCAAAATACAGGGTGTCTATAAATCATTGTCGGGGTTTCCTTACCTCATAACTTTTGATTTCAGAACATGATGAAAAATAATATTACATATTCGTAATGTACAACTCAAAAAGATTTTATAATCTTTTCCCGAATGATTTTCCGAATCTTTACCCCGGAAAGAGAAGCGAGACTGGAAGAAATCAGACAACAACAGCAAAGAATAGTTGGACAAAAACCACAGGATCGTCATGATTTGTTAGCAAGAGTGTTTCATCAAAAATGACTCTCATCACAAAGGCAAAGATTTTTGGAGAAGTTAGGTGTCATATGTACACCATAATTGCAGTTTCGGCGGATTTAAACTCTGTATTCTCACATTTTGATGCCCCTGTAGGAGTAGTGGATTACATGGTTAATTGGAGTTACTCATTTTGTTTCATTTTATAGGAATTTAGCTCTGGTTCATATGGGAATGGCGTTTAGAAACATACGGCATGTGAGGCATATATTACGGATCAAATAATAGCCAATGATAGCAAGTGTCTATAGACAATGCGTGGATTGTCCCGTATTGCCCTCTACTAACCACAATTTTCAATGCCCATATAAACGTAGAGTACTGTAATTCAGTTTTATAGTGTTGCGTGTGAGTGGAACACTGGTGCGTGGTTTTCAAATGATTTTAGCTTTTACTGGAAATTAGCAGGACATTAGCATACAAAACAGTAATCGTTTGGAAAGGTTTTATTTATATACACAATGCACTACCATAATACTCTAAGAATTTATATTTTAACGCATTTCGGTTACTGCTGTTGTTTGTAAACACACGATCTTCATTGCCATGCTCATTTCAGAAATTTCTGATTGAGATGATGCTCATTTAATGCGTGTTTTCAAAAGTGAAATATACCATGTTCTGTAAATGCCCCGAAAATATTTCTATACTGGAGATGTAGACAGATTAAAGAATTGAAGTAAACTTTTGTTCAATTTATACATTTGTGTGTGTTTAATTATTTAAATTAATAGATTTATATTTTTTATACGTTTTATTCTTGCATTCTTTTAGGGATTTATAGTGTTGCGTGTGAGTGGAACACTGGTGTGTGGTTTTCAAATGATTTTAGCAGAACATTAGCTTCCAAAACAGTAATCGTTTGGAAAGTTTTGAATTTAATTTATTAAAGGCTGATCACGAGATTTCTTTTCTTTTTGTGATACTTTAAATTAATTTTGCGTCACGTGCATAACAACGAAATTAATTGACAAAGAAAATATTAAAATACAGTAAAATGTAAAATTTAACCACTAGACTAATTGACATGGAAATTTTTAAAAATTTAGTTCAAATTAGTATGTATTATGGATATTAAATCAAATATATATATAAACTGTAATTTCCTCTCAAAATATGCTTCGCCATGACGATAAATAAGTCCCAAGGCCAAACTTTAAAATATGCTGGCGTACATTTACGAGAAAATTGTTTCTCGCACGGTCAGTTTTACATAGCTTGCTTACGCGTAAGTTCGCAGACGAGCCTGGTAATATTAGTTCCGCCCAATGAAGAAACAAAATATATTGTTTATAAGAAAATCCTCTAAAAAGCAATTTCACTACTTTTTCATTGTAATTATCCTAAAATGTACCCCGTAGCGAAGCACTTGTATTCAGCTAGTATATATATATATATATATATATATATATATATATATATATATATATATATACACTCAAGAGCCAAAACATTATGACCACCTGTCAATAACGAGTTGGCCCACCTTTGGCGCGCAACACAGCTTCAACCCGCCTTGGCATGGATGCCACAAGTCCTTGGTAGATGGCCGGAGACAGATTGTACCAGATGTTTAAGCAACGGTCACGCAAATCCGACATATTGCGAATTGGTGGTCTTTGAACTCAGAGCTGCCGTCCCATGACATCCCAAATGTGTTCTATCGGATTGAGATCCGGTGAGTTAGGCGACCAGGACATTAACTGGAATTCAGCATCATGTTCAAGGAACCACTCCAACACAATTTTAGTCTTGTGACACGGGGCGCTGTCCTGTTGGAACATTCCATTTCCAGCTGGAAAAACAGAGGCCATGTAAGGGTGCAACTGGTCCGCAATGATGTTCAGATACCCTGTAGCATTCATGGTCTGCTCTACCACAAACACGGGTCCCAGAGACGCCCAAGAGAACGTCCCCCAAAGCATAATACCACCAGCACCGGCCTGTGTAAGACCTACTGTACATTGAGGGAGCAACAGTTCGCCTGGAAGACGGCGTATCGTGACACGGCCATCGGCGTGATGAATGACAAACTGTGATTCATCTGACCAGGCAACTCTCTCCCACTGATCCATGGACCAGTCGCGATGTTCCCGGTCCCAGAGCAGGCGCAGTTGGCGATGACGCTTGGTCAGCAAAGGCACACGAGTGGGACGTTTGCTGCGTAGCCCCATATCCAACAGCGTCCGCTGAACAGTGTGCTGCGATACTATTCTACTTGGCCCTGCATTGCATTGAGCTGTCAGCTGAGCCACTGTCTGGCTCCGGTTTTGCTTCACCATGCCAGACAGTCTCCGACGACCTTTGTCTGTGATAGCGTGTGGACGTCCAACACCATGTCGTCTACTGCTGGTTTCACCGTCATTCATCATCTTTGCATAAGTACTAACAACTGTAGGTCGCGAATATCCCACGAGTCGTGTAGTTCCGGAAATACTTGTTCCGATCCTTCGAGACATTACAATCTGCCCTCTATCAAAATCGCTTAGATCCGCAGCCTTTCCCATCACACACAGAAGTAAGTGAAAGAATGATTCTTCAGACTCTCCAGCAGCAGTTAAATACCACTTCCACCTGATCACGCGCCTTCCACGTCATCCAGGCGAATTCATTGCAAAATGTAGGGGTGGTCATAATGTTTTGGCTCTTGAGTGTATATATATATATATATATATATATATATATATATATATATATATATATATATATATATATATATATATATATAAAGAGAGAGAGAGAGAGAAAGGGCGACAAAAACTAAACTACCTTTCTAGCATCCTTTATTGGACGTAGTATAGAGATTTGTGTATCTTTTCTTCATAAAATTTCATAAGTAATTCCTCAGAAAAAAATTGTCAACTAAAATGGCAGGCAAGATATATTTCATATAAGAGTAAAAGAGTAACATAGAACATTAATTTTATTAAAACGCCAAGTATTTTAACTTTCCTAGTAAAAATACTTCTAGCCGGTAGATTACTTTTCAGATTTTCAATTTTGCAATTTTATATGAAAAAGATATATACAGTACCAAAGATTGTTTCCTGGCTTCACTATTACTCTTCTCTTTACTATTACACTGACTATACGGCGTTTTGAAAAATATAAGTTTTATGTTTCAGATATTACTTTTACAAAAATTTTAATATAATTTTATATTTTAATGCCTTGAATCTTTATCACTGTAGGAATCTTGAGACATTTCATACTTTTACAGTAATTTAAAATAGTTCATGCCTCAGCTTGCTTTATATGAGAAAATTTATATCCATTTCTTCATTTCTTCTATTATATCTGTCTAATGCAAAATATGTTCTTTCAAATAATGATACTCCAAAAATAATTGACTGTAGTTAAGTAGAAAGGTCACTGCTCAAATCAGACTCTTAGTTCTTTTCTAAAGAATATCGGAAAATTATAATAATGTTTAAGAGTCTCTATTGAAGGAATCGCCTAAAAAAATAATATATGTATTTAAGAAGTCTTTAAGTAAATATGTAAAAGTTAATAGGAAAGTGTGGAATGGAATTAATAGGTAAATATGTAGAAGAATATAATGTTATAAGGTTACGAAAATGTTTAAATTTCAGATGTTAAAATGTCTATCGTTTGGCATGCTTTATATAAATACACATTTAGAAGTCTGTTATTTCAGGAATACAATCAAAAAGAGTTATTTTTCAGGTTCATGATCCCCTTGTGTGCATATATATTAGTATATTTACATTGCATGTATTTGAGTCTAAGCTAACCTCAAAATATCTTGTTCTTGTTTCTTATAATGCCTCCTATACGGGATATATTCTAGACAAGGATTTTGTTGTTGTTTCCAGAACGTTTCTTGTTGTTTGAAGTATTTCAGACCATAGCCATATAGACTAGCGGGATGAGAGGTGCTGCTCAAGTTTATAATGGCACCACAAGGGTTAGAGTCCGATTTAGCTAGGTGCCTCCTCAATTTTGACCTAGCAACCCCAGAGGCGGTACCTGGGGGTTCATACCTTCTCCCACCCTTTCTGCCCTCATAAAGTGACTTTTCTGTCTATGGATTTAATGTGTCCATATCCGGCCGAGACACGGAGGTATTTAACGGCGCTTGTCGGGATTCGATCCGAGCACCCTCAGCAGTGAAAGCCAACACGATATCGCTAGGCTACCTCGAATCTCAAAATATCATATATTCCATAAAATAATATCCCTTTAAAAGTTTTATAAATCCTGAAAATAGAGTATGAAGGGACCCTTAAAAGACAGTAGGTACAAAAGAGTGTAAATTCAGTACTGGTTAAGGAAATAAATAAAAATTAACATGGTTTAAACTTTGAATTTAATTAATAACATATTGTATGTATTTATGATATTTTTCAGGATACATTGTATTAAAACTCGTTATAAAATATATGTTAGGGAAAATTTTTCTCTTTCCAGACTGTTTGAAACCTGATTTTTTAAGCCGTATTAACGTGTTATATAAAGTTACCGTTCCGAAACTATAAAAAAAATTGATTTAAATACTTATTTATAATTTGTTTTCTGTGCTCTTCGAGTGAATGAATTTCTGGTTTATTCTTATTGACCTAGTATTATTTTGGAGACGTTTATGTTAAAAATAATCGAAGACGTTTAGTCTGAATACGTTTATGTTTGACGTAATCTAACGTTATGTCTGTATGAAGACGTTTATGTTTGACGTAATGTTATGTTATGTTAATAAATACGACGATCAATATATACAATTGATGTAAAAAAAATATATATTATACTTATAAAAAATCGTAAGGGATATTTTTATAGACAAACTAATCTAGAAGAAAATATTCAAATTTAATGTAATAGGACATACTAAAGAATATAGTATTGTTAATATAGTTTAGTTTGAGGAACGTAATATCTTTTGTTGTATTTTAATATTTTTTGGATAATGTCCAATGGTCTGCAGCATTAGCAAGAAAAAAAAAATTTTTTTTGTCTATTTAGTTGTTATGCACGTGGCGATAAATTCATTTAAAGTACCAGAAAAAGAAATCACGTGACCAGCATTTGATAAATTAAATTCTAAAAATTAATCCTTAAAAATTCACCAAAAATCAGAAAATGAAGGTAAAGATTCGAAAAATATCTCATTTTAAAGGAATTTTTATGATCTTTCGTGTGATATAAATTTTATAACCCTCAAATTATAATTTTAAATGCAAACTGAAAAAAAGTTACTAAAACAGATTAAAAATTAAATTTTAAAAAATCTAAATATAATCTAAAAAAAATTTTCAAAAATCTTTCTTGGTTCACACCTACACTATAAGAAGAATCGCCATGTAAAATGTCAGCCCTTTAGGTTCAGCGGTTTTGTCTCTGCGTTGTACGTTATATCTGACGTTACGTTATGTCTGACTGAAGACGTATTTAATAATGATGACGATCTTGTTTAAACATATCCCTTTCTAGACTCTAAGCCTGACGATATAAGCCGTGTTAACATGTTATATGAAGCTTCAGTTCAACGAGAATTAAAGATTTGATTTAAATACTGATTTATGAAATATTTTATGAGCTTTTTAAGTGAACTAATATCTGGTTTATACTTATTGCTTTGAAGATAATATATAATATTTGCTAATATATATATATTTGCTAATATTTGCTTTGAAGAAGTTATATTTTAAATAATCTTAGAGAACGTTTTCTATTTACTTTTTGAAAGTTTATGGATATTCATAGAAAATCATTGCTATCAGATTCATGAAACAGATTATAAAATTTATGACCATCTTGCTACTTAATATTAAATCGTCTTTTCAACGAATTTTAAACTTTCTTCAAGTTCTTTAACCTCTATTAACAGGAATCTGTACAGAAATTCGATAAGATGGGGCAATTTGATAGGGAGATCTCAACTTAAAAATTAACATAAAAGTGGCTTAATGAGCTTAAATTATGTAAGCATGCATTTACTTTAAATCCTATTAAAAATTGCAGTAACCTGTTTTATGCATTTTATGGAAGGAAGAGTCAATTTATTCATCTTTTCGGAGAGTGTTGTTTAATTCATAACCCGCCTTTTAATAGGTAAACATACTACATTAACATTTTAAGTTTTAAATATAGAACGGATATTCTGAATTAAGCACCGACGTTGATTAAAATTTACAGAAAGAAGTTAGAATTTATCGTTTTACAAACATAATTAAACATAAAAAATAATCTACGAATTAAACATAAAAAATAATCTACGCATATGATTCTGTGGATTCATGGATGAAATATGAATTTGCCCAAAATTTCGTAGGCAATTTATGAGGTCCGAGAAAATGGAGATAAAGAGTTGATTATAATTACTTTCAAAAATATTTAACAGCATCAACAAACATATAATTAATTTTGTTCAGCTTGTTGCAATATTGGTGATATATTTCATACATGACTGAGATATGATATAAACAAAATTTAAAGTTTTTAGAAACATCGTGGATAATATGAAAGGGATAAAATTTTAATTTTCATACGCTCACTAATAAGATAACATACTACAACTGAAATTAAAAAAAATCCACAATGCGAGAATGAATAGTAACAATTATCTAATAACAATAATTACCTGTCGAGATATGTAATTGCAAAATACCATTATATTTTGCAAAATGTTTTGAGATTGATGCACAAAGACATCACAAACAGAATATAACACTGAATAATGTAAGCTAAAATTGTGTTAAGTATTTGACCATTAAAGCTAAAAATCTTTAGCATTTAAAGCAATATTTGCATATAAAAGACTCAGTTTGGAAGAGTGGAATTCATCGTAATATATAGTGAAAGAGATTTAAATTTGCATGCATTATGGGTATAATATTGTTACAAAAAGTTCGATCAGATTCTATTTCAGAGTGTCACATTAATATTTTCCCATCGACGTATCCGAAAACAATAGTTTAAAGCTGATTCTGAGCACTTATAAACATAAAATATAGTTAATGGTATAAAATCTAAATTAGAAAAACAAACCCCGTTGAAACAGAAAAGTGACGTTCATCCTTCGGGCACAGTTTGAGAAGAAAGGGAATTTTTAGCTTCAGTGAATTTTCAAGAGAAAATTATTAGTTTTAATGAAGAAATCCTATTCTACTGATTCATTATTTAATGTAATTTACAAACCTTTCTTCGGTGAATCTTAAGACTCGAGATTTGTTAGACTCAAGTTAAGATTAAAGACTCAAATTAGACGAGCGGAAAACAGGCCTCAACTGCAAGAGAGTGTGAAGACCTGATCGATTTGATACGAGAAGAGAGATTTTTTTTATATTACTAAACTTTCTAAAACAAATAAATTAATCCTTACAAAAAATAATATGTTCCAATGTTGAGATTCGTGATTTGTTAAGTACTAGTTAAGATTAAAGACTCAAATTAGACGAATTGAGAACTGGCCACAATTGCAAGAAAGCATGACGGGCTGATTTATTTGATATGGATCATCATTTAATAAGGTAACCAGAATAAACTGCTGTCATCGTTATTTTAATGGAACACAGAGTGTAAGGTTGTCGTGCGTAACATATAATCATATATATATATATATATATATATATATATATATATATATATATATATATATATATATATATATACACTCATGGACAAAATAATTAGCGCTCCAAGAAATAATAGCGGGATTGTAACGAAACTTGCAATGAAGGTACATGTCGGGGAGATATGCAAATGATTAGAAATGCAGCGTGATTGCGCATTGCGTATAGCCGGTAGAGGGCGTTGAACATCGTAATCTGTGGAGTATAAAACAGGTAACCAAAGCTTGTTTGAGTGTGCTGAATCATTTACAAAGGAAGAGCTGAGATAGACATGCCATTACGCCGTGTTCGAAGACAATATAAGTAGTTGTCGCAGTTTGAGAGGGGAAGAATCGTCGGGATGATGGAAGCTGGGTGGTCAGCCAGGCGAGTAGCTCGTCAATTAGGCCGCTCTGATTTGTTTTGAGGAGGTGTTGGGACCAGTGGACCCGAGAGATGTCATGTACACGAAGACCAGGCTCAGGACGCCCTCGACAGACCAGTCGTCGAGAAGACCGCCACATCGTAAGAAATGCACGCGTACAGCCAACTGCTTCATCGGCCGCCATCCAGGCACAGGTAGCACCTTCACTAGGGACCTCTGTGTCTTCTCGAATCATACGAAGGCGCCTGGCTGAAGGACAGTTGGTATCGCAGCGCCCATTACGTGTGCTGCCCTTGACGCCCACCCATCGACGCCTCCGTTTGGAGTTTTGCCGCGCACGAGGAAACTGGACTGCAGCGGAATGGAACCAGGTCGTCTTTAGCGACGAATCCATATTCAATCTCGGCAGTGATGACAATCGTGTTCGTGTGTGGAGAGCCCGTGGTGAACGCTTCAATCCTGCCTTTGTTGTACAGCGACACATCGCTCCCACAGCTGGTGTGATGGTATGGGGTGCAATTGCCTACAATACACGGTCACCCCTAGTATTGTTCCGTGGCACCATGACAGCCCAGCGGTCTGTTCATGAAATCCTGCAACCACATGTGTTGCCACTCATGCAACGGCTCCCAGGAGCCATTTTTTAACAAGACAATGCTCGGCCTCATACGTCAAGGGTGTCACAAGACTGTCTTCACATTGTTACTTCTCTTCCTTGGCCTGCCCGATCCCCACATTTGCCTCCAATCGAGCATATCTGGGATCATTTGGGACGACGAGTTGGGCATCCCGCGAGTTTGAACGAACTAGAGGCAAAGTTACAGCAAATATGGAACGAAATGTCTCAAGACATCATACAGAACTAGTATGACTCAATGCCCGATCGTATCGCATCGTGCATTCGCGCTAGAGGGGGTCCAACGGAGTATTAACTCCTCCGTTCTTTTGCCTTTTTTCTGAAATAAATTATTCTTTTTCTTTGATTTTCTTATCATTTACTTATATCAAAGTAGTCATTACGTATGTAAAATTTCGTTTCATTTTGACGGCTCCTTCGTGGTGCGCTAATTTTTTTGTCCATGAGTGTATATATATATATGTATGTATGTATGTATATATATATACACTGAAGTACTACTGAATTAGGGATAGCAAAGCCTATGCAAATTGCGTAGCACTGAGCATCATGTATGCGCAAGTGAGGTCGCTGTGGTAATTGCATATATAGCGCGTATTGTGGTTGTTCTGAATTAGTTGTTGGAATTGCCAGTATGGGTAAACTGCCTGATTTAGACGCCTTCGATCGCGGACAAATCGTAGGTGCGCGATGCAAGGGCATTCAATTTCCGAAATCGTCAGACAGCTAGGATTTTCAAGGTCGACAGTGTCAAGAGCATACCAAGAATGCATGGATGGTGGAAAAAAAACTAGCGATCGGGCAAACTGCAAAGGGCAATTAGCCTTGACAGTGCGTGGTGAGAGACGGCTCAGGCGTATTGTACGTAGCCAGCGAAGCCAAACATTAGCTCAAATTACCACCCAGTTAAATGACGGTGCCAGTCGTACAGTCAGTAAACGGACTGTGCAACGCTCGCTTCACCGTATGGGTTCGGGAGCCGTCGACCTACGAGAGTACCATTGCTCTATACTCGCCATTGGTATGCACGTCTTGCCTGGGCAAGAGAGCACAGAGACTGGAGTATAGAGGAGTGGAAACGAGTAGCATGGAGTGATGAGTCTCGATTCCGACTACTTAACGCCGACGGGAGGCTGAGAGTAAGGGTCATGAAGCCATGGATCCTGCATGCCTGGCTGGAACTG
>OU015490.1:97001103-97217156 GCA_907164885.2 Dolomedes plantarius
TGCTGGACCTTTTATAAACTTCAGGAGCGTTTTGCCATGTGATCAAAATGTCTGTAGCCATTGGCTGAACCCATGACTCTGATGTCAGAGGTGACGTGATATATGCGCGATTATTTGTGATTTTGAAAATGACGCTACGCAGATTCATTGTCTTTAAAATCGGAAACGAAATTAACTCAAACGCCCAAGGAAATTTATAAGAAACTAGAATTTGAAGAGGATATACGGTTTTTTATGTTATATATATATATATATATATATATATATATATATATATATATATATATATTATGTTATATGTTATGTATATATGCAAAGAAATTTCCGTCTAAAGCGATTAATATATTACGCGTTGTATGAAAACACGTTGTAGGGGTAAAAATCTTGTATAACTCGAATGATATTAAGGTATAAAAATTTACTTATATGAATTTACATACAGAATATGTAATTAAATTGGAAAAAGAATGAAAGTTCACTTAGTCCAAATCCTTCAAACCCTCGTGTGCATAAAAATAAATTACGTAGTGTTTGAATGGAAATTCCCTCATGTTATTCTAAAGCGCGTCATACGAAAATCGCACAATAACAATAAAGCCGTTGCAATTTTTGAACGCGTTATATGGAATCGCGCTGTAGGAACTCGCGTTATATGGTAGTTTATATATCAGTGGCTCTTAACCGGGGGTGCGGGCACCAGTGGGGGTGCTAGGGTATTTCTAGGGGTGCGAGAGAAGATTCTAAATTTTTAATGAAAATTGCCAATTGAGTGAATAATTTGATGGATAATTTTACACGGGAAATATAATCAAAATTAATAGATGAATACTCAATCCAATTTTGTTTGACCGAAATTCAATGGAAGACAACGTTTTTATTAAAAGACGATTTTATCTCAATATGAGTTAATGCACCTATTGAAATGGAATTTGAAAAACTGGACATAGAACAGTTCTGGTGTACTCAGTTAGAACTTTATTCAAAAATCGGCAAAAGCAGCATTAGAGACACTTTTACCATTTGCCACCACTTACCTGTGTGAAATGAATTTTTCATGCTGTTGGCGCTCCTGCGTGATCACTGGCTACTGTCTTCCCGCCAAGCCTTGGCGACTGTTAGTTCAGTTGCATATGGAGAACCAGTGAATAAGACCTTAAAAAAGACCTCTCCATATAATAAATAAAGGAATATGGTGTCCGTTGAAAAAGTCTAGTGCGTTTCTATAACTAGTGAATCGAATTAATATAGTTGCCCCTAGATTAAGATTAGAAGAGATTATTACGAAATAAACAAAAAAACTACAGTCCAAAAGAGAAATTATCGACCACATCCCTTTTGCAACAAAAGACAGAAATCGCTTAAAGGCATCTAATGACTTATACGTGGCTCTTTCAAAAAAGAGCCTTGTTTTAAAAGGATAATGATGAACAATTAACAACAACGTAGCCATTAAAAGGTAGATGTTGTTTAATATGTAATAATATAGTATGTATTATAAATGTATTAATTTTTCTGTGCAATAAATAAATTATCTTGCAATAAATGTCTTTTACTAAAGAAAAAATAAAAACACATTTTTCAAGGGGGTGCGAGAGCTTATTCTCAGATTCAAGGGGGTGTTGACTATTAAAAAGGTTAAAAACCAATGCTATATATGTATGTGTTCCCCCTATACTTTTATTGTACCATAAGTGAATATGTAAGTGTATATAAGATAGTTGTTGAATTAAAATAATGTTTCGTACATCTAAGAATTGATGTTTGATTTTATTGACAGGTGCATTTGTTTATGGTTATGAAGGAGATAATAATTTCCCTAAAATTCTTGTTTTATATCGGTTTCTTGTTTATTCATTCTTTAAAGAAAAGATCAAAACTAAAGAAAAAATTCAAAAACAGCTAATATTTTAAGTTAATCTGAGAAATCTAATTCTACATGTATTTGTTTATATTTATCAAGTATGTCCGAACAACGTGAAAAGTACAGATAAATGACAAAATAATCATCAAATATAATTATAATATATAATTATAACATTTATCTCCTTTTTTCTGTAGAATATGTATATGTCATTAGAAAGTTTAATCATACCTGAGAAAGTACAATAAAGATTGAGGACGAAAAATCTTGTAAGTAATATTAAAGACCATTACGGTGTCATAAAAATATATATATTTTTTCTTCTTATAAAAAACGCAAGAAAATTAAGAACTCTCATCATCATTCGATGCTAATGAGTTTCAATACTGATAAGTATTGTGATAATGCGATTCACTTTTATAATTGTTTTTTTTTTTTCATAATGGATGTATTTCGTAACAAAACAACTGCGTTTTCTTAGGAAGCAAACTGAATACTATTTAAAAATATTATCACTAAAATAGTCATTTCTCTAAGATAAGGTAACCCGGCTTAGTCCCGCACACTGTGAAGTCAAAGTGCATCTTCAGGCGCCATCTGACATGTAACAAAACATTTCTCTCTAATGTAGCATTCAGTAGTTAGTGCTTGAAAGTGACAAGCAAAGCCTTTGATGTTCAGCAATCGTATTCCACTAGACTTTCTGTGCCTTCACGCTTTCCTGTGATTGTAATGTTGCAAGTCAGAGCCAGTCACACTGAACTGGTGTGATCAAGTGGAACACCTTTTGATCCGATCATTCAGAAGGAACATGGTACACTTTTATTGTATTGCTCCCCATGGACATTATATTACAACGCTACGTTACAAGCTTTAAAAAATTACTTCAAAATATTGTTACCTATACCGATGCCATTAGGTACCGAAGGACCTGACATACTTCAAAAAGGTTTTAGAGTGGTTGTTACGTTTGTAGCAAGGACTAGGATCGGTCATATAGCATCAAAAGCCCATTGAAGCTATTTTTATCTTCGGATTCCATTACGTCATTGTCTTGTTTCTCAGATGAAGTTGGACACCCTGCATCAGACCCTGTTCTGATATACTGGAGAGCACTTTTTTTGAAAAATATTGACCCACTTGTGTATTCCAAAGGATATTGTTACTGTATTGTCTAAACCTGGGTGTCACATCATAAAAGGAGAATGTCGCATCATAAAAAGGTGGTGGTGAGTGATTGCATAGTAGAATGGCGACTAATAGTTGGTTCTGACAGATCTGAAAAATTAAGGAAGACTGGTGACAGAAGAGAATCAAATTGAGTTGATGATTATCACGTATTTATTAAGCTTATTGTAGAAAAAGAAGGTGGCTTAAGGCCTGAACAAAAAAGACTAAGTAGACATATAATTATCTTCTGGAGGACGATGATGATCTCGGGAGTAGATTCGGCAGACTGATTCCTTTTCCATGATCGAAGCTTGCGTCCGAGCAGTATGGTGGTGTGCAGGGCTTTGTCTTCGTAATCAAACTTTCTTGCCAGTCGTAGCTTGGTCACGTGATCTTGATGAGCTGACCAGATGTGGGATTCGCGAGTTGGCGCGCGCCAAACAGTGCCGCCAAGGCTGCAAAGATTAGGGTTTTGTGTGTCGTGGGGGGGGGGGGGGAAGGCGATAATTGTGCACACTGGCATAGCTGCAACCCTTTGCTGGAATTCACATCAAGAGCATTGTTATTATTGTTATTATGCAGGGAGAAAAAAGGCGTTTTTCTGTGAATCTTCTGCAGTAGTGATGGGGAACGTATATAAATTTAGATAGCATGCCCGTGCTTAGGGGAACATTCCCATATTGCGCTTGTATTCAAAGGGAAATATAACACATTTTATAAAATCGTTATGACACTTGCTTTATGTCTAATGCTTATCATTTTTACGGAAGGCACAGTGAAACAGTGCTAATGATTCTGATTCACATATACAGGTGTAAAATAATAAAGTAGCTATTTCTTTAAGAATTGCAGCATTAAACCAACGACATTACCTACTATATTTTAGCATAATTTAAATTAGAATATTCCCAATGATTTCTGTGATATCTCTGTATGTTGTTGTGACAACCAATAATTTTTCAGAGGTAAATGAAATTTGAAGCAACGAATTTAAATTGAATTTGCGAAGTAAGCTTTTTTGCCGTGATTTATTTAAATAAAATATTTATCTTTAGACATGTGGTTTCCTTGTGGTTTATTGAAAGAAATGTATTTTAAATTCAAAGCTGTATTTTAAATTCTGACATGAACATGTTGACCATGAAATTTTATATTTTCCTTGCATGAAACATGGAATAGCTATTTTTATTATGTGAATATTTGATACAGTTAGATTTTTTATTTATCAGTGAAACTGCAATTTACTAAGAGCGAAACATGAAAAACATTTTTCTCGAGTCGGCAACAATGTGAAAGGGAAATTGCAGAAGACTTTCTGAATTAAATGATAATCTATGTTAACATATTTTAAACGTGGGATTTGCCTCTAGGCAGTTGTTAAGTTTGCGCTTTGCATACAGCAATAGTGGATGATTGAGATATAAAATAATGTAGAAGAAAATATTTAAATTAAATCCAATAGCATATACTAAAGAATATAGTATAGTTATTATAGTATAGTTTGAGGAACTTTTCTTTTATTGTATTTTAATATTTTTTGGATAATGTCCAATCGTTTGTCACATTAGTAAGAATTATATAATTACAAGATAAAAAGAACTTTTTATATACCGTGTTTTTAAATTTTCTGTTGAATCATATAAACTTGACTATTTTATGTATTAATAAGTAATTTTTTAAAATTGTTTTCATGAATTATCCCATCAAGTTAAAAGAAAATGAAGTTAATAGGAAATTAACTTGCGTTTAACTTATCGTTCCCGTCCCGGCCGATAGAGGGCTGCACCAGTCTACAAAACAAAATTAAATGAAAATAACTGAAAATTAATTTAATTCTGCTTAAAGATGGCTAAAAGTATTAAATTAATGCATTGTAATCGTGTTCTGAGCTATTCTAAAAGTTTCAAATGTCTAGCTAGTCGGGAAGTTAGTTAAAATTCGATTGCAAGATTTGTACTGGACAGACACACAAGCACGCAAAAACAAGAAAGCGAGTTAATAAACACATGTAAAAAATGAAATGCGTTGGGCGATAAATTTTTACAATATGCAGTTTCTTATAAAATCCAATATTAAAAACCTGCCACTGTTTTCCTGCAGTTCTGATCTTGTCCCACGGAATTCCCTTGGTTGTTTCCAACGTTGACGGTGAATCTGTTTGGAAGAAAATTAAATGCAGATGCTAATGTTCTTTCAGCTGTACATGATTCACTGAAACAACTGCTCAAAACGACTTCGCCACTTGTTTTGAAAAGTGAACTAAACGA
Source organism: Dolomedes plantarius (assembly GCA_907164885.2). Taxonomy (NCBI): domain Eukaryota; kingdom Metazoa; phylum Arthropoda; class Arachnida; order Araneae; family Dolomedidae; genus Dolomedes; species Dolomedes plantarius. Next base: position 97,006,402 of record OU015490.1, read on the forward strand.
TGGGACCGTTGCATATAATCTTGAAAAGTAATATTTTGAAACGTAATAACATATTTTTTTGCTGTAGTGGCATTTTTTTCACTTATTGTGATTTATGAAATCAATTTTAATGGAAGTCCTAAGTAAATTATGCTTAGTTTACGTAGTTTTAAAGTTAATGAGGATAAAATTTTTGAAAATGGCCTTGTCTCCACACTGAATAAACAAATATAAACTGCTGATAGATAAAGTAGCATAGAAATGAGATCGAAAAGTCCTAACCATTAACCATGCTCTTGTAAGAGGCGCGTTTTTTCAATTTATTTATTACAAAAAAAAATCTAGAAAAACAATTAAGCTAAAGGGGTTACTTAGGGCATAATAGAATCACATAGAATCACTATATAATCAACCTTTTCATGTGCGTCACCCATATTTAATTTTTCTAAAACATACTCTCGTAGGAAATAAAATCATGGCGCAAAAGTGATTACATTACGTCTATCAGATAATACTTTCAATGTAATAATTTTATTTCAAGATATAAGGAAAATGTTTTCGAGTGTTTTTCTCGAAAACTTTTTTTATTATTGCCAAAATGTTCTTTAAAAAGGATAGAATTACGACATTTAGCCAATAATTTTACTTCGAAAATAAGTTTAAAAATACATGATATTAATGATTAGAAAATGGTAAAATCAGATGGTAAGAAAATACTTTAATGGCCCCAAATTGCACCCTGATTAGTATTCCGACAGTTTGCGCCATAAAATAGTTTAAAACACATAGTGAATTTTTTCCTGAATTTTATTGGCTAATAGCTTTGTTTCGTTTAATGTTACACTAAATTTATTCCAAATCCTTATTGGTAAGGACGATATCATTATGGTTTTCTGTAAGCTCCTGGCGTTATGAGAATAAAATTATTTTTTATGGCAGAAGTTTGCCGGGATATTGAGCGATGCAGAAGAGGAAAAAAAAAACTTCTCAATTCCTGGCCGTATGGGATCTGTAAGACCTGTCCCAAATCGGATTTCCTTCTGTTGGTGTGGTTTCTAATGCCCCCTGGTTAGAGGGCATCCAGACCAGGCCCATTGAAGCTAGTGGGCTGACGGGTGCGGTTCCGATTTAAAACCGCACCACAAGGGTAGGAGTTCAATTTAGTCAGATGTCATCTCAATTTTGATAAAGAAGCCCCCACCCTGGATGACAACTGGGGGGAATCGCACTCTCTCCCACCCTCTCTGAACTCACAGAGGGACTTTACGGACTACGGATTAAACGTGACCATATCAGGCCTAGACACAGAAATATTGAATGGATCTCCTCGGGATTCGACCCTAGCACCCTCAGCACCAAAAGCCGACGCGCAATCACTGGGATACCTCTGGCCCAGATTTCGTTCTTCAGAGGTTTATTGTTTGCACAGCCAGGATTTAAATAAATGTACAGAATACTGTTTGGAAGGACATGCAGTAGAAGAGGAAATTTATCGTTTATTAGAGCAAGTATCGTTCAAAGACGAGTAATAGGATTGGTTATATGATTCCCTCAAGTGCCATTTTCGGGGACTCTTATCAGAATGATAGATCACACTTTTTCTACTGCATGTCCTTTCAACTTGTATTCTCTATGTTCATATTAATATCGTCTGTGCGTTCTTGTCTCGTCTATTCTGTATGTTTATTTAAAGAACAAACACAATTTAAATAAACAAGCAGATTGTGGGTTGGGGGGACATGCAGTAGAAGAGAAATTTTGGATCAATAGCTCAAAGACGAATCATAAGCTGCGTTTACATTGACAACAATAATACCCGGGATTTACCCGCTAACAGGGAAATCCTTTGAAGTCCGTTTACACGGACAACATTTTCGTCCTGCTTTTACCCGTCTTACCGGAAGTAAAGGCCATCACATGATTCGGCGGAAGTGATCCTCATACACCATCATTCCTTGTAAATCACGTTGTGGGTTCGACCCCAGCCGGTGTCGTACTTTTCCAAATTCACTCTATTGCTATTTTTAGCTTTCCCCCTTCGAAATCCGCATTTATCTCATTACGAAGTGTATGGTCCTGACGAGGGCATTTTATTTTTTCAATTGTTGTTCTCTTGACCTCGTATTCTTAACTTTTAAAAATAACAAAAAAATCATCATAACGCTTTAAAATCCCCAAAAAAACTGAAAAACTTACAAAAATATTTTTTTTGTATTCTTATGATATCTGCTTTTCTGGGCCTCTTAATATTATTACTTTTTTGTTTTCCATGGATCATTAGTCTTATCTAATTTTTCTTCTAAATTTTCTTAACTTGTAACTACATTTTTTCTCTTAAAATAAAATTTTTGTTTTAATTTAACTTTACTGTTAAATTTGTTTTCCTTTTACCAGCGTTATTCTTACCTTAATATTTTAATTCATTACTTAAAATTTTAACTATTGAGCACTCCTACCTTGATTACATATATCTTGCTTACAGGAGATAAAGTCGACACGACGAAGGTACTCCTCTTCTAAAACACAATTACGTCTGCGACTATTTGTTATTTAAATGCAGCACATATCAGTCGCTGTTGATAATCATGGAACGTTTACGATTTTTTATGTTGTTTTTAAAAATAAATTTAGAAAATAGATTGGAAAAAAGGAATATAAGAACTAGAAGATTGATGCGGATATTAGATATAATCGTACGATCTGTGGCTTCATCGCTAGATTAAAAATAATTAAATTATAAATTTTAATGTTACGTTTAATTATTGATTATACTTATTAAATTTATTAATTTTACCATAACACTTTAAATGAAAAAGTTATTGAAATGAAATTTTATTTCTTATTTTACATACCAGATGGCAGTACCCGTCTATTTCTAATGTAATTGGAGATGGGTTTTTTTAAAAACAAGATGTGTCAGATCAACAAATAAATGAAATCCTCCGAAAAAAATAGGCACTTTTCTACTGTTTTCTTGAAAATTATGCGATTGTTAAGGGGTTTCAGATCCCTCCATCGATTATTTGGCTGCATTTTCATGGATTCGCACATGTTCAAATCCGCCATGTTTGTTTACTACTAGCTTCCTGCTTCGAAATGCATCATGGGTAATTAGCGGGTTTTATCCTACTTCGAAGCAGGGTCAAAAATCCACCCTGCATTTTCCCCTATCGTAGGGAAAAAGCAAGAAACGACCCTGCTTGGACCCGGGTTTTTGGCACATGTAAACGGCACTAGAGGGACTGATAGATAAGAGATCATAAGACCCATTATTTCGTTTAGGTAATGAATAAGGGGGCAGAGATGATAATACCCTGAACCATAGACCATAAACTGTGGGCATTTAGAGGAGTGTAAATTATAAAGTAATACATTAAATTCTGTACTTTATTGGTTACGATAGCACTGTACTTCACATTTGAATTTATAAATCGTAAGAACAAACTGGGTTTCTAAAAGTCAGGCTTTTGTTATTCACTGTTCTTAGCCACAGTTGTTCAATATTATTTTGAGAATGCTTTCAACAAGGGGCATAAGTTTCAATCGAGAATAGATAGGTTAGAAAGATATAATAGGGACTTTCAATTCAAGCTCTATAACTGGAAAAAATATCACCGCGGTCAAAGATGATTGCTTTTGGCTTTAGGAAAACAAAATGAAGAAGTGACGTCAGAATATACGAAGCCGATATGACATTATTATCAACAAAATACATGAATGATCAACAAGTGGTAATGGAAAAACAGTTAAGGCAGGAGTATTAGGATGACATTTCCGTCTGAACGTGAAGTCGAGAGAGATAACTTTGCACATGAGAAAATTTTGTGTTCCGCAGTTAGACAGTTTTGTGACAGTTAGAAGACGTGGAACTTTGGCTATCAAGCAAATGACGGAGAATGTTGAATCTGAGAGAATCCTGGGGAAAAAGAACTTAATTGATACAGGGGCATAAAGAGAGGAAAGTGAAGTATTTCAGAAAGGATTTGTAGGCAGAAAAGTCAAGAATTTGAAAGATCTAATTGTAAAGAACAAAATTTAGAAATAAATTGGACAGAGGCAAATCTCCCTCAGACAGAGAAGTAGGTGCAACAAAATGTTGATTTTTTCAGAATGTAAAACATAAGTTTTGGTCCCAAAATACAAAATTAGTAACCGAAAAAATTCCTTTTCTATGAGACATAAGTACCAGTTTATAAAAATGTTTAAAAGGTACGATATTTATAATAATTTTATGTACAATTTTTGTACATTTGTTCTTATAAGGTTAATATCTAGCCACGCTGGCCCATTTTAATAATACCTGACAGAAAACATCTAATGGGTAACTGCTTATGCTGTCTGTTAAGTCCTATTTTATTTGTGAGATACATAGCAGTTTGACTTGTCAGAGATTAAAGGGCCGAGATCATAGTGTTGGTCGTTGGATAATTCCGCGGGCTCAAGTTTAAAGTTACTCTGGAAAATGATGACATCAGATAATCCGCCGTATGGGTTTATCGTATTATCGGCCACCAATTGGCAAAGAGTAAGACTTGAGACGCCTTTAATTCAACCTAAAGCTCTATTACTCCTAAAGATCCCTGCCTAGATACCCGAAAATACGCCTTTTGTACTAATAATGAATTAACCGTGAAATCAGGGACTTCACAGTTTCGAAATTACCAATTTTCCCGCTACCAATCGAACAAAAATGGCGTTTTAGGGACGATCCCACGTACTCCTCACTCGTGGGGTGTCGCAGAGTCGCAAGGGTACTCAAATTTGGAAGTTGTTCATAATTCGATGAAAACGGGGCTATACGGTCTCCGTTTCGTCCACGAAGATAGCGATCTCGCGTTATGACGTCATACTAGTGAAAACTTAATGAAATTTCTTCGTAAACCTCTTTTAGTCCTACCAATTCAGCCAAATGATTTCGAAACGAACATGGGGGCTCAGATTTCAAGTTACTCGCGAAAACGATGACGTCAACGAATACACCGTACGAGTTTATCATTTTATCGGCCACCCATTGGTAAATAATAAGACTAGAGAGACCTATAATTCATCCGAAACGTCTATTACTCCTAATGACCTCTGCCCATAAACCCGAAAATATGCCATTGACGCCAGTTACGAATTAACCGTGAAATCACGCCAGAGTAGCAAAATTACCGATTTATCGGCCGTTGATATTATTCTGTAATAGAGCTAGGGCAATATCCTATACAATTATGTATTCCCATGCTGAATAACAGCAATACTGTGCTTCCTTCTATCAATATAGATATACTGATAGTCTCATTGATGCAGCAAGGGGTTTCCAACAATCGTTTTCCAAAGTATTAAACATGTTGAAAATATTTTCTCGCCTAAAATACTTATTGAAATAGTTTGTAGGGAAATGCAAGATTAGTTGCTTTAGAGGCAAACCCACTTGTTGTTCGGGATCGATCTCACAGTTTTTATTGTGAAAAAATAAAATTTAATAGCTGTAGGTACATCTTGTAGAAAGCATTTTCGAGAGACTTGGGGCCTGTTGTAAGAAGTAACTGTAGAAAAACCATATGTATATTAATAGATTTGCATTAAAATATATTAAAAAAAACATTTACCCGATTCAAAGTCTGAATTTTTTTCTTTCTTTCGCCTACAAGAACAGTATTTTTTTATATAGGAGGTACCATCATACTTAACAAAATTTGCATTTTAAACTAGAAGATGCCCTGGGATTGTGACGAAAAATTATTTTTAAGATAGTTAAAGATATATTCTGCTTCCCTTATAAACAAATAATTGTAAAATTACGATTTAAACGAACAATCAATATATATTTCCTAATAAAAATTAATTTTGTTAAGTAATGTACATTAAATGTTCCTCAATAAATATTAAAATCAATCGATAAATTTTCAGTCTCTCAATTTAGGTACAATATATTTATACATATTTAGCACGGTAAAATATTTTTACTTTTTTAGTATTTAGCTGCATTACTTGAAAAATACTACAATTATTCTCTATTCATATGCATTAAATCTTTTTACAGCAAACCAAAACTAATTTTTTCTTTATAACGACATAAAATCTTAACCTTTGAAAAGTCATTGGAAAGTCGTGTAGCTCCATATTTGTTTCTTTAGACACAAAGGCTTGGATTCTTAATGGTTATATTATTCACTTGATGATTGTGTTTTAAAAGAAAAAAAACCAGGCAATTACACCAGGAATAAGCAATTACAATGAGTTATGACTGAAAGTTCATGTCCTTCAGACATTTAATTTGAAATAAGTGTATTCAATGACTAGTTATAGGATTTAACTTAAATGTTGAATTATGGTTTTCTGTTAGAACATGAATATCAGCCACTGATATCTGGGCCAAACATATTTGGAAAAGTTATTGATATTGCAAAGGCAATGAAAGTCATTATTCTTCGTGTTTTGAGAAGGAAAAACATCAAGAACTCGTGTGCAGCAATTATTGAGTTGGAAATTAAATGCCTTATAATTAAAAATTATATTTGGTCCCCGGGAAATATTGGTACAGTTACCACAAAATAAAGTAAAATATAGCATAGAAATTATCTTCTATTTGTTTTATTCATTGCAAGATGTGTGATTAAAATGTGGAGTTAAAATGTGATGTAAGAAAAATGACTTTGCACTATGCAATGAAAAAACCTCTTGCTTCTTTCAATAAAAAAACAAATAATTGAAGGGAATTTCTATGCTTTTTTACTTTATTTTATGGTAACTGCACCAATATATCCCGGGGACAAAATCTAATTTTTAATTATTAGGTTTTTATTCACCAACTCAATAATTGCTGCACACGAGTCTTTGATGTCTTTCCTTCTCAAAACACGAAGAATAATGACTTTCATTGCCTTTGCAGTATCAATAATTTTTCAAAATATGTTTGGCCTAGATATAACACTATAGTATTTTAGTGTACGATATCTCATATTTACATCTTAGGGCTGTTGTGTACTAACGCTATTGGAATCCCTCTCATCAATGTTAAGGCTGCTATGTACTAACCCCATTGGATTTGCTCACCTCAATGTTAACCTATGGAGAAAATTTGTCTACGGATTGCCGACTTGGATTTAAAGAATTAAAAAAAAATTGTACTCCGTCATAGAGAAAGAAATTTTATATTTGTGTACATTTTTCATTTTTTTAAAATGCAATTTAAATTTTAAAATTTAATTTATACGGGGAAAAATCTGGTATAGTGTGTTTTAAACGATCATAAATTCCTTCGGTGGACGAAATTTATAAAATGAATCCTGTAGCGCTTTGCAGAAAAGTTCAGGCTATCTGACAATACCTATTTTATTTGATTATCAGAATTTATGTACCTGTAAGTAGTTGACAAAAATACATTTTACATGAGTGTTTTGGGGGCAGCGCTTAACCCCCCTATAGAGAGAGAGCCATTACAATCCCTCAAAATGTCAATTCTAAGGGGGGTGGAATTCTCGAACTGTCAAGTGGACTCCTCCCACCACAAGAGTCTGCAAGAAGAGGAAAAGGGAAATACGATTTTTTTCTTAGTACATAGCAACCTTAACCTACGAAGAAAATGTGTCCCCGGATTATCGACTTGGATTGAAAGATTTTTTTGTTAAATTGTACTCCGTAATAGAGAAAGAAATTTTACTCCTTGGTACAATTTTCGTGTAAAAAAATGCAAATAATATTTTTTTATTTAAATTATTCGGTGGGGAATGTGGTATAGTGTGTTTTAAACGCTCAAAAATTCTTTTGGGGAATGAAATTTATGAAATGAATCCTGCTGCAACGTGCAGAAAAGTTGAGGTTATCTCAAAATACCATTTTTAATGGAGTATCAGAATTTATGTAGCTGAAAACAGTTGACAAATTTTCTACATAGGTTAACATTGAGGTGAGCGAATCAAATAGCTGTGCAGCCGCTTTAATAAAATGCCTTTTTTTCCTACTGTAAGAGGAGTTGTATAACATTTTAAGAATATTTTAGTAAAGTTAAAATTTTCCAAAACGTTAGAATTTGCATTTTCTAAAATTCCTTTTGTTTCTTTCTCGTATAAAAAAAAAAAATTCTGAAGTTTAATAATCTTTTGTTATTTAAAATTAGAGGTAAAAAAACACATAGAAGTAATTAGAAATTACAAGATGCATTTTTTTATTGAAATAATGACAGAATATTTTTATGGTGTAAAATTTCATTCTAAGTAGTTTAGTAAATTAAAAATATTCGATTTAAACTGAATATGTGTAGGCCTTATTTGAATAGTGGTCCAACTCCATTCTTGTTAATTTGTGATACAGAGCCTTAAAGTCTAATGAGTGCTGAGAAAAGACTGCTGACGTCTGATTTGTAATACTCTCTGTTGTCAGCAGAAATAAGCTGGTAGGGTACCAGTTTAAAAATAAGATAGAAATGACTTGTATGAACATGAAAGTGAGGCTAACTGCTTTTTCTTTTAAGTGGAGTTGGACCACTATTCAAATCAGGCCTTCATATGAATAAAATGTCCATTTCATATATTGCGAATAAATTCTTTTGGATTATGTAGAGTACTTTTAAAACTGTAGAAATTTTTTTAGCAGATGACATTGTTTAAACTTTTAATTTTAAAAACAATAAAAAATTGTATTGTTTTTAAATTCTGAAACTTCCTTTACCGAATTGTGAAAGTATTTTTAAAATGTTAAACATTGATTTTTTGAACTGAGTAAGTACAATTAGTTCCATTTCGTCAGCTGTCTATAAACTTATTTTATATTGAAAAAGAAATTTAATTGATGGATAAACTTTCATAATTTGCCCCAATATTTTCAACTTGTTTTGATCATCTTCTTCTAACCCTTCATATCTGGGTCTAAGATATTTTATCATGACTAATATTGAGAAATTTATTTCCAATGAAATATTTCATAAAATTAATGTGTTTTCTAAAATCTATTTTTTGGGGGGGAGGGGGAATATAATATATTTTCCAAGCATTTTGAGATCTTGTAAAAAGTCCACATTCACCCTTAATAAATATATATCTTAGACACATGAAATTCTGTATGTGACGTTCTCAAATATATCTTGTCTATTTGTAATTTTTCGTTTTGTTCAGTCCGAACGATGGATAAATTTTAGAATAACCGAATAGCAAAAATAATTTTTCAAGCTTATGTATTTTTCTATGAATACTGTTACTTTGAGAGCGTTTTATTTAATAAATGAAGATTTGTTTTCTTATCAGTGTCATGTCTATATATATATATATAAAACAGTTCCGTAACTGACTGACTAAATTATATATAACTCACAGACCAAACCGCTGGACCTAAAGGGCTGAAATTTTGCCTGCCGATTCTTCTTATAGTGTACGGGTGCACTAAGAAAGATTTTTGAAAAATTGTTCTTAGATTTTCTTAAATAAAATGTTTAAGCTGTTTTTGTAACATTCTTTTAAGTTTGCATTTAAAATAATAATCCGAGGGTTATAAAATTTACATCACGAGAAAGATCATAAAAATTCCTTTAAATGAAATTATCTTTTTCGAATCTTTACCCCCATTTTCTGATTTTTGGTGAATTTTGAAAGATAAATTTTTAGAATTTAATTTATTAAATGCTGATCAAGGGGGTTTCTTTTCTTTTTGTGACAATTTAATCTAATTTTGAGTCACGTGCATAACAACGAAATAGACAAAACAATATTTTTTTTCTTGCTAATGTGGCAGACATTGGACATTATCGAAAAAATATTAAAATACAGTAATAGAAATGTTCCTCAAACTGTACTATATTCTTTAGTATGTTCTATTAGATTAAATTTGAATATTTTCTTCTGTATTATTTTGTGTATAAAAATATCCGTTACGATTTTTTTATAAATATATTTTTCGTTTTTTTTTTACATCAATAGCATACATTTATCTTTGTATTTATTTTATTATATATATATATATATATATATATATATATATATATATATATATATATATATATATATATATATATATATATATTTATTTATTTATTTATTTATTTATTTTTTATTTTTTTGCATCAATTGCATACATTGACCGTTGTATTTAATTTGAATGTACTCCTTAGCGAATTTCGGGTATTCCGCTAGTTTTAGTATAAATGTTCGTGTTTTCTTCTACCTTTCTACCTGGGACTGAATCTCTGCATGAGCACTCTCTATGCATCCTAAATTCTGCACAATACGAGGCTGATTTAATAGAGATAATGCAACAGAAGTTGCTCTTGCGATAAACAAATAGATGAAGATAAAAAGTCAATGTAGCTCTACAATACACTCAAACCAGATTTTGCGGCGTCTTTTTTGTGGGATTTTTTTTGTGTGATTTTATTTGTGCGATTTTTTTTTGTGTGGTATATGAAAATTTCAATCAAATTAGAACATAATTGACTAAGTTATCAATAAATAAAAATTAGTAGGTTTGATCGGCCATTTAGTGTTTTCGATTTTTGATATTTCATCACATTACATATACTGATACTGATTTGCAAATAAAATACTGTATTGCGTCAGCCATTTGCATTACATATGTATTGAATTATATAATCCCAATATTTAATTGACGTCCCTCAAAGTGATTTCATATTCTTGGACCATTAAGATAAGATTCATTTCAAAGCGTAATTTGTAGGTAAATTTATTATTTTTTCTATTTAGATATAAATTTTTAGGATTTTTATTTTATATTTAGACATAATCCCTGAAAACGAATGAGGGCAAAAACAAAGCGAAGATAAAGGCAATTTCCTTAGAAACTAAGACTACGATTTTAAAACTAATAGCAGAAGGTAAAGGATCCACAGCTCTTGGTAAAGAATTTGGATTAGGTGAATCCACTATAAGAGGCATACAAGAACATGTGAAATAAATAAATCTAGTAATAGTGCCACAAACGAAAGCGCTAAACGAGCACCGTATTCAAGAAACATTTTGATAGAGAAAACGGAAAAGGCGCTCATATTGAGGATTCAAGAATTAACTCAAAAACAAATCCCCATTGACGGAGAATTAATTAAAGAGAAAACTATACGGTTTTCAGCTGAAGGATTTAGAGCCATCTAGTTTATCGTCTCACAGTGGAAGCCCGAAATTTTGTGCAAGCAATGGCTGGTTAGTCAGGTTTTTACAACGAGACGCACTTCACAATCTGAAGATAAAGGGTGAAGCTGCACCCGCTGATTAAACAGCCGCTAAAAATTATTCTAAAATGTTAGCAAAAATTATTGAAGATGGTGGATATTGCCCGGATCAAGTATTTAATGCTGAGTATTTAATTCCTAGTTATTTTGTAAGGTTTTGAGTTATTTTCTACGTGAGACTTTTTTTTATGCGGTCCCTATTCATGTCATAAAAATACTTTTTAAATGTGTTGCGAAAAATATTTTTTACAGCTACTTGTGAAGATTTGTGCGATTTTTTTTCATGCATTTTCTTTCATGCGGTCCCTATCCACCGCACAAAGACAGGTTTGAGCGTACTTTAAAAATAATTTAAATCTACAATCCCTCTTTGGTTACATTATTACTTAAAAAAATTGTTTTAATCAGAAAAAAAGAAAAATCATTTATAACCACTTTCAAGGACATGCATGCAAAATATATTTTCATAAATCCTAACTTAATTACATTAATATAGAACAAGAAAACGTAGAAAGTTTCTTTGCTGCTAAATAACAAAGCCTTATATTAGAACAAGGACTCTCAATATATGTGTCGCAACCTCTTGAGGATGGCAAAGTGTTTGCTGAAGCCACAGTTTTATTCAATTAAAATAACTCTTTGCCGTATTTCACCGTAAAAAAATATGTCACTATATATCTGTACTAAATATGGCAAATTGTTAAAAGAAATTTACGTGACAGCAATTCTAAGATGTCGTGAAAAATCAGTAATTTGTTTTACATGAGCAAAAGTGGTACCAATGTTTCATAAAAATAATTTGTTATTACTTTCAGTAGTTACAGTGAATATAAATTGTCGGCAAACGAGAATACGGAATATGAAAATCTCAATTTTTTTAAGAAAAATTTCTTAGAACATTTTACCTTCTGAACTCAGATATTTACCATGAAAAAAGCAGGACAGCGATGTCATTTAAAGGAAAAAAAGTCTTATTCAAAGCGCAAACTCAGCTCGTTATAAATCTACGGTCTTTATTGGGTGGTAAATGTAAATCGTGGTTACTTACTATGTACAGTACACAAATTATACACGTCTGTTTGTCTTTTATTGGTCTGGGATGTTTCTTTTAGCATTACTATTGAAATATCTCCAATAGAAAGAAAACAATTTTATTTAGGTAAGATTTTTCTATTTTTACCTTGTTTTATTAACTTGCTTTCTTGTTTGTGTGTTTGTGTGTTTGTCAAGTACAAACCTTGCAATCGATTTTTAACTAATTTCTCAACTATATTAGACATTTGAAACTTTTAGAATAGCTCAGGATTACGCACGATGACAATGCATTTTTTAATACTTTTAGTCATCTTTAAGCAGAATTAAATTAATTTTCAGTTATTTTCAGTTAATTTTGTTTCGTAGACTGGTGCAGCCATCTATTGGCCGGAACGTTTTGTAGACTGGTGCCGCCATCTATTGGCCCGAACAGGAACAAAAAGTTTTATGTAAGTTAACTTCCAATTAACTTCATTTTCTTTCAAATTGATGGGAAAATTTATCAAAAAAAATTTTAAAAAGTATTTATTAATACATAGAATTGTCAAGTTTATATGATTCAACAGAAAATTTAAAAACATGGTATATAAAAAGTTATTTTTATCTTGTAATTATTATTGTTGTATAACTCTGAATCAATATGGTCGGTGAATTTATTTTTCTTGAGGTTCTGTTTTTTTTTTTTTAGACATCTTTGATTTAGGGATGAATATTTCTTAAGGGGATAAGGGACTTTCTACCTATTCATTTCCAATATTCAATATTTTGCTCTGTATACGACATAAGTATAATTAATATTGTTTTTTACTACACTGAAATCCTTTTAAATTCACAAATAAGTATTTTTTGGAAGAATAAGACATTTTTTTCCAAAAATTCTTCAAAAATGCTGGAATATTTCAAAATTCTCTATGCGCATTCATTTTCTTTTAATTTCTTCCAAATTTGTCATAATTGTTAATTGAGGTGTTTGTCACAAAACTCTGCACATTTCTTTGAAACCAAATATTTTTCAAATATATAGACTATGAAATTAAGCAAAAAAAGTAACAGGCAGAATAAAAAAAAAAATGATTTAAGACTTTAGATTCATGCAAAAAATTCCATGCACTATTATCTTTATATACATATATGGTAAACTTATATTTAAAAATTTGAAGTTTTTAAATGATATGGAATGCGCAAGGAGCATTTAGAAAAATATTAGAATTTTAGAAAAAAAAAATGGAAAAACAGGCGTCATTAAGCCAAAAAATCCTTATTTTGAATTCTAGAGACCTTCAAAGCAGTATAAAAGAATATTAATGACTCTCATTATGTATATAGAATTAAAAATTGCAAATTCAAAAATTCAAGTTTGAAAGTCCGTTGCCCCCTTGATGTTCCCCATTTCTTACAAATTTACTTTTTGTTAAATTAAATATTTACTTGGAATTAAATTATGGAAAATGTATTTGAGTTTATTTTCTTTACGTCTTAATGTTACGTTTTAATACTTTAAATGAAAATATGCAAAGTGAGAAGGGTGGCCGCAAGATGCGTGGCGAAATCGGAGTCGCGATTCAAAAAGGGCTGGGAAACACTGCAACAGAAGGTTTAACGGAATATCACTGGTTTCTTTCACAAGATAAATTACAAACTATGTCACCCTCATGAATTTTTCCAGTGAGACAATAAAGTATTTCAATATATTTTTACGCTATTTGAAAAAATTACACTTTTTCCCCCAAACTGGTTACCGTCCCTTAAAAATTATTCTAAATGCAGCTTTAATCTTTAAATCATGACTTAGTTGTTTAATACTTCAAACTCAAAAGTTTGGAAAATGAAAAAATTGAGATTATTATCCTGAACCTTAATTAGACCAAAATAGAAAACATATGATTAATTTCTTTGTTTATAAATGTCAACAACATACAATTGTAAGGGGAACGGAATATCTTAGATATCTTTTCACCAGATAAATCACAAACTTTATTGCCCTTGTGTTTTTTTCCAGTAAGACATTAAAATCGTTTACTATATTATTAGGCTATTTGGAAGATTACACCCTTTTATCCCCAAAACTAGTTCCCCCTAAAAAATATTCTAAATTGCAGAAGCTTTAATCTTTAAATCATGACTTAATGACGTAATGCTTCAAACTAAACAGTTTGGAAAATAGAAAAATTGAGATTCTAATCCTGAACCTTATTTAGACCATAATAGAAAAAAGATTAGTTTCTTTGTTTCTAAATGGCAACAACATACATTTGTGGGTAGAACGGAATATCATAGGTTTATTTTCACCAAATAAATCACAAACTATGTTGCCCTCGTGTTTTTTTTCCAGTTAGACAATAAAATCGTTTACGATATTAATAGGCTATTTTAAAGATGGCACATTTTTTTCCCAAAACTAGTTGCCCCTCTAAAAATATTCTAAATGTAAGAAGCTTTAATCTTTAAATCATGTCTTAATGGTGTAAAGCTTCAAACTCAACTGTTTGGAAAATAGAAAATTTTATAATGGAAAATATAAATTTTATAACTTAATTTTAATATCGAAACTTAATGTTATAATGTTTAAAACTAAATGGTTTGGAACATAGAGAAACTCAGTTTTTACTCCTGAAACAGCCAGCTGAATATAGATGGAAGACGGACAAATAAATAAATAAATAAAGAACGATGTTTAATGAAGTGAAAAAGGGGTAAATATGAGGAAGTGTGCTAGTTTAAGGTACTATACATAGGTGCAAGAGACAATCAAAACAATTGATTTTTAACCTCAGGTCAGTGTATGAATAGGATAAGAAAATTTGATAGCCTTAGAAGGAAATTTGATAGATTTAGAGGGATTTTTAGAGGACCCCCAAAGAAGAAACATAAGGGGATTTCGCCAGGAGTTCATCCTCTGGTTGTTGTGCCAATAGGAAAAATTAGAGGTTCGTTAGGGAAAAATAATTTTGTGTTGTACCGGTTGCCTTACCTTCCCAGATAACGAAAAGTTAAGAATTATAGAAAAGTCGAATAAAGATGCTAGATATTTGATCATTGCAAAAAAAATACAATAAGTAACTTTAATTCTTTAAAAACCTTGATCTTTAAAATATCTGTTAATTCAGTTTGATATATTTTGCTTGAAATAGAAAATTCTGCCTTTAAATTAGGCAGAAAGATAAACCTACCTTTCTACCTAATGTATAGGTGATAATATCTCTTGACCTCGACGACACATAAATGTGATCCTAAAAATCTTTCAAAAGAAATAATCTGTCCCATAATACTCTAAGGTGTAATGTTTTTTAAATCAATTTATCGTGTTAAAAACTCACTTTAGAAGTTTATTCACCAGAATTCTTTTCTAAAATGTAAGGCTCCCTAGGCGTTTCACGTTTCGAAAACTGAATTTGAGAGCTATAATCCCTACTCTCATATTTCAAATCCCGTATTTATTATCTTCAGCTTCGATGGGGTAGTGAAGAAGATACTGTCATTTTAATATTTTTCATCTGGCATTATAGTTTTTGAAAAAAAGATTGAGGGCTTTCAAAATTATTTTTCAAGTTCTTTTCAACAAAATTTTTATTTAATTTAGATGATCTGTTATTCATATATATATATATATATATATATATATATATATATATATATATATATATATATATATATATATATATATATATATATATGTATATATATATATATGTATATATATGTGTGTGTATATATATATATATATATATATATATATATATATATATATATATATATATATGTATATATATATATATATATATATATATATATATATATGTATATATATATATATGTATATATATATATATATATATCTATATATATATATATATATATATATATATATATATATATATATATATATATATATATATATATATATATATATACTAGCTGTAACCGTCCCGGCGTTGCTCGGGAAATGCAATTACCAATTTTTAGTAGCCTTAACCCTTTGTTAATGGGCGTCGCTGTCATCCTTTTCCTCACCACGATACATTATTTTACCCATATAAATTTAATCCTTTCTGGCACATTTTGGCAAAATTTTTGACATAGGATTACTAATCGAATATCACTGCAATAGTAATCGATTTCCTTGAAAGCGAATATATCACATCCTCCACATGCTGAAATTCTTTGAAATCTTCATAGATTTTTTCCACAAATACACCACAAATTATATGATATTAACTAAGTGCTGGCCAAAAACTTACGGCATTACTAAATGTGATTTTTTAATCGATTATCACTGCAATAGTAATCGATTTCCTTTAACCACCCAATCATTCATAGAAAACAAACGCCCCAACACATCACGTGCATGACGTCGAAAAACTGGTTTTTCTCCTATTTTCACCCGCTACCTTCGTCCGGAAATGAAGAACGAAATCTCCAAAATGAGATTTCTCGCAAGAGTTTCCCAATCATAAAATAAATTATTAAAAAATAACTACAATTTGGAAATTAATTTTGGTTCTGGCTTTCGAAACTGTGATGTCTAGGGTCTCTGAGATAAAAATTTCTTAAAAATGTATCGACATTTACGTATCGATTCGACAATTTGGAAAACAGGGTCACGGACAAAATCGCGTTTTTTTCCGAAAAACGGGTGCGTACAGGCGATCGAAAAAAAATCACAATTAATCGATAAATTAAGACAGACAATTTTAATTGTGATTTCCGTATAGTGTCATCTTTCCCGTATAGTCTCGTCCGAAAAAAAAATTCTTGGACGGATACGTTAGGATTTACGGAGCTTTTAATCGTCCGGGAGATCCAAATCGCAACTAAATATTTAATTACGGAAAATCTAATTAAAAAATCGAAAAAAGGGCTTCGAGGTGCATAATGAGACCTCGGGAGGCATCTTCGTGTCGAATCTCAAGACTGTCCGACCTACCGTCTTTGCGCTGCACCGCGAGCAGACAAAAACTCGGTCACACACACACAGACTTTGCCTTTTATATATAAAGATATATATGTGTATATATATATATATATATGCATGTATATATATATATATATATATATGTATATATATATATATATATATATATATATATATATATATATATATATATATATATATATATGTATATATATATATATATATATATATATATATATACATATATATATATATATGTATATATATATATATATATGCATGTATATATATATATATATATATATATATATATATATATATATATATATATATATATATATATATATATATATATATATATATATATATATACACGAGGGTCATTTCAAAAAGTAATGCACAAGATGTCGCTTCTTCACACTGGATGATACAATGAGAAAAAAAAATTGCCATTTGCAGTTAAGACTAGAGGAACATTCGTGGGTGTTTGAAAGTTTTCTAATGTATTTTGGTTTTGAACTGTCATATTTTTTAAATTGAATCTGCAGGTGCCTCGGGCACTATGAGTGTAGAAGATTAAAGATGATATATCAAGATTGAAAGTTTACGAGGCAAAAACCCAACAGAAATTCACAATGCTTCGTTTCAATTTTGTGGCGTTGAATTCGTGAACCGCAGCACAGTTTCTCTCTGGGATATACTTTTTCGGAAGAGGCGTGCCAGCATACAAGATGATCAAAGGTATAAAATGTAGTGTACAAGAAGACCAAAAATATCAACAGATGATCGAAGTATGAAACTTGTATCAGACACTCTGGAAAAAGATCGAGCGACATGCCAGGAATTAGCAAAAGCTATAGAGGTTTCATCAACGTCAGTATATAGTATTTTGACAGATGTTCTTGAGAAAAGAAAAAAATTTCATCGATGGGTTCCTCTTTTCTTCACATCTACACAAAAACAGAAAAGCCTAGACATTGCAGTGTTGTTGTAACATAGATTTGACGTTGAACGACAGCAATTTTTGTCTTGTTTGTTCCTATCGACGAATCACTGATTAGGGATTTCGAATCTTAATTTAAATAACAAAGAAACAAGTGTAAAAGTCCTTCCGCTTCATAACCCAAAAAATTTCGGAGAGCCCAATCGAAAGTGAAGAAAATGATTATCTTTGCTTACCGACCAGCGGCGAATCAGCATGACTGATAAAATTCCACGTGGCACAAGTGTGACTGCAACGTATTATTTTGAATGGATGCAAAAATTGTGTCGAAAGATGCTCAAAAACCTCCGTGCACTGCTTTGCCATGGGCCGCTTATATTGCGACATAACGCAAGGCCACACGTGGGATTGGTTGTGACCGACTTGTTGACGAAATACAGTTGGGAAGTCTTGTCTCAATCCAATAGAGTACGGACATGACTCTACCTGACTTCGACCTTTCTCCCAAGTTGAAGGAACTTTTTCGTAGTCTATGGTTTCACACTTTGGAAGAGTTTACTTCAGTCGTTAGCCGAGACATTAGAGGACTCAACAAAATAGCATGGTGATAGGAATTGAAAATACTCCTAGATGTTGGGACTGAGTTATTAAGAGGCAGGGGGACAATATAAAAAGACTGCGGAGAGGAATTGTCAGACATCAAATAGGTATTTTATATATATATAGTATAATATTATAAACAATTCAACACAAATAAAAAAATTGAAAAGCCGGCATAGACTTCCAGGCAAATTAACTTAAAACCTACCCTAGCGTTGAAAACTAATAACTTTTCAATAAAAGATTGCGCAGTTGCAGCAAATCCTCATACTGAAAGAGGACCAATATAACTAAAATTAAATAATCCAGCAGAGCTAGATAATTATAGGAAGAATGTAGACAAAAAACAAACATAAATCAAGCACTCAGGGCTCCACGCACCAAAGGCAATATTCTGTAGTAGTGCCGGAACTAAACCATAAATCGAGGTAACCGACTGGTCTCGTCTTCAGGGAGTCTTTTTATTAGAATTCTTTGTGTACTTGCATGTATGGTGCGTTGAGCCCTTAGTGCAAGTTGTCTGTGTCTTTTAATTTTCTTTTGACTATCTGTTTTAATGTGGATCTCGGTGCCTTGGGATGTTTTTTGGTCATACCTGCATCCTGTTCAGAAAGTTCCCCTTGAGGTAACTGATTTGGTTAGGCTCCCTGATGACGAGACCAGTCGGTTACCTCGATTTTCTGGTTTAGTTTCGTCTCTACTACGGAATCTTGCCTTTTGTGCGTGGAGCCCTGAGTGCTTGATTTATGTTTGTTTTTTGTCTACATTCTTCCCATAATTTTCTAGCTCTGTTGGATTATTTAAATTTAGTTATATATATATATATATATATATATATATATATATATATATATATATATATATATATATATATATATATATATATATATATATATATATATATATATATATACGAATAAGTATTTGGACAACCATGCAAATGACGATATCTGCGGTCCTGATGTACATCACGCCATCCGCCGTTAAATATCGTATACCAAACACTATTGGCATTAGTCGCATGCAAGATGCCACGAAGTGCAGAGTTATCTGATGTCGATAAAGGTGTAATCGTTGAGTATCACAGAAATGGCATATCCTTAAGGGACATATCTAGCGAGCTGAATTACCCAAAATCGACAGAGGCGTATGGGATTCAGAAGTGGAAGGTGAGCGGGGATTGTCGGAACCGCACACAACCGATGGTCCACATACTCCAGGAGTTTCAACATCCGAGAGTGTTGTTTTGAGGAATACCACCCCTAAGGAAACACACCTGCTTGTTTTTAATGATCGTGCTGCCACCCATAAGCTTTTGATCACAGTCCAATGTGCTCGGGTAATATGGTGCCAAGCACGTTGAAAGTGGACTATATATCAGTGGAAACAGGTTCTCTGGAGAGATGAATCAAGGTTCACCCTCTACCATTCGGAGGACAGCGTCTGGGTGTGGCGTCTACTAGGAGAACGCCTTCTGCCAAAAAGCATTGTGACCACAGTAAAGTTCAGCGTATGTGGAATTATGGTCTGGGGATGTTTCTCCTGGTACGGACTGGGGCCCTTGGTCCCAATTCATGGTAAGCTCAACGTCGACGCCTACTGCACTATTTTGGAAGACAGTGTGCTTCCTAGATTGTGTTAGTTTTACGGGACCCATGTCACTTCCAGGACGACAACGTCTGTTGTCATATTGCGAGGTCCGCCATGGATTGGGATAGTAAGAATGGGGCAAAACGAATGAACTAGCCTGCCTAGAACCCAGACCTGAACCCTATCGAGAACCTCTGGGACGAGTTGGTTCGCCAAATTAAGGGGTGCAGCAACCGTCCAAATTCCGTGCAGGAACGTACATGTCTTCTCAAAGCCGAGTGGAAGAATATACCACTAGCCGTCATACAAGGAATTGTGTAAAGCATGCCCCGGAGGGTTGAGGCTGCAATTGCCTCTCATGGCGGCTCTACCAACGATTGAATATGAAAACAATTTTGCTTTTCTTTTCTATCACAGGTGTCCAAACACTTATTGGTTGATAGTGTATATATATATATATATATATATATAATATACAGTTAAATTATATATTTTTTAAATATATCCTACTAATAATTAGGTAAGAAGAGAAAAACTTCAGCTTCTGAAAAAATGTGAAATTTTAAATTAAATCTGTGTTTGTCTACTATTATACAATACAAACTTGAAACTTCCTTATTGCTATCTATTGTATATAAAAATATATTATGTGGACAAAGATTTTGCTTTTCTGAGAAGCTTTATATCAGCTGTATTTACGCAATAATATGTAAATTTTCTTTTCAAAATAAGAATTTCTTTTTGAATATATTATTTCCGGAAATGAAACATACCCCAAAACTTTTTATATTTCCTCCATAATCTACAGATTCCCTAACATATGGCTTGGAAATTTTATATTCTATTTGCATTACATCCATATATAAAGACAAATACTTCTGCATTTTAAAACAACATTTTGCCATAAAAATAAATTGCCCAGAAAATAACACTCTCCTCCAGACTAGTGCGTTGAAATAGAATGGTTTTTTTCTAGAAATTTGATATGTTGTATGTTTAGTTTATGTAAAAAACCACTAATTTTATTTGACATCTTATCATGCATTTCAGGCCCAAATCACAAAAGTACAATACTGACTATGATCAGTATTCACATGCATAGATTCTTGTATTAACACAAAAATTAAATTAACCTGAAACTAGTTGTTCCTGAAAGAACATGAACTTCGTAATAATGTTTCTATATTTAGGATTAAGGAAACAAATGAATAATACTTAATTGGTTTGATGTTCTTTTTCCCGTAAGGCATGTAGTTCGAAATTATTATTAATGAAATCTTTTGTTTTATTCGAAACTTATATATTTTAGCTGTTTTAAAACATTATTACACGATTATATTAACATTGATGTTAGCATCCTACCTTTTCTGTAATTCCTATAAATTAACGGTTAAACACTTCACTTCTGATTGTCAGATCTACACCTCTGCTAACGTGTGAAATTTAATGAAATCACTTTTGAAGATGTACTTTATATTTGTAAAGAAAGAAAATTTATTTTTCTAATATTATTTCAGTTTTTGTGGTTCGAATTACAATTTATTTATAGTCATTTCGTCGAGCTTCAAGGTCCTTTGCCCCCTTTCATATACAGGGTAGTCATAAACAACTTTGCCGATATATGGACTTCTAGAGGCTGTTCCAGTCAACCGATCGAAATGAGATTTCATATTTAATTATTTAGAGGTATGAGCTCGGGATTATGTGAGCGGCAACAAAATGGCTCTCCCGGTTACGGTTATAGGTATAGAAACGCGAAATTTTCGAATGGCAACGCCCACTTTTTACCATCGCAAAAGAATCAGCGCATGCGAAAACCCCAAAAGATTGTTGAAACGGTACGTGTATCACCAAAGAACCGGACGCGTTATGCACGCACAAAAAACAGCTCTGCGAACGGCCAACAAAAACACAATGATCGCACCCATGTGAAAAATGTGTAATCCAAATAAAAGTTTTCTTTTCTCCGATCTGTGTTGTCATCAGTGACTGATGTCTTGCCTGTGTCATATGTAAATTTTCTCCGTGCGCCCCGATCGAGTTTTTGTAGGCCGTTCGCAGAGCTGTTTTTTGTGCGCGCATCCGTTGTTTGTGATACACATACCGTTCCAACGCTATTTAGGGTTTTCGCATGCGCTGAGCATTTTGCGACGGGGAATAGGTGGGCATTGCCATTGGAAAATTTTGAGTTTCTGTACCTATAACCACAACCGTGAGAGCCACTTTGTTGCCGTTCACAAAATCCCGAGCTCATACCGCTGAATAACTATATCTGAAATCTCATCTCGATCAGTTGAACGGAACGGCCGCTAGAGGTCCATATATCGGTAAAGTTTTGTTATGACCACAGATGTAAATCCACTACTAGGAAGTTCAAATTTATGCTAGATTTACAAAGAAACAAATGATAAAATGATAGAAAATCTTTATAAAAAAATTAAAAAAAAAAAATTAAAAGTTTCAAACTTATACAGTGGTTTAGAAAAATAATTATTTCAATATTTTCAACACTATTAAAATTTTCACTCATTAGTACAATGAAGTATACATTATTAATTGTGAAATATCTTTTGAGTAATATATATTGTTTGTATCTTTTCATGTATATGAATTTTAATAATTTAAAAATTATTATAAATAAGTAAACTAGTGATATTACCCGAACATAGAAGTGACTCTGACCTCAATAAACTCTGACCTTAAGAAGTGACCTTAATATAAGTCATCACAGTAGGATTTCGCTCTATGAGTAATTAAACAGTCAGGAAAATTACAAATTTTTTTATTATATCTTATTGCTTTTTATTTTCAAAATTTTCAAAATTTTCATTCACTATATCAATGTTTGTTTCTTTGATCTTACTCAAATCAAAATTCATGCTATATATACAAAGTATTTATTTGTGAAACAGTGATATCTATAGACCTTTTCCTTAGAAATGTGTCAGTTGAATATTTTAGCCTTTTCCGAACATTAATATCATTCTTCAGCAATATCTGGCTATTTTTTCTTAGCCTGGTGGGTATAATTTAAGCCTCAGGACTAGCAGAAGACAGAAAAGTAATTGTAACAGTAGGAAGTTATTTATCTCCTGCCAGACATTGCTTTGAATCTGATATAGGAAACATTATATACTAAAATTACTATGTATTGTATTTCTATGCATAATATGAAAAATATCTGTTTAATATATTATACATATTAAATAATTATAATCGACATTTTAAAATTGTTAAGGTAAATTATGTTTTGATTCTACTTTAAAACTATAATTTTCATAGGTTAGAAAGTAAATACAGTCTCAACAATTTATATCTCATCTAGCTATTTTTCTCAGCCTGGTCGATTCATTTAAACCTCAGGACGAGATGGAAAAAAGATTTATTATAAAGGTAGGCAGCAGTTTATATCCTGTCTGACACAGCTTTGAATCTGATATAGTAAATATTAAACGCTAATATTACTATACATTGTATTACTATATATAATATAAAAATTAACTATATACTAGTTGGTCCCCGTCAAAACATGACGGCTAGATAGTAATCAAATGTACTAATACACAAATTACACTCAACACATCGTTGCCAAATGTTGAAAATCATAATAATGCGCAGAAACAAATTAATGTTTATGCGACCTCGTGCTTTGTGAATATCTAGAGACAGATTTAAAAATGTCATTCAGCATGCACAGAAAGCAAATTTTTAATTGTAAATTATCGCTAATTAAACAGCGCGAAATAAACAATTTCCATCAGGTTTAATCTTATATTTCACAACCATAATTATCATAAAAATAAAAATGGAGATCTATAAAGATTCATCGGCATTGAAACATGTCACTTAGCATGCGCAGAAACAGTGAGTTTCTAAAGCCAGATTGAAACATGACACTGAGCATGCGTAGAAATGAAATTTTAATTGTAAATTATCGCTCATTAATAAAAATTACAGTTACAAAAACCAAATTTGAGAAATCTACAGATTGCAATCTTCCGTTTAAGACCAAAAAGAAGTAAATTGGTGCAGTAGTTTTCTCTCATGGACTGCCCAAAAAGTCGGCTTAGCAACTTAAATATATAGATTATATTATACATATTAAATAACAATAATCTACTTTTATAAAGTTGTTAACGCAAATTATGCGTTGACACTACTTTAAAACTATATATTTCATAAAAGAGAAATTAAATTTAGTGTCATCAATTTATAACTCATCCAGCTATTTTTCTCAACCTGGTCGATGCAATTTAAACTTCATGACCAGCAGAAGATAGAAATGTGGTAAAGGGTCGGCAGCTATTTAGATCTATCTGAGATTGATTTCAATCTGATATAGTAAATATTATGCACTAATATTACTCTATAGAATACTATTATACATTATATAAAATGATCTACATTATCATTGTATATATTATCTTGTAATTATCTAGGATTTAAGTTGATTTTGTAAGTCATGCGCTGATCTAAATTTCAAACTGTATATTTCATAAAAGAGAAAGTTAATGTAGTCTGTTCAATTTATATCTTATCTAACTAGTATTTATCTCAGCATGGTCGATTTAATTTAATCATCGGGACCACCAGAAGACATGAAAGCATTTGTAACGGTAGGAAGCTATATATCACCTCTGTGAAGCTGCTTTGAATCTTATATAGTAAACATTATATAGTAATATTGCTATATAATATTATATAACTATATATAGAATAAAATGGTCTATATAAAATATTACTTACACACACACAGTTATAACTAGTAAAATTTAAATTATTCAACCGAAAATGATATTAAATAACAGGAAGAATGTAATGACAGACAAACGAAATAAACTCAAATCTTTCACTTAGAGCTGAACACACCATGAATGCAAGATTCCAAAGCAGTATAAAAACTGAACCATATAAAGAGGCAATCGACCGGTCTGTTCATCTGGAGGCCTAATCGAATCAGTTACCTCAAGGGGGAACTTTTAGAATAGTATGCAGGTCTAACCAAAAGACATTCCAAGGCCCCGAGATCCCCATGGAAACAGATGGTCAAATCAATTGAAAATAAGCAGAAATCCTGCACTTAGAGCTAAACGCACCATAAATAGAAGAATATGTAGCAGTAAAAAGAAAGCTTACAATCCTAAATGAACACAAATGAAAAGACAGAAATATAGAAGGCACAATAAACCTATCCCGATAAATAGTGATTTGACGGTTATAACTATAAACAGCAATTTTAACCTTAAGAATTACATCACCGTAGCATAACTACAGCGCCACACCCAACTGGGATTTTAAAGCCACAAGTTTTCAAAGAAAATCTGAAACCAGAAAACCCTATCTTAATTGACTTAAAATACACCCGAGTTTACATATAATTTTTTAATGCTTTTAAATTACTGAAGTTATTGCGGAAATTGTTCTCTAAACTATTACATGCCTCACAGAAAAAAAAAACGTAAAGGATAATTAGAAAAAACCTGCATACTACATGAGGAACCCCGGGTAAATACTAACCGAACATAAACTATTGCTGCACATTGTGCAACATGGTAGGTGTTACGGAGGCACAAATATCAGTAATTCGTCGTGGAAGATCCTGCAATGTGGGCGGAGGAGTCGCATATACTTGCCCTTTTATATGTCCCCACAAGAAGTTCAATGGGGTCAAGTTGGGTGAGCACGGGGGCCACTCTACGAAACCACCATACCCGATTTCTTAGTTCTTGAATGTCTCCATTAGGTACTGCTTAACGTTTGATGTCTTATGCGGAGGGGCGCCGTCATGTTGGAACCATACATTTCTTAGTTGGTGCAACGTTAAATTCTCAACAACGTCGGTTATTACATTCTGTAGAAGCTCCAAGTACCGTTATCCCGTTAACGTTCCTTCGTAAAATACTGAAAATACTGGTTCAATGAGTCTGTCATGAAAAACTCAAGAAACCAAATATTGTGCGGAATATTGTCGGCACGTACCAAATATTGTGTTGAAATTTGACATCATATTTGTGACGACCAACGAATTTGATGTCAAACTTCGACAGAATATCTCAGATTTTCCATTGACCAGATCTGAACGTTCTGTGTATTCCATATTCTGTTACGCGAAAAATATTCCTCACCTGTCCACATTATGTCTGTCAGGTATATTGGGGGGACCTCTAAGTTATTCATCACAAAGTTGCACCCCGTGTAACGTCTCTCAGCATCTCTTAGCAGCAATCCCTGCACGGGTGTGGATTGGTATGGCTGAGCACCTAAATCATCGAGGATTTTCCAAACGCGACTTTTTGAGAGGTTCAAATTGTCACTGATCATTTTTGTGCTGCTCTGAGGATGGGCGAGATCGTAGGTTATCACATCTTCCGGTTGCACTTTGCGACCGGTCTATGCACTTTGGTCTATGAACTCGAGGTCGACTGATCAAGCAACCCCGTCTCCCTTAAACCTTTTACAACTTTTACGATGGTCTGCTGTGTAGAATGCGGGCCTGCAGGAAAACGTTCACGATACAGCCTTGCAGCTGCTTTTGCCTTTCGCCCACATTCACTGCAAATTAACAACATCTCGGAATACTCTGTAATGCGAAATTTTGCCATAACCCTCAGATTTAACGTACAACCCAGCAAAAACATCCTTTTTATACTACACTAGTCTCTGGTGAACAGGTATGTCGTTCTCTCCTCATTTTCATAATACATGAAATCCGTGTGATTTTTATACTAGAGATGGTTATTTAAAGTTTTCATAGTTTTCATAGTCCAGAAAGTTTTTATAATTTGTAGAAACATTCAGTAAAACTCGCAACTGGTGGGGACAGATCCATGGTCCTCGTGAATCCGAATCGCTTGTGTTTCCCCTGCGCCACTAGATAGGCTGCTATTTAGTAAATGAGGGGGTCTTTTCAAGCTTCGCTCTCGTTTCACGACGCCATAGTGTTGAAAATCACGACCAAACAAACGTTCATATTTTACATTCAATTTTGAGCATTAATGTGCGCAAGGTATCTTTTCTTACTAAATCGATGAAACTGAACAACTTTGTAATAACTTTTTTTTCTGTATCTCGTGTCATTTTTGAGATAAAAATGCTAATTCCAAAATTTGCCGATGGATGACGCTGTAAGTTGTCTCATCGAGTAGCGCAGAACCTTTTTAATATACCTAGACACCAACATTATGACCTAAGTTGTTACCGTTTAGAAGTTAACGGGGTGTAACGGATATAGGTAGTAACCGTGTACAATGATCTTTATAATTATCATACATGTATTTTATACTACCAATCAAAGTTTAAGTTGTTTAAGTAACTCTTGAGTTAATATTTTTTTAGAACTTTTTTTTTCATAAAAGAAAAAGTAAATAGAGTATCTTCAATTTATGTCTCATCTAGCTATTTTTGTTATCATGATCGATGTCATTTAAGCTTCAGGGCCAGTTAATACAAAAAAAGTTATCTAAAGGGTAATAAATTATTTATCATTTTTCTCAGACTACTTTGAATCTGATATAGTAAATATTATATACTAATATTGCTATATATTATATTACTATAAATAATATAAAATGATCCTTATAAAATATCATTTGTATTATATAAAAACAATCAAAGTTTTAAGTTGTTTATGTAAATCAGATGTTAATCCTACTTTAAAACTTTATCTTTCATC
The DNA here is from genome assembly GCA_907164885.2 of Dolomedes plantarius. Classification (NCBI taxonomy): domain Eukaryota; kingdom Metazoa; phylum Arthropoda; class Arachnida; order Araneae; family Dolomedidae; genus Dolomedes; species Dolomedes plantarius. The sequence continues at coordinate 97,034,291 of OU015490.1, forward strand.
AAAGGAAAAGTATATATAGTCTCTTCAAGTTATGTCTCATCTAGCTATTTTTCTTAGCATGGTCGTTGTCAATTAAGCTTCAGTCCCAGTTAATACAAAAAAAGTTATCTTACGTATAAGCAATTATTTATCATCTATCTCAAACTGCTTTGAAACTGATATAATAAATATTAAATAGTAATATTTCTATATATTATACTAGTATAATAATATAAAATGATCTCTATAAAATATCATATATGTATTATATATATTAAGAATCAAAGTTTTATGTTGTTTATGCAAATCATGTGTTAATCCTACTTTAAACCTTTATTTTTCTTAAAAGAGAAAGTAAATTTAGTCTCATCAATTTATATCTCATGTACCTATTTTTCTTAGCATGGTAGATGTAATTTAAGCTTCAGGACCAGATGGAGGCAGAAAAGTTATTTTAAGGATAGGTAGCTATTAATCATCTGTCTGACACTGATTGAAATCAAATATGTTTAATATTATAAACTAATACATAATATACTGTACAACGACATATTATATAACTATATACAATATAAAATTATTTATATAATATATCATCCCAGTATATATTTTAAAATACTAATTTCCTTTTTAAAGCTATTTATGTAAATTATGTGATTATCCTAGTCTATTTTAGTCTTAATTAAAAACTATGTTTTATATAAAAGAGGATGTAAATATTTTCTCACCTATTTATATCTCATCTGGCTATTTTAGTAAGCATAGTTGGTAAGTTAGGTTTCAGTTCAAACGGAAGACAGAAGAGGTATCATAAGGGTACACAGCTTTATATCTTCTCTCTGACAGTACTTAGATTCTAACATAGTAATTTATTATATATTATATTACTTTAACTAATATTACTGTATAATATATTACTATTTATAACATAAAAATGATCTATGTAATGTGCTATATACATTATAATATTATAATCTATTTTTTTAAGTTATTAGCGTAAATTATGTGTTGATCCTACTTTGAAACTATATTTTCCTCAAAAGAGAGAGTAAATATAGTCTCATCAGTTTAATACTCCTAAAGCTTTTTTTTCTCAGCCTGGACTATGTAATTTAAACTTAGGACCAGAAGAAGAGAGGAACGTTATCTCAAGGGTAAGTAGTTATTTATCATCTCTAATATTACAATATACTATTGTACTATACATAATTTAAAATTATCTATATAAGACCATATAAATTGTTTCTAGAAGGTGATTTTTTTACTATCCATTTTTCTCCCTTCATATTAAACCAACATTGATAAATGATGTACCATTGAAAAAATTGAGTTCTCCGCTTTTGACGAATTGTTAATTTAGAAAGACACATGGTAATGTTTTCTTTTTAATCCAAGCCAAACATTTTTTATTCCGCTAGATGGCATGCGCGCTCTCCCTTTTCGTTTTCCTCATCGCTCGCACACTGAAATTTTAAATTTTAAAATCGTCAGGTTTATTTATCATTCTGTGAATTAATTAATAAGTTTCTTTATTGTCAATATCCGCATAGGTGGATATTATTCTTTTTGCATGGTAAAACAATTTGTTTGGACTAAATTCTATTTCCTTTCCCCTTTAAGAACATGTTAAGGCTATGTCCACACGAGCGTTTTTTCCCGCTACGTCTTTTCCCGCAGCTTGAAAATCTACACAAGGCTCTAGAAAAATAGGTCTGGTTCTATCCTCCAGCGGGCGACCTTGAGAACGTCACAGATAACTCCCCCGCTAGCGAGAAAAACAGCTGCGTTTGGCCACCCCCTATGTTACAGAAGCTTATCTATATTTTGGTGCTTGTTTTCAATCTGCGTTTCTGCGGGAAAAAACGCTCGTGTGGCTGTAGCCTAAGATTGATATTTTTCTTTGGTATGTCTTTCTAGAGATTAATTATATTTATTCAATTCTGCGTACACAACTGAATTGCATAGTACAAAATTCCAAGCAGCTTTTAAGGGAAAGCTTCTATTTTCTCGACCAAAGAGGTACCATTTTAAAGATAAAGTTCTCCGCTTCTGACGAATTGCTAATTTAGAATGACACATCGTATTGTTTGTTTAAAAATCGAAGTTAAAATTGACTTGGCGCCCAAGGGTTCTTTCCCTGGACTGTTCATACGGCCTGGTAAAATATTGCGTCCAAAAAAGTTTTGTAATGTGAATATCCCATTTTCCACGGTTTTGTGTCCTACTTAACTTTTAATATTGTCTACAAATGGGTTTTGTCGTGTACATATCCCATGTTCCCCTTTTTCGTGTTATGCTCAAGAAGTGTGTCTAAACGTGCTTTGAAATCAGTTTTGTACTACCCTTACTCACCATTGTTATGTGACAAATTAACAATGGCTGTACATGAACTGGTTCTTCTTTCATCCGACTATAAACCACCAACCTCTCTATAAAATTAATCGTATTTTATTCACTATATATTTATAATAAATACGACGATCAATGTATACAATTGATGTAAAAAAATACGTTTATAAAAAAAATCGTAAGGGATATTTTAATAGACAAAATAATGTAGAAGAAAATATTCATATTAAATCTAATAGGACATACTAAAGAATATAGTACAGTAAGGGCCTGTTCAATTACGAGTCCGTTGCGTAGCTTTAAGGCGGGGAGTGTTAAACTCAAAGGCTAACTTGGGCCAAACAAACAAGGTTTAACTATAGGTGGGCCGCAAAAAAATCAATATTAATACAAACGTATGTTTATTTACCTAATTACAGTATATTCAACATAAATATACGCATTTTGTTTAATAATAGCAAAAAAAGAGTATAATTAAGAAAACATTTAGTGAATTCTTCCTATCTTATTATAATTCTTCGTCGGTATTTTAATATATATTATTGTGTGCCAATATATTAGCCGGGCCGCAAAAATGTTCGTCGCGGGCCGCGAGTTTGACACCCCTGCGTTAAGGGAAAGATGACGTTGAGACGAAAATAAACCAATCAGGCGTTAAAAATTTCATTGCTAATCGTTTGGAGGTTTGTCATTGATTAAATATATTTCAAGCTTAAAATATCAAACTTAAAATATCAAACTTATATATCAAACTTAAAAATCGAACGCTCCGCAACGGACTCCTATGTGAACAGGCCCTTAACCCATTAACCGCTGGTGTTGCGTTGACGCAACGGTCAAAATAAATGCGTATAAAAATTTAGCTATTAAATGAATTTTATGTTAACAGTAGTTTTTGAGTAGTGTTAATTATCGAATTGAAAAATTTTTGCCTTCAACTGTTCTTTTAATTAATTAACGTGTTCCAAACTTAGACAGATAGTTAAGCATTTTTGAACGAGAAATTTCTCCTGGTCTTTTTCACAGAAGAAATATAAGGAGACAAACGTGAGATTTAGGGGTGATTTATTTTTAGCTAAGGTCAAAGTTTATCAGAACATTCCATCAATCGGTTGATTTTGTTTGGGTGGGGGAGGAAAAAAAAACAGGTGTTGCGTTGGCGCAACGTCAGCGGGAAAAGGGTATTCACATGTGTCGCTCGACTCCGTAGAACTTTCCCCCGTTCTGTGGTTATAGAAATGCCTAAAACTAGATACTTTACGTTTAAAGAAGTTCTTCAAAGAATTTTCGACGAAGATTCAGATAATGATGACGAGAATTAAACTGATATTGTTGTTATTCTACCAGAGACAGCAGAGGCTAGTGATGAAGGAGAAGGAAATGATAATATTTTGAATAGTGACAATGATGATTTACCATGCGATACTGCTGTCGAAATTGAAGTGTGAGTAAAAAATAAGTTTTTGCCTCCTAAAAGCAGTACAAGTTTTTCGAAAAAATTAAAAAAACAAAAACTGAAGATTTGAAATGGATAAAGAAGGGACCATTGAATATGTCTCAGCCAAAAAATGAAGATAAAGATCAAATCGGAACTATTAAAAGTATAATACAAGATAAAACTAGTGCAGAGATTTTTGATCTTCTCTTTGGCTCAGAGGTTTATTCCCTTTTCGTCGAATAGACAAACTCATGTGCCCAACAAAAGAATCACCCCCATTTTTTAGCATCTGAAGCGTACATGAGACGGTTCATTGGAATATCGTTGCCGACGGGTATTATTCTGTACCTCAGGAAGAAGTTTACTGATCTCTTGATAAAGACATTCAGCATGCAAAAGCCATTACGTGGAGAACGTGGACATTTTATTGTCAAGTCTGAAGACAGCAGAAGACTGCGTAGTAAACAATGCCATAGCCAGACAATTTATCCATGCAAAGTTTGTCACGTTACTCTGCATCGTGATTGTAGTGAAGCTTTTCGTGACATAAACTGTTTTCTGGATATAATAAGTAATTTTGTAAAGGAAAAATAAGTTAAATCTTTATAATAAATAAATTACCTGTAAAGTGATCATTATCTTTCTAAAGTGTAACAAAGTTAAAAAAAAATTCCCAAAGCTCAAATCAAAGAAAACTCTGCAGAAGTTCAGTTGAACTCACTTAATGTCAATACTCTTATTCCGCTGACGTTGCGCGAACGCAACACTCGATTTTTCGAAAGTTAAGACCAGTTTTGTTATTTTACCCATAAATTAATGTTGTATATGTTCAAATGAATAGCCAATATTATTTGTATAAAATAAAATTCACCCCTTATAGTTTTGGCGGTTAATGGGTTAATATAGCACAGTTTGAGGAACATATCTTTTACTGTATTTTAATATTTTTTTGGATAATGTCCAATCGTCTGACGCATTAGCAAGAAAAGCAAATATTTTTTGTCTATTTAGTTGTTATGCACGTGGCGATAAATTTATTTAAAGTACCAGAAAAACAAATCACGTGATCATCATTTAATAAATTAAATTCTAAAAATTAATCTTTAAAAATTCACCAAAAATCAGAAAATGGAGGTAAAGATTCGAAACATATTTCATTTTAAAGTAATTTTTATGATCTTTCCCGTGATATAAATTTTATAACCCACACATTATTATTTTAAATGCAAACTTAAAAAAAGCTAACAAAACAGCTTAAAAATTTAATTTTAAAATATCAAAGAAGAATTTTTCAAAAATCTTTCTTAGTGCACCTATACACTATAAGAAGAATCGCCATGCAAACTGTCAGCCCTTTAGGTCCAGCCGTCTGGTCTGTGCGTTGTATGTCAGTCAGTGAGTCCGTCAGTTACGAAACTGTTTTATATATATATAGATTATAACAATCTAAATTTTAAAAATTATTGTGCAAATTAAGCTTTGATTTCAGTTTTAAGCTGTATTTCATAAAAGGGAAAATTTGTTTATTTATTATAAATCCCCGATATATTGGCTATGACGCCATTTGTTCTCAGTAAAGGGTGATACTGCTGGCCATTCATTTAAGGGGACACCGTGTACGTGTGTGTCATTTAAGGGGACACCGTGTAGGTGTAAGTAGGACACCGTGTAGGATACCCCGCATTACCCCCTACAAGCGGGTCCCATAATTTAGAACCGAGTCAAGTGACGAAATGGAAAATTAATATAGTCCAATCAATTTATATCTCGTCTAACTCTTTATCTAAGCATGGTCGATGCAATTTCAGCCTCGGGAGCAGCAGAAGACAGAAAATCATTTGTAACTGTTGGAGGCTCTATATCTCATCTCTCTCTGCTGTGTGTCTGATATTGTAAATATTATATACTAATATTACTATCTATTATACTACTATACATAATAGAAAATAATATATAATATTTTAAATTATGTAGAATAGAATAATATATAATAACAGTATATATTATAAAATAACGTTTTAAGTTGTCTACGTAAATCGTGTGTTAACATAAATTAAAACTTGCTTTTAAATGAAGAGAAAAGTAAATATAGTCTCATTAATTTAAATCTCATCTAGCTATTTTTCTTATCCTGGTCGATGTAATTTAAGCTTCAGGATCAGATTAAGACAGAAAAGTTATCTAAGTGTAAGTAATTATTTATCTTCTGTCTCAGACTGCATTCAATCGGATATAGTAAATATTATATACTAATATTAGTATATAATATGCTACTATATAATATATAAAAATTATATATATAATTCTTATATGAGTATATATTATATAGTTATGCTTATTTTTAAGTTTTTTATGTAAATTTTGTTGATCCTAATTTAATTCTTTAATATTCATAAACGGAAAATTAAATATAGTCTGTTCAATTCATATCTCATTTAGCTATTTTCCACAGCATAGTCGATATAATTTAAGCCCCAGGACCATAAAAAGACATAATTATTATGTGGGAAGTCAGCTATTTATCATTTATCTGCCACTAATTTCAATAGTAATTATTATTTTCTATTATTACTGCATATTATACGTATAATTATACATAATAGAAAAATAATCTATATATATATTATATTATACATATTGCATAACAATAATCTAATGTTATAAGTTATTTACGTAAATTATATGCTGATACCTAATTTAAAAATGATATTTTTCATAAAAAAATAATAGATGTATGTAGTTTTATTAGTTTATGCCTGTCATCTATCCGTTTTTATCAGGATGTTCGGTATAATTTAAGCGTCCGGGCCACCAAAAGACTGAAAATTTATAAAAAGGGTAGATAGCTATCTATCATCTCTCTGACACTGCTTTGAATATGAAATGGTAAATATTATATGCTAATATATATATGCTAATATATATATATATATATATATATATATATATATATATATTTATTTATTTATTTATTTATTTGTCAGGATAGCCGTGTGGGGTTTTAAATAACTAAACTATTATAATCTATACTAACATTTATTGAATATTATTTATTTACAAAGATTGTTATTTACAAGTCTACGTCACTATATATTAACATAATATACGCTAATGAATGAACAGTCGTCTACTGCTATCAGACAACCGTTACTAAACGTAGTTGGAAAAAAAACCTGAAAATGACCACCTTTTTTCTGGACCATTACTGGAGAAATCGACCCCAATTGGAAAGTTACCATAATTTCAGATTCAGAACCAGCAGAAGACAGAAATCGGACAGTTGTTTACCATCTCCCTGATACCGCATTTAATATGACATTGTAAATATTATATACTATTATTGCTATATATTATATTACTCTATATAATATTAGTGATTAATCATTAGACATCTATAATATTTCTTATTAAAATAGTATTCTTAAATAAGTTCGTTATGCACGTTTTAGTATTGTTATGATATGATCAAAGTTAATAAATATATCGCACATCTGCTAGAAGAATGTTATATGTGAAAATAGCCATATTTTCTGGAAGAGCTAAAGAAGATATATGTCGAAAATTCATTTGTTGTTTTATGAATGTATATGATAATTTTGGTAAAAATTATTGTTCGAATCACTTCAGAAGGCAAAACTATATACTATTAACCTTTTCCTTATGGGGCTGGGATAGCATGTATCCCAAGAATACGGGCCCAAGAATATATATATATATATATATATATATATATATATATATATATATATATATATATATATATATATATATATATATATATATATTTATATATATATATATATATATATGTATATTATATATATATATATTTATATATATTATATATATATATATATATATATATATATATATATATATATATATATATATATATATATATATATATATATATATATATATATATATATATATATATATATATATATATATATATAGAAAATGACCCCGTAGGCTAAAGGTTAAAGTTGTTTTTAAATTTTAAAGCATGATTTTGAATTTTAATTACATGATATAACCCTCTTCTAGTAACATAATTTTGTCAACAGGGAATGAAAAGCTTGAGGGAATACTGTCATATCTCTATGCTACTGCACAGTCTATATAAACTTTTCACTATACAAAGAAATAACCTTGATAACATGAACAGCAGGTTAGAAAAAATGCAGATTTATTTTCCAAATAAAATTTAATGAACATTTTTATTACAGGAACATTTTAATACAACAACATTAGGCACTGACAAAAATCTTATTTTCATTCTTCGCACATGAGCAAGTCCCCTTCCTAGTTGTGGAAGAGTGTAATAAGCGCCATCCGGAATATTGTGTTGGTTCTCGGCTTATAACATTATTCGAGAATGAGAAGTACCTCTTATAGAGAATTGTGTTGCAATTATCTCAAAATCGAAAATTTGAGACGTAACATTCTTCTAGCAGAGGTGTGATGTATAGCTTATAATGAGTTGTGTTTTTCTCAGCATCTTCAATTAATTTACGGAATTTTATTTCGCAGATGTATCATCTTACTCTTTTGATTTCAAGAATTCAAAACTTTTGTTTTTTCTTCAATTTAACATGTATTGTAGTTTCGCATTAAGTATTATAGCGAGAACATTCATTTATACAATGCGTTTAAGAAGAGGATTCTATTTTCTTTGCTAGCTTTATTTCCGAGTAGTTGAACTTGACAGTAAAATGAGATGCTATTCAATCTGAGATATAAAAACAATTCATTTTGGAAAATAGTGATTACTCATTACAAATCTTCATTACTTTTTTTTAACAAGTACTTTTTCACAAGTATTTATTGAAAGTATTACGCTTGTTATATTAGGATGAAGCAGATAAATGTTTATCCTTTCGAGTTTGGTGGCTTTTTTTCTGTCTTTTCGAGTTTCAAGGATTTGATAAACATTTTTTTAAATTCAAACGTATTCTTGCATTTGTTTTAATTTAAACATTTAAAAAATATGTAAAATTTGACACTTATTTTATTGAGAATTATTACCAGAGTATTAATTTGTTTTTTTAATCAGTGATAAGGATTTCTTAGTTCCGTTTCTTTGCTAGAAATGGAGTACGTTAATAACACGATATCGGAGCTACGCGGTATTTGATTTTATCATTTTCCCCCTGTTTAGTTTCAAGATGTCATGCTGTCCTTTGTTTATGATAGCACATGACCTTGCAGGACGCTAAAAAACAAATTAACATGTCCATAAATCCATAGATACCTATTTAATTCTTTTACTTTTTCTACAATCCATGCGGAAAATGTGCGTTAATACGACGAAAAAAAAGGACTTTAATACAGGAGACTACTTTATTAGAATTTTTAAAACCATCAACATAGTTTTTTTATACATCTTGTACATCTGTATAATATAAATATGCAATACAATAATTTAATTTTAATACAATATTTTTACCATGTTTTTATTAACTCGCTTTCTTGTTTGTTTGTTTGTGTGTGTGTGTGTGTTTATGTGTGTGTGTTTGTCCGGTACAAATCTTGCAATCGATTTTTAACTAACTTCTCGACTAGCTAGACATGTGAAACGTGTAGAATAGCTCAGAACACGATGACAATGCATTATTTTAATACTTTTAGCCATATTTAAGCAGGATTGAATATTCATTTTCAGCTAATTTTGTTTTTTAGACTGGTGCAACCATCTAACGGCCGGGACAGGAACGAAAAGTTAATCGCAAATTAACTTCCAATTAACTTCATTTTCTTTCAAGTTGATGGGATAATTCATCAAAAAAATTTTAAAAAGTATTTATTAATGCATAGAATTGTGAAGTTTATATGATTCAAAAGAAAATTTAAAAGCATGGTATATAAAAAGTTCTTTTTATCTTGTAATTATTTCCTTTAAACTGGCGCTTTTGTAAGTTCTTGGTCTCTATTTGACAAAATTTATATGTATTTATATGCAAAGTTGTACTCCCACTTACTTGATCTTTCGTCGGTACCACCAATCGTGTAACTTCGGGGTATTATTCGGGGTTTAGAGGACTTCAGGGATAGGTTTAAACGCTGGCTTTCAAGTCTCTTGGCGCGATTCGATACACGCTCCGGCATACGGCCGTTAATACACCAGTCGAGGAGTCCAAAGAACCTTTAGGGCCTTTGACATGCACAGAACAAACATCGATCAGGGAAAAACGAAATTGGAAGTGTTGAAGAAAATGAAAAATAAATAAATAAAAATGCGTGGACAACACCTTGTCTTTGGTGTTAAAAGTGAAAATATTGTATATAAGTAAATTTCGGAAAATCTGTGGAATGTGCAGTTCAGAATATGAGAAATTCACAAACCGTTGGTATGGCTTAGTGGTTTTAAAAGGCTCGGACTATAAATCCAAAGCCAATTCCGGAGTTCACCTTTTGCAGATGACTGTACATGTTGCAGTAATGAGTTTTCTCAAATATACATGTTATCTGACTGTATTCAAATTTCGTATTCATAAAAATATGTTTTGTATGAAGATTTGAAAAACATTAAAATGAAACCAAAGTTGAAGGGGATTTTAAGATTGATTGGACTGTATCAAACAAATCATAAAGGGAAACAAATCTCCTAGTATTCCACAACGAAATTAAAGAATGTCAATATGTTTCATACTAGTCAATTATTTATCTTCAGGCCGAATAACATTAGGTGTGATTGTCATGAACAATTCACACAAAAAATTGTATATTGTTCATAGTAGCAGTCATGCCTAGTTCTCCATGGCCTAGTTCTCTTAGCCTTCGATACATTAATGAAACAGCTGTAAAACATCATGGTAGAGGAAAGCATATGTTCATACGGGGAAAAAAGTGTTTTTGGTAAAGCAATATCTCCAAATATACGTGAAGTACTGACCTGTATGTCATATCTAAAAAATGGCCATTAAACACTTAAATATAAAAAGAGAAAATTAGTAGAAATTTCACGAAGAACTTTGTGTGTATTGCAAGGAGAAAATGTAGGAAAGTGATACGCCTATAAGAAGGTAATTTAAAAACAAAAAAATTTTGAAGTATTAATTTAAAATTAATACTTTAAAATATTAATTTTATTTATATTTATTTTTTTTCTGTTGAATCATATAAACTTCAAAATTCTATGTATTAATAAATACTTTTTAAAATTTATTAATATATAAATTTTAAATTAAAAAATAAAATTAAATTTATAACTCCAAAAAAGTAATCCTGAAAAGGAACAAAGAAATTAACCATGATAAGTAGACAAGGTTGGATAACATTTAAAGTCGTAGTGACATAAAATTGAGTCGTAGTGAAGTAAAATTGAGATTAAAAACATGTTCATGCAATTAGAAGTAAATTGGAAAATGTGGTATTCTGAAATACAATAATGTGTTTCAGAATACCACATAATGCCCATGTAGAATTTCATAAAGGTAAAAAACACACGCTATTGACTGAAAATGTAACTCTGGATACCAAACATTTTAGAAAATCTTCAGATTTTGAGTTAAGTTGTGAATAATTTTTGTGCCAGATCCACATTGTATCCACATTGAAAATATCATTTGGGAATCAACTATTCAGATGTTTCTTGAATTTAAACCTATTATGAATGGTTATTTATTCGTTTGTCAAGGATACGCGAAGTTTGCCTGTATAGGGCAGATTATGATTAGCAAAAAGTATTATAAACTACCCATTTACGAAGCTGTAAAGAAGTGTACATAGAAGGAAATGCAAGTTTATTGACATATTTATGTAGAACTTTTTAAACTAAATAGAGACAGGATATTTTTCAAATTTAAAACGTGAGAAAAGGTTGTATGGAAGACAATGGCACACCCAGGAATTTTTCTTGGGGAGGGGGGCGAGATGAACGGATAAAAATATTTATAATGCAAAATAAATATTCATAATGCAATTTCTATTTCTTTGGGGGGGGCAAGGGCCCCCCCTCCCTGGGCGCGCCACTGATGGAAGAAACACTTATCATATCCTTGGGAAGTAAAAATAACAGAATAGACACGGACTCAACGGAATTATTTTGACAATTTCGTATACTTGCATAAGATTCTACAAACCAATCTTCTAAAATTGAGTAAACGTAGGAGGAATCGGTGATGAAACATGCCACGTTCAATTATTCCGTTTGCCAATAGGTTTAGAAACAATTACATGGAACACTTTCCATAAATTCTGTAGTGAACATTGATGTGAAAGGTAGATTCAAAAGTCCACTAGACGACAACTTCAAACATAACTTTATGCAATGTTACAATGGCGGGAAATATTTGTACATTGAAGACTGATTGTTATAAGTAAGCGTAGTTGTTATTGAACTGCTATGTATTTCTCCTGAATTTATTGTATATAGATTCGTCTCATTTTCAACAGTGCTTGAAAAATTACTTTGTCAATTTTTATGGTTGTATAACATAAGTTTAAATAGTTATACTCAAGATTTCTTATTAAGTCTGCTGTGTACTAACCCTTTTAGATTCGCTCACCTCCATGTTTTCCTACGGAGAAAATTTTTCGGCTATTTACAACTATATAAATGCTGGTAATCCCATAAAAATCGTATTTTCAGATCGCCTGAATTTCTCTGTACATCGCAGCGGGATTCATTTTATAAATTCCATCCACCGTAGGAACGTTTAAAATACACTACACCAGATTTTTTTCTCAGAATAATTTAAGTTTTAAAATATTATTTGCATTTCAAAAATTGAAAAATGTCCCAAAGGTGTCAAATTTTTCTCTCTGTTACGTTGTATTATTAAAATAAAAACTCTCAATCCAGACCATCAGTCCTTGGACACATTTTTTCCATGGGTTAACATTGAGGTGAGCGAACCAAGTAGGATTAGTACACAAGGAATAATTAATAATAGAATTATTAATAAGATCTAATTATCAATAATAGAATAAATTATTATCACAGCTAATAATTTATTCTTTTATTAATAAGTAGCTATTATTACGCAGCTAATTATTAATAATAGAATTAATAATTTCTTCCGTGTCAGGTTTATAAGAGGTTTTACCCAGTAATTTAAATTTATTTATCAATACAAAACAAAAAAACAAATTACCCTCAGAATAACAGCAGATATATTTCAACTGTTTTTGTTACGCTTACTATATCAATTAAGAATGTTAAGAATTAAAAATTCGTACAATCGATTTTAGGCTTTGTTGTTCGGAACTGTACGTCAGAGAATTGAGCATTTGGTTGGAAAGATAAAATTTTTCATGAACGAACATAGTTCATTCAAAAGGCAATTATTTCAAATACCCAGTTCTGCTGTCGTATAATTTCATCTTTACTCTTTTAACTCTTAATATTACTGCATCCCATCTGTATTCTATAAGAAAATGACAAGTAATCACTCAAGATGCTTAATTTAAACTTGCAGATGTATTCATTATTTAGTTATTAAATACAATACAAGCTTTTCAAATGGAGCCCAAAATTACACAGAAGTTTGACGTTTTGAGGGTGATTGTAAGCTTTTGTAATATAATTATACACGGGAGCTCATCTGTCAAATAAAATATTATAACAATTGTTTAAAACATTTCGTAAAATGACATTTTAAGTTCAGACATTTTATGATACTCTAGTTTCAGTTTTATAAATATTTAAATGTTTTAATAAGACTGCATCAAAATATGAAATATGTATATATTCTACTTTCTATGGGTGAGGTAAAATTTAATTTAATACGGAGGGGGGAAGTTTTATGATCTCCATACCTCACAAAGGACGAACACTTTAAAGTAGCTAACAGATAAATCAGAGAAATTGAGAATATGCGAAAAAATAGAGTCGAGAACGCAGAGTATTGCCAAGGATTAATGTATTAAACTACGTTCAAAACGTTAACTTTGACGAAAACTCCAAAATATTTTGTTCCAGTTTCTTTAAATTAATTTGACTCCTTGTTTCTGTTGTTTATTTTGTTTGAATTTCCTTCTGCCGGAAGTATTCTAGACCAGATCTATATAGTCTAGTAGACTGAGGGACCCGGCTTCGTTTTATAATGACACCCCAAGGGTAGGCGTCTTATTTAACCAGGTCTTATTTAACCAGTAAGTAAAGATGACGTAGATATATCATCGACTAAAAAATCGGAATTATATTAAAAGTTTTAAAGAAATTATAATTAAAAACGAAGTTAGTTTCAAAAGAATTTTTTCGTTTGATAATTTAATTTAATGTCCGCATTCCCAGAAGAGTTTGACTATCACTGATTTAGTTAATTCTTGATATTTAAAGTACCAGGAAGGTTCTTTTATTCGAGTATCTAGGATATGTTTAGTTTCAGAAATACAGGACATATTACAACCTCCGCAAGGTATGGTGCAAACATACCAATAACGAAATTCAGGTATTGGGTTTTTTATGCCGGGGGGATATTCTAATTTATTTAATGCTTAAGTAGAACTTTAAAGTTGAAGTGAGACAAAATATTTCTTAATTTAACACAAGGAAGACGGCTGCCGTCATTTTCACGGTTTCGGACATACTATTGAGCTCTATGTCTGTATTTATGTCCTCAGGCTTCTAACATTTTATGATTTTATCTAATTTTACTCGAAATATGCACACATATTTACAAAATTATATTCCATAGTAAAGAGGGGGAGAAAATTTGTTGTATACCTATTAAGACTGAAAGCCGTGAATTTCACGGCAATATTGAAAACAGGCAGAAATCTTTAAAATAATACCGGAAAAAAATGTTAGTTACTTTTCGTCTCTTTCCCCTTTTGCAAATAACATAAATATTAGCTCTTCGGAAACATTGGTGTTGAAAAATAAGGACTACACAAAGCATGCATATATTTTTACGGATAAACCATACCAGGTTGTTAGCTCGGCATACCTGCATAAAATATATATTTAAATATACACTAACTTATGATATATTGGTATGAAATAGTTCAAAATTTTAAGTATTTATCCATTAAAAAATTAAATATTTTATATTCTTGATTTTATTTCCAACCATCAAAATGACGGTGTTCAGTCTTTTAAGTAAGAAAAAAATTCCCTTCTTTAAAGTGTTAAAACGAAGGGGTTAGGTAAAATAAAACCTCCACTAACCTGAAAAAACTCAGATTTTTTTCAACAGTGAGAATATACACTCCACAAGTGAAAGGACAATTTTTTTTATAACTGTGTAATGCTCTCTGGCCGGATGTTTTCCCTGGCTTTCGGTACCAGATTCTGAGGGTTTGAGTCCCACTGTTGGCATGGATGTTTGTAGCATGGATGTGTGTCTAAATCGGCTTTAACCCTTTAAGGGACACCGTTTGTACAGTGCAAACGCCTAAAACTAGTTTTTTTAACTTGGATTCAATGCATTCCAATTAAATGAGAAGAAAAGAGTTAGTACTGCCATCTGTTATCAGTTTAGAGAAGTAAAAACATTTTGAAACCTTAAATTGGAAATTTTTTCAAGATTCTTTAGGTTATAAAAAGCAGGGAAAAAATCTGCACCGTTCAAACGGGGGATGTTGTCCCTGAGAGGGTTAAGCAATAAGTCACGGTCTAATTAGACCTCGTGTAGCAAAAAATTGACCGTAGCGCTCCGAACAAATCCGTACCTAACCAAACCAAACCGGATGTTTTCCTGACCAGGTCTATATAGGCTATCGGGCTGACGAATGCGGTTTCGGTTTATGATGACACCAGAAGGGTCGAGTCCAAATTAGCCAGGTGTCACCTCAGTTTGGATGAGCATCCCCAGGAGCGGCTTTTGGGGGTATCCTGACCTCTCTCACCTCTCTGACAACCCTCTCTGTGCTAATTGAGGGACTTTCCGGTCTATGGATATAATGTGCCTATTCCCGAGTTAGAATAGGAGGCATTTAATGGCTCTTGTCAGGATATGATCATAGCACCCTCAGTGCCAAGAGTGGACGCTTTACCACTAGGGTACCTTGGACCCTCAATAATCTATATATATAAAACAGTTACGTATCTGACTTTCAAATAACGCACAGACCAAACTGCTGGACCTAAAGGGTTGAAATTTTGCATGGCGATTCTTCTTATAGGATAAGGGTGCACAGAGAAATATTTTTGAAAAATTCTTTTTATATTTTTTAAATTAAAATTTTTTAAGCTGTTTTTGTAACATCCATTAAAGTTGGCATTTAAAATAATAATCTGAGGGTTTAAAAATTTATATCACGAGATTTAGATCACAAAAATTCCTTTAAAATGAAATCTTTTTCGAACTTTACCTCCATTTCTTGATTTTTGGTGAATTTATTCTATTGAATGCTGATCACGTGATTCCTTTTTTCTTTGTGATACTTTAAATTAATGTTGCGTCACGCGCATAACAATGACATAAATTGAGAAAAAATATAAAAATACAGTAAAAGATTAACTTTAACCTCTAGACTAATTCAGATGGAATTTTTTAAGAATTTAATTAAAATTAGTATATTTTACGTATATTAGGCATACAAATTAACTGCATGCATTGACCATTGTATTTAATTTGAATATTTTCTTCTACATTATTTTGGTCTATAAATATATCTGTTACGATTTTTTATCTACATTATTTTGTCTAATGTTCTACATTATTGTGTATAAATATATCTGTTACGATTTTTTATAAAGATATATGTATATATATATTTTAGCATTAATTGCGTACATTGACCGTTGTATTTACACTGCTGGTCACCCAAATTGCAACACCAAGAAAGACAAGAGATATCACAACAAAATTTATTATGTAGATAACATGTTGACCAAGTATCAAATGATTAAATTTATAGACTTCTGTGAAGTGTGGTTCCTGCCAAAATCAGTAGCCAGAGTAGCTGCCATTGTTGGAGATCACCACTGCCACACTCCTCGGCATTGATTCAAAGAGACTTTGGATGAGTTCTTGGGGTACAGCAGACCAAGCAGCTTCCACACGTTGCCAAAGTGTATCTGCTGTGGCAGCTGGGGATGGAATCTGGGTCAATCGTAGAGCAACCATGGACCACATGTTTTCTATCGGCGAAAGATCCGGAGAGCGAGGCGGCAAGGGAAGCAATTCAATCTGGCGATTGACAAAGAACCGTTGGACAATGCGTGCCACGTGTGGTCGCGCATTATCCTGTTGAAATATGGCTGTGGGCAAGCCCTCAAGGTAAGGAAGGACAACTGGCTCCAACACATCGGAGATGTAGCGCTGGCTGTTTAAAGTACCGGCAATGCGTACTAGAGGTGAGCGAGAGTGATATCCAATACCGCCCCATACCATAATACCCAGAGCAGGACCAGTGTGGCGGTGCATAACGCAGCTTTTAAGCATCCTCTCTTCACGGTGTCTCCAGACTCGAATGCGACCATCGTGGTGTTGCAGACAGAAGCGTGACTCGTCAGTAAAGACAATTTCATTCCATTCTGCCGTCCACATCCTTCTGTCATCGCACCATTGGCGGCGGAGACGTCTGTGGTTCTGCGTCAAGGGTAGACAAAGCAATGGAAGTCTTGCGGACAGACCACTCTGCTGTAAATGGCTTCGAATGGTACGCGCAGACACTGGAGGATGTGTTACAGACTGCATGTGCTGTGCTATGGTTCGTGATGTGACTGAGCGATCCATCACTGCCATGCGCACAATTTGCCTGTCATCACGTGAAGTGGTGCGCTGAGGTGGATGAGATCGAACACGCCGGTCCGTCGTACCCTCCTGCATCCAATGATCACATATCCGCATTACAGTTGTTTGGTTTCGTCCAACACGACTACCGATTTCCCTGCAAGATAATCCACAATCTCGGTAGGCCACTATCCTTCCTCTGTCGAACTCGGATACTTGATCAAAAGATAATCGCTTTTTTCGATCAAAAGATAATCGCTGTTCCGCTAATGCATGTTGTAAATTCCATGTTATTTGCATGTTTCCTTCAGGGTGTTGCATTTACAGTGGCCAGCAGTGTATTATAAATATATTTTTTGGGTATTTACTATAAACATTGACAGTTGAATTTAATTTAAATGTACTCCATAGCAAAGAATGGGTATTCAGCTAGTTTGTATTATACAGTAACAATGTAAGGGATTTAAGTAAGCATTAAATGTTGATCTGTTCACATGCATTGAGTTACCATCATTACATTGTTTTTATACCTTTCATAAAAATTCTGTAAAAAATATGATTGTAACAGGAAAAACGTGAGATAGAATCTAGAGCATAATGTTTTAGATTACGAAAAAAATTCTTTATTCAGATGTATGGTCGTGATTTTTCTTTCTTGGATATCTGGGACCTAGAAGAAGAAAGTCATTATATTCAAACTTTGCAGTTGCAATGGGACAATTATACCAAAATTCCGATGTAAACAATGCAGGAAGAGCCTTTTTTCCATGTAAAATAACGTACAGTTGACATTTTCCATCAAAATACCGATTGAACATTGAGCATTATGTATTTTCCTTTATCATCTAAACTCAAAAATAATTGGCTGAAAGTATTTCTATGCTATCAATTCAATTATTAAGAGCATGAAATTCATTTTTATGCTAAACATTAACTTCAAACAGTAAATCGCGTTGTGAGTTACTTTTCGCTGTGATTTAATTGTGATGATCTTATGAATAAAGAAAACCTGTTTTGTCCAATTACAAAACTTAAACCAACTGTGAAACAATATTAGATTTTTCAGTCTTTAACATTTTTAAATTTAAAATACATTTGCATTTTTTGCGCATTTAGGTAACGTTTATTCCTTAATGTTTGAATTTGAAACATATATTTTTACTTTACGTAGATTTCAAGAAGATGTCATTTTTTTTCTTTATGTTGATTTCTTGTTTTGACTAATTAACTCCAATAGAGACATCTTTGTTATCTATGTATCCTGCGGCTACAAGAAATACTCAACATTCAATTAGAAAACTTTAATGAAAAATTTTTTGACATATGCCTATTTAAACCATTTATTTATGCAATATGCAAATGCACACAATTCTTAAAGAATCAGGCATATTTTTAAAAAATATTAATTTTTTATATGTATTTCAATAAATATTCCTGTTTTGTTTTAAATTAACATTCAGACTTTAACAAATCCTAAATATATATACCTATTTCAAATAAATTAATACTTAAGTTTAAATAATTTATTTTAAATAAATTATTGTCAAGCCTACAGTTATGTTGTGTCTTACAATATTTTTAATTAGAAAAAGAAATTTTTTTTTCGATATATCATAAAAAAATATATAAATTTATCAAAAGTTTTCATACTATATTAAAAAAGGAAAAATATATGATCATAGGGTTTTGTAATGTTTCTTTATGTGTTATTTCGATATCATATACGTTAAAGATTTTAAAATGTGGAGTAAAGTACACAGTTTAATATAAGAATTTTGCAAGACAAAATTCATCAAAAACATATTTATTTTACACCATTGAAAAAGAAATAAAAAATATAGAGGAATACACAGTATATCACGCAAAATACACCCGAAAGGAAATAAATACATAAAAATAAATGCTTCGTGACACATTCAAATAGTAGATAATTTTTTAGGTATGTTATCATAAAAGTAAAATTTCTACAATTCATTTAAAGATGTAAAATTATGAATTTTTTTTTATCATGAAAATAATATTGGTCTTCGATTCCATACAAAAAAATCTCTTTTAATGTGAAAAAAATTTAATATATTATTCAACTATCACATCTATCTCTACTATTTTAATACCATATTAAAAGAAATTTGTCTGAAAGCAAACTTAAATTGAAATAAAGCATGTGATTAAAATAAAGGTATCTGGCTAGGTTCTGCGTAATTTTTTGAAAAATATACATTACTAATCATTTACATATATTTTTAGTTCAAATGTGATATAAAATCACGAAAATAAATATAATTTTGGTAAAAGTTTCATAACATTTTAAAATAAAGGGGATTTTTTATAAATTTTTCGTAAAATTCACTGCTTACACCAGAAACACTACATTCATTTCAACTAAATATACAGGATGTCATAAAAAATCTTTCCCGATATATGGATCTCTAGCGGCTGTTCCGTTCGATCGATCGAGATGAAATTTCAGATAGGTATGGGCTCGGGATTCTGTGAACGGCAACCAAGTGGCGCAACCCACTGTTACGGTTATAGGTACTCGAAATAATCGAACGGTATAGAAACGGTTAGAAACGGTATAGGTATGGTTATAGAAACTCGAAATTATCGAATGACAAGCGCACTTTTTCCCGTCGCAAAATGCTCAGCTCATGCGAAAACCCTAAAGAGCGTTGAAACGGTACGTGTATCACAAAAATGGATGCGTTATGCACGCACAAAAAACTGCTCTGTGAACGTCCAACAAAAACACGATCTGGGCGCACGGAGAAAATTTGTATATGACAGAGGCAAAACACCAATCACTGATGACAACACAGATCGGACAAAAGAAAACTTTTATTTGGATTACATATTTTCCACATGAGTGCCATCACAGGACGTTCGCAGAGCTGTTTTTTGTGCGTGCATAATGCGTCCGTTCTTTGTGATACACATTCCGTTCCAACGCTCTTTAGGGATTTCGCATGCGCTGAGCATTTTGCGACGGGAAAAGTGGGCGTTTTCATTGGAAAATTTCGAGTTTCTGTACCTATAACCGTAACTGTGAACGCCACTTGGTTGCCGTGCACAGAATCCCTAGCTGATACCTCTGAATAACTATATCTGAAATTTCATCTTGATCGGTTGAGCGGAATAGCCGCTAGAGGTCCGTATATCGGCAAAAGTTTTATATGACCACCATGTATATCGAAAACTTTTTAAATTATTAGCTTTCCCGTTTACAAAAGTAACTGAAAAATTATTTTTCTAGAAAATGCGTTTAAATATTCTAGTTACGGTCTTTTTATATAACATTCGGTTTATTTAATTGGCCTTATGTTCTCATCCTATGATCCTACGAATACCAGTAAAACAGTTTCAGAATTCTAAAAGATTCACCTTTGTAACACAGCAATTAAAAAAAAATTGTAAATTTTGAAACTAAAACAGCCATTTCACCGTAGACAGATAGCTTAACACAGTTAAGTCTTTAACAAAGCTCAAATATTTTATTTTGCACTGCATAACACTTCTTTTACTTCTGACGTTTATAAAGCTGTATTTGTGTAGATTACGCATGCTGTTAGACAGGGGAATAAAAATATAGTCATAATCTTAAAAAAAAAAAGTAATTTAAATCATTTAAAAAATTGGCGTCATGCATAAAATAAAATGTAAATGAAGCAGGTATTAAAGTTAAGTTATTCAACCAAGTTAAGTTTTAATTCCCTTTGCAATAAAATTTGGAGATTTCCACTTCATTTGGTTTGCAGATATATGTGGAACCTTTAAATAGAGATATTGCCTTCATCATTTAAATGAAAGAAAATATTTAAAACCACTTTTACAACATTCATGAGACATCGTTATTAATTCATAAACATTAAAGATATTCAGCAGTACGTGGCACCGAAATGATTTTCTTTAATCACCGTAAAAGTTTTACAACAATATTATATTTATAATATTATATAAATAAATAATGTTTTCAGATGCTTTTACTAGAGTCAATTTTAGTAGTTTTTTTTTTAATTATATATAAATATTAAGTTACGCGTGAAAAGTTTTTGGAAAAACGCAAGCTGTTAAAAGGGAAATGGAGTTCCTTTCAAGATTTTATTGCTAGTCATATAAAATGAATAGGATTTAAAATCCATAAAAGAAATATTAATAGTAGCTCGTTTCGATTGAACAGGCTAAATCTTTTTTTTCCTCAAACTATTGAGCGTTAGATGCTTTTCCTTTCATAGGCGAATCATAAAAATAAATGTGTCATTTGTGGTTGCACTCGGGATTCGTCTATAGGAACTACTGCATCTAACGCTTCATGGCCTGAAAGAAGACTAAGAAATTAGCCAAAAATTATTTGCCAAATCTATAGTAGATTTTTAGAAACTTTTATTTTGTTTATGATGAATTCTAGTTTTTGATTAATTAACTCCAATAAAGGCATCTTTTTAATCTATATATCCTGCGACTACAAGAGATTTACGCTACTGAGCTGATAACCATTGTCATTAAGCAGCGAAGCGTCAGTATCTTTTGGCTTCAATATCTGATTTCTTTATCTTCTGGGTATAAGTTAAACCTCCTTTATTATCATGTTGACTCTTTGATTTGATCTACATTTTGTGTGACTTAGGTTGGGGAATGCTATATAAGTACTTGTGCTGCTTCAGGTAGCTTTTTGAGCCGTAGCACCTGTAATTTTTTACCACCTGAACGAAAACTGTCCTAGAGAGCTACGTCACTGTAGCATTGTCCACAGTAACAACCCTGATGTCATAACCGGGCCACGGCATTATCTCCTTGATGTTTCCTGTGCATTGATCTAGGACTTCTTCGAGGTCTATAGTACGTTCCGTATTCGGACATCTCGAGGACTAACTGTTGGGTCATCCTGTCAGGCACCTGCTGGAGAGCGGTGCTGCTGTATGACGTATCTCCCGACAAGCCACCATTGCAGACTCTCTCCCTGGTTGGGTCTTTCTTCTTATACACTATCTCGATGAAACCTTTTCGGACGCGTACATTGAAGTAGCCATAGAATATGGGATTCAATGCACTATTGAGCAGGGCGAAGGTCTCGGCTCCTATAATCACAGTGCGTGGAATCTTGACGGTATAGTTACTGTAAAAGATAATTTACTTTAAATACTTATGACAAGATGGCCTTCGAACATACAGATAGAATGGCAAAAATATATCTATAGGTAATCAATTGCATTCTAAACTACATACACTTGTTTATTTTATTTACATTTTAAAGCAATTTAAAGATATTTTGGTAATAGAAACATAGTTATATTATATTAAACATTTTTAATAGACGGACAAATATTTCTAAATAAACGATACAAAAACTGGTAAGACGTATGCATTATAAATAACACTAAATGAAACTCCTTTTGAATTTCGAAAGAATTTCGAAAATGAATGATTCATGATTCTTTCTCCTTTGGATTTTCCAAAGAATCAAAAGTATCCTTTTGAATTTTTCGCTGTGAATTTCGAAAGAATCGAAAGAGTCCTTTTGAATTTTGGAAGAATTTCGAAAATGAATGATTCATGATTCTTTCTCCTTTTGAATTTCGAAATAATGGAAAGAATTCTTTTGAATTTAAATCATTTGAAAAATTGGTGTCATGCATAAAATAAAATGCAAATGAAGAAGGCATTAAAGTTAAATTATTCAACCAAGTTAAGTTTTAATTCCCTTAGCAAGATGAATGTGACGAATAATTTGGGACGAATGATGACGAACAGCAAGATGAATGTGACGAATAATTTGGGAATAATTAAGTTAAATTATGAATCTTAATCTACACCACTGTGAACAAAAAGCTCCTTTTTCTTCTGAAATTCTAGTTGAATTAATTTAGAATTCCTTACAGAGAATATTTTGAGGATTTTCAATATCCAGCCTCGTAAAAATGCATATGTATCAATTTTCTCAATTAATAGATAAAGTCATTGTACAAACTCCGTAAAACGAAGTCTTTTTTATTATGCCCGTCAGTCTGAGTATCGGTATATGTATAGGTATATGCCCGTCTTCATCGGTACGAGGTAATTTATTGAGTAACTAATCTGTAGATGTCATTTGTTTCCTAATGATCTATTTTCTTTTTTTCCTATGGTCCGACACCACTAACGATCGTTTGCTAAAGTCTATGTATGCTAGTGCTGTATTCTACCGTCTCATCAATCTTAGCGATGTGAAGAGGGATTTTCAATCACTTATCTCACACCACCGTGGCTAACAGCTTACTCATCTTTATCTCACCAATAAATGAAATATTATGCCTCAGTAGATAGAGTATGCTTCAAGTATAACAAACAACCACGTATCTTTCAATGAGAGAGGTAATGGAAAATTCTCAAGAAAAATGAGAGAACCTGCTCTGGATTAATACAGCCAGTTTCGAATAGTATTCAATAAATGATAGATTATGTTAGATATTTTGTGAGATTCGGGATGTCATAAGAGAAAAGAAAGATACTTAAAGAATAATGCTTCTAGAATCACAAGTAAGTTTCAACAATGGAGGCTTCAATAAGGGTGAAATCTTTAGAAAGTTATCAATAATTGAGAAATTATGCTTCATGAGTAAGAATAGTTGAGTACGAAATTAAATAAGAACCATAAGTCTCTCTTAGTGTGCTTCAAGTTTTAGAAGTAAGATCGAAGCACTCTAAATGGAAGAAGTAAGATTGTAATCTTTGGTGACACGAATTAAATCACCGTGTAGGAAAATATTATCCAAATATAAGAGAGTACACTTCAAATACAGAGTTAAAGAGAGAATACTTCAGCGCGTCATTAATAAACGTTATTATAGTCAGAAGAATATAATGGAGTAAAATTAACATATTCAGGATGTACAAATATATATATATATATATATATATGTAATATAACCATTTAATCTCGTTCTTAAAATGCAACCTGAAAAGGAAAACTAGCTCAAATTTACATGGCTGGAGCTAGACTCAGCCTGAAAGGAATTAAAATTTTGAAGCAGTCGGGTCGAATCGTTTCATTTAAGCGACAGAAAAATACGTACATTCATTTCAGATGCTCGGAGCGAAGTGTAATATCACCTTTCAACCTTACGCGCTAGAAGCGACGTACATGTGCCTGTTATTTTGAAGTGTCAGCGGAATTTGGGACTGGCGATGCGAACTCACGCCTTTCTCGCGACGTATACACTTGTAGAAATGCAACGTTTGCTGTTTTATGGGAACCTTTGTTGCTATGGGTATTTACAGCGCTAAATCCAGTAATAGTAATGTTACTGGGGATTGGACTCAGGAAAGGGAATTTAAATTATAGTATGGAGGGCCTAATATTTAATTTATTACATATATATATATATATATATATATATATATGCTAGTGCTGTATTCTACCGTCTCATCAATCTTAGCGATGTGAAGAGGGATTTTCAATCACTTATCTCACACCACCGTGGCTAACAGCTTACTCATCTTTATCTCACCAATAAATGAAATATTATGCCTCAGTAGATAGAGTATGCTTCAAGTATAACAAACAACCACGTATCTTTCAATGAGAGAGGTAATGGAAAATTCTCAAGAAAAATGAGAGAACCTGCTCTGGATTAATACAGCCAGTTTCGAATAGTATTCAATAAATGATAGATTATGTTAGATATTTTGTGAGATTCGGGATGTCATAAGAGAAAAGAAAGATACTTAAAGAATAATGCTTCTAGAATCACAAGTAAGTTTCAACAATGGAGGCTTCAATAAGGGTGAAATCTTTAGAAAGTTATCAATAATTGAGAAATTTTGCTTCATGAGTAAGAATAGTTGAGTACGAAATTAAATAAGAACCATAAGTCTCTCTTAGTGTGCTTCAAGTTTTAGAAGTAAGATCGAAGCACTCTAAATGGAAGAAGTAAGATTGTAATCTTTGGTGACACGAATTAAATCACCGTGTAGGAAAATATTATCCAAATATAAGAGAGTACACTTCAAATACAGAGTTAAAGAGAGAATACTTCAGCGCGTCATTAATAAACGTTATTATAGTCAGAAGAATATAATGGAGTAAAATTAACATATTCAGGATGTACAAATATATATATATATATATATGTAATATAACCATTTAATCTCGTTCTTAAAATGCAACCTGAAAAGGAAAACTAGCTCAAATTTACATGGCTGGAGCTAGACTCAGCCTGAAAGGAATTAAAATTTTGAAGCAGTCGGGTCGAATCGTTTCATTTAAGCGACAGAAAAATACGTACATTCATTTCAGATGCTCGGAGCGAAGTGTAATATCACCTTTCAACCTTACGCGCTAGAAGCGACGTACATGTGCCTGTTATTTTGAAGTGTCAGCGGAATTTGGGACTGGCGATGCGAACTCACGCCTTTCTCGCGACGTATACACTTGTAGAAATGCAACGTTTGCTGTTTTATGGGAACCTTTGTTGCTATGGGTATTTACAGCGCTAAATCCAGTAATAGTAATGTTACTGGGGATTGGACTCAGGAAAGGGAATTTAAATTATAGTATGGAGGGCCTAATATTTAATTTATTACATATATATATATATATATATATATATATATATGCTAGTGCTGTATTCTACCGTCTCATCAATCTTAGCGATGTGAAGAGGGATTTTCAATCACTTATCTCACACCACCGTGGCTAACAGCTTACTCATCTTTATCTCACCAATAAATGAAATATTATGCCTCAGTAGATAGAGTATGCTTCAAGTATAACAAACAACCACGTATCTTTCAATGAGAGAGGTAATGGAAAATTCTCAAGAAAAATGAGAGAACCTGCTCTGGATTAATACAGCCAGTTTCGAATAGTATTCAATAAATGATAGATTATGTTAGATATTTTGTGAGATTCGGGATGTCATAAGAGAAAAGAAAGATACTTAAAGAATAATGCTTCTAGAATCACAAGTAAGTTTCAACAATGGAGGCTTCAATAAGGGTGAAATCTTTAGAAAGTTATCAATAATTGAGAAATTATGCTTCATGAGTAAGAATAGTTGAGTACGAAATTAAATAAGAACCATAAGTCTCTCTTAGTGTGCTTCAAGTTTTAGAAGTAAGATCGAAGCACTCTAAATGGAAGAAGTAAGATTGTAATCTTTGGTGACACGAATTAAATCACCGTGTAGGAAAATATTATCCAAATATAAGAGAGTACACTTCAAATACAGAGTTAAAGAGAGAATACTTCAGCGCGTCATTAATAAACGTTATTATAGTCAGAAGAATATAATGGAGTAAAATTAACATATTCAGGATGTACAAATATATATATATATATATATATATATGTAATATAACCATTTAATCTCGTTCTTAAAATGCAACCTGAAAAGGAAAACTAGCTCAAATTTACATGGCTGGAGCTAGACTCAGCCTGAAAGGAATTAAAATTTTGAAGCAGTCGGGTCGAATCGTTTCATTTAAGCGACAGAAAAATACGTACATTCATTTCAGATGCTCGGAGCGAAGTGTAATATCACCTTTCAACCTTACGCGCTAGAAGCGACGTACATGTGCCTGTTATTTTGAAGTGTCAGCGGAATTTGGGACTGGCGATGCGAACTCACGCCTTTCTCGCGACGTATACACTTGTAGAAATGCAACGTTTGCTGTTTTATGGGAACCTTTGTTGCTATGGGTATTTACAGCGCTAAATCCAGTAATAGTAATGTTACTGGGGATTGGACTCAGGAAAGGGAATTTAAATTATAGTATGGAGGGCCTAATATTTAATTTATTACATATATATATATATATATATATATATATATGCTAGTGCTGTATTCTACCGTCTCATCAATCTTAGCGATGTGAAGAGGGATTTTCAATCACTTATCTCACACCACCGTGGCTAACAGCTTACTCATCTTTATCTCACCAATAAATGAAATATTATGCCTCAGTAGATAGAGTATGCTTCAAGTATAACAAACAACCACGTATCTTTCAATGAGAGAGGTAATGGAAAATTCTCAAGAAAAATGAGAGAACCTGCTCTGGATTAATACAGCCAGTTTCGAATAGTATTCAATAAATGATAGATTATGTTAGATATTTTGTGAGATTCGGGATGTCATAAGAGAAAAGAAAGATACTTAAAGAATAATGCTTCTAGAATCACAAGTAAGTTTCAACAATGGAGGCTTCAATAAGGGTGAAATCTTTAGAAAGTTATCAATAATTGAGAAATTATGCTTCATGAGTAAGAATAGTTGAGTACGAAATTAAATAAGAACCATAAGTCTCTCTTAGTGTGCTTCAAGTTTTAGAAGTAAGATCGAAGCACTCTAAATGGAAGAAGTAAGATTGTAATCTTTGGTGACACGAATTAAATCACCGTGTAGGAAAATATTATCCAAATATAAGAGAGTACACTTCAAATACAGAGTTAAAGAGAGAATACTTCAGCGCGTCATTAATAAACGTTATTATAGTCAGAAGAATATAATGGAGTAAAATTAACATATTCAGGATGTACAAATATATATATATATATATATATATGTAATATAACCATTTAATCTCGTTCTTAAAATGCAACCTGAAAAGGAAAACTAGCTCAAATTTACATGGCTGGAGCTAGACTCAGCCTGAAAGGAATTAAAATTTTGAAGCAGTCGGGTCGAATCGTTTCATTTAAGCGACAGAAAAATACGTACATTCATTTCAGATGCTCGGAGCGAAGTGTAATATCACCTTTCAACCTTACGCGCTAGAAGCGACGTACATGTGCCTGTTATTTTGAAGTGTCAGCGGAATTTGGGACTGGCGATGCGAACTCACGCCTTTCTCGCGACGTATACACTTGTAGAAATGCAACGTTTGCTGTTTTATGGGAACCTTTGTTGCTATGGGTATTTACAGCGCTAAATCCAGTAATAGTAATGTTACTGGGGATTGGACTCAGGAAAGGGAATTTAAATTATAGTATGGAGGGCCTAATATTTAATTTATTACATATATATATATATATATATATATATATATATGCTAGTGCTGTATTCTACCGTCTCATCAATCTTAGCGATGTGAAGAGGGATTTTCAATCACTTATCTCACACCACCGTGGCTAACAGCTTACTCATCTTTATCTCACCAATAAATGAAATATTATGCCTCAGTAGATAGAGTATGCTTCAAGTATAACAAACAACCACGTATCTTTCAATGAGAGAGGTAATGGAAAATTCTCAAGAAAAATGAGAGAACCTGCTCTGGATTAATACAGCCAGTTTCGAATAGTATTCAATAAATGATAGATTATGTTAGATATTTTGTGAGATTCGGGATGTCATAAGAGAAAAGAAAGATACTTAAAGAATAATGCTTCTAGAATCACAAGTAAGTTTCAACAATGGAGGCTTCAATAAGGGTGAAATCTTTAGAAAGTTATCAATAATTGAGAAATTATGCTTCATGAGTAAGAATAGTTGAGTACGAAATTAAATAAGAACCATAAGTCTCTCTTAGTGTGCTTCAAGTTTTAGAAGTAAGATCGAAGCACTCTAAATGGAAGAAGTAAGATTGTAATCTTTGGTGACACGAATTAAATCACCGTGTAGGAAAATATTATCCAAATATAAGAGAGTACACTTCAAATACAGAGTTAAAGAGAGAATACTTCAGCGCGTCATTAATAAACGTTATTATTAGTCAGAAGAATATAATGGAGTAAAATTAACATATTCAGGATGTACAAATATATATATATATATATATATATATATATATATATATATATATATATATATATATGTAATATAACCATTTAATCTCGTTCTTAAAATGCAACCTGAAAAGGAAAACTAGCTCAAATTTACATGGCTGGAGCTAGACTCAGCCTGAAAGGAATTAAAATTTTGAAGCAGTCGGGTCGAATCGTTTCATTTAAGCGACAGAAAAATACGTACATTCATTTCAGATGCTCGGAGCGAAGTGTAATATCACCTTTCAACCTTACGCGCTAGAAGCGACGTGCCTGTTATTTTGAAGATATATATATATATATATATATATATATATATATATATATATATATATATATATATATATATATATATATATATATATATATATATATATATATATATATATATATATATATATATATATATATATATACATACATATAGAGTGGAATTACGATCGATCATTCTCCGAATCATCGTATTTCCGCATGTGTCATTTATTTCACCCAGTCCCGACGATCATATTGTTCTGTTATGTTCCCGCATCTATCGTTCAATTGGTCCCTTGAAAAACGATGTATCGAGATTCCACTATATACATATATATATATATATATATTGTTCATAAATTTCCTTCACCTTGTTCTTATTAGTCTAAAAGCATTATACGTGTAATGTTTTATGCCTACACGTAACTACATTCATTAATAAACATTCGCGAGCTGAATTACACTTTACTCATGCTTCATAATTTATGACTTGCGATGTTCAATCTGTGTTTTTGTTTATTACTTTAATTTGATTGATAAATCCCAGGGCGTGAAAATTAATTTGCTTAAACACTGAACTTTCAGACCAACTAATGTAATTTCCTTCAAATGGAAACAAAGTTTCTTCGGTAGTCAGAGAATTAGAATTAATGCAAAGTAATTTTCTCTTAGAATACTATACGGAGAACTAAATTATCCTTGAAGATATTGTTACAGGTTACGCATTTAAGTAAAATTAGGATGAATAATTAAACTATCTAACCGTAAATACGTATCGTAATAATTTTTAATAAGATAAATATAAAGTAATAAGGGTATGTTTTCTGGGCTTTAACAGTTTTGGCTTCTTACTGCGTTTTAAAATATTAAAATTTGTTGCACTCAGTATTAGATTAAGTTTCATGTTAATTCACGGAATTTTTCCTAATCTTCTTCCTGTTGGGGAAAGAGAATGGAAAAATATAATTAGAGGAATCATGTTCTTTGGAATTAACTCGCTAAGTAATTTGTCTTAATTTCTAGGAAGAACAGAAATAATTAAATTTCAAGGAGGGTAATGTATGTGTACCTATAACCTTCCATTACAGAGTTTTAGGCTTTACTCTAAAAACTTAAGTTATCTGCTTGCGTTGAAGTGGCTGTTTTGGAGCAAAATTTCGAATTTTTTTTATTGCTCTATATCAGTGGTTCTTAACCGGGGGGTTCGGGTAACCCTGGGATGGGAGAGAAGGTTCCAAATTTTTAATGAAAATTACCAATAGAGTGAATCATTTGATGTATACTTTTAGACGGGAAATATAAGCAAAATTTATATTTGGATACTCAATTAATTTTTGTTTTACCCAAATTCAATGGATGGCAACGTTTTATTAAAAAACGATCTCATCGCAATAGGAGCTAATGCCCGTATTGAAATGGAATTTGAAAAAAAAAAACTGGACTTAGAACAGTTCTGGGGTATGCAGTTAGAACTTTATTCAGAATTGGCAAAAGCAGCATTAGACATTTTTACCATTTTCCGACACTTACCTTTGTGAATTGAGTTTGTCATCCAATTTGCACATGAAAACAAAGGCCAGAAATCGTTTAAATGCATCTGATTACTTACGTGTGGCACTTTTAAAAAAAAGAACCTCGCTTTAAAAGGATAATTATGAACAAACAACAACAACGTAGCCATTAAAAAGGTAGATATTGATTTATATGTAATAATATAGTATGTATTGTAAATGCATCCATTTTTTTTTATGCAATAAATAAATTTTCGTGCAACAAATGTATTTTTCTAAATTAAAAAAATAGAAACACATTTTTCAAGTGGGTGCTAGGGATTATTTTCAGATTCAAGGGGGTGTTGACTATTAAAAATGTTAAGAACCACTGCTCTATATCATAGGCCAATCTTTTAGGATTCTAAAACTACTTTACTTTGAATCGTGCGATCGTTGGATGAAAACTTATGGGTAATTTAATAAACCGTAAGTGATATTTAAAGACCGGAAGTAGCATCTTCAAATGTATTATCTAGAAAACGTATTTTCCAGTTACTTTCGTAAAAGAAAAAGCTAATAATTTGAAAGGTTTTCAATACATTTCAATGGAATTTTGCAATACTGTTTTGCATATTACTAACTATGTTTTGAACTTAAAGTAAAGCTATATGTGCTAATTTAATCATTCAACAGGTACAGGTACTTAAAAAAAGATTAAAAAAATCAGTGTTTTTTGACTTATTGGTGTATTTCAATGATTTTTGAAGTATTGTAAAACTTATACTTCAGAATACAGGTAAGTGTCACATTAGTATAGAGTATAAGGGAAATTAAAATTTATTTAGTTGAATTGACTGTCGGGTCTCTGTCGTAAGCTCTAAATTGTACTAAAAAATTATAATAAATTCCCTATTTTTTTAATGTTATGAAATTTATACCAAAGATATATTTGTTTTGTTGATTTTATATCCTATTTGAACTAAAAATATATGAGTCAGTACTGTATTGCTTTTGAAAAAAAGTGCTCCGTACGTAGACAAATTCCTTAAATGGTTTCAATACATTAAAAATTTATAATTTAAGACTAAATTACTGATGTGATTTTATATCACATTTGAACTAAAAATACATGCATTTAATCAGTACTGTATATATAAAAAAAACACTCCAAACGTAGGCAGATTCCTTAAATGGTTTCAATACAATTACAATTTATAATTTAAGACTAAATTACGGATGTGATTTTATATCACATTTGAACTAAAAATATATGTATTTAATCAGTTTTGTACATTTTGAAAAAAACACACTGAACGTAGGCAGATTCCTTAAATGGTTTCAATACATTAAAAATTTACAATTTAAGATTAAATTACTGTATTTTAGTGAAGAAATTTAGTAATCTATAAAATGTGACATCTGAAAAAAAATTACCAGTTGTGTACCTGGTTCAAATATTTTAACTCTTTGGACCAAATGGGTTATAAAATCATGAAAACAAATAGGATTTTGGTAGAAATTTCATAACATTTTAAAATAGAGGGGATTTTTTATGAATTTTTATTACAATTGAGTGCTTAAGCTAGAGACCCTTCACTCCATTCAACTAAATATATTTTAATTTCCTTTATAATCTATACTACTGTGACGCTTTCCTGTGTTCTGAACTCAAATTTTTAAAATATTCCCAAAATCACTGAAATACAGTGAAAACACCACTTATATATTTTCAAAGTTATCTATTTATAAGTACATGTACCTGTAGAATTATTAAATTAGAACATATAACTTAGCTTTTAGATCAACACATAGTTAATAATAAGTAAAACACTACTGCAAAATGTCATTGAAATGTTTTAAACGATTAGCGTCCTTTACACGTACGCCCTTTCGCAAGTGCTTGGAGCGTACGGGATTGCGCGCAGGAAAACTTGCAGTACGCTCCAAAGCAGCTCTCCCTTCCTCTCCTTTCACACGTGCACTGAATCGCGTGGGATTGTGGCTTCACGCGGGAAAGAGCGTACGTGTAAAGGGCGCTATTGGCTTTCTCGTTTACAAAAAGAACTGAAAAATGAGTTTTCTAGAAAATGCATTTAAAAATACTATTTCCAGTCTTTTAATATCATTTTTGGTTTATGACATTGGACATAAGTTGTCATCTATTGATGGAAAGAATACAAGTAACGCAAGTAACAAATTTGGCCTTTGAAATAGAGCAATAAAGTAATTCGTATTTTTGCACCTAAACCGCCATTTTAACTTATGCATATGCGTTAAGTTTTGAGATTTTATCTGCCGGACCACCTCAAATAGAAAAAAAAATCGGCAGAGAGAAAATTAAAATTTTGGTTAGTTCTTTAACATTTATATTACTCTTATAAAGATTGTGTTACAGTAAATTGAGCTTTAAATCTATTTCTCTTTATAATAGTCTTATATCTTGTATAAATGCTTTTGACATAAACATTATATTAATAGGAAAAAATAAGAGTATTTCACTCTAATACCCTAAAGCGAGAATTTTTCGGTTAAAACAAATTAAAAGTATGTTTATAGAAACGTTAAGTATAACGCATGAGAAAATTAATATCTTGTAGGTGTGACGTTAGAAAGTTTTAGAGCACAAATTTATTTTTTGCATTCTGCATAGATAGACACCCACGTTAAGTGATGTAGAAGTGTATTCACATAGCGTTAAGCGGATTCATGGTACCCCGGTTTAAACTCACTTCCATTGAGCCTACAATTTTCAAAAGAGTGCCGTAAGATGTTTTTGTTTTTGTTTTTAAAGACATTTCAGTAAACTTATTTACGTGTTTTGCGTAATATCCATTGCAAATGAAGTTATTCGAAATTAAAGTAACTTAGGAGAAAAATGGGTACGAAATATGTTAAAATATTCAACATAATAATTTAATATAATTTAACATGCTTAGTGTTTCCCACAGTTTTTTTCGATGTTACGAAAAATATATGACAGGCGAAGTTTATGTCATTTTTTTGGCAGCCTATAACATCTGACTGTATCAAACATAATTTTTTTCTTATTTTTCTGTTGGCAAACATTTGTCAGTAAGTATTTTGAAATATTTGAGGAAGAGGAACTGTTATAGAAATATGTTCCCCAAGGGATATAATCAGTTTTATAACAATAACATCGAGTTGTTAAAAAAGTTTTATAATAGATTAAACATATCCAAATATAGTTCAGGCAAGCTAGCCAGTAACTTACTGAATTTTAAAATCCTCATTGAAGGAAGTCTTTTTCGAAGAAGAAATGAAGAAATTTTCGAAATTTTGAATCATTTCAACGTATATACCTTAATAATAAACTTTCATTACATGCTATGAATCCATATATTTTTGTTTCTAATGAGATAGTTATTGTCAAGTAACCTTTAAAAATGAAAAGCTTTAAAAAAATGACAAAAGGAGTGCCGTTGAAAGTTTTCATTACGTTTTAAACTAATTTATAATTTTTTTTTTATTCAAACGAATAATTGATATAGAATAACGTTATTTAATCTTAGAAAATTTTATATTTTAAGAGAAAATTATTCATTTGTAAAGATCCATAGTAGGTGACTAACAGAAAGTGTTGATAACCTTAACACTACAACATCCTTTTTCAGTTAAAAAATGTCTTTGAATGAAAAAAAAAAACGGTGAAAGGTGAATTAAATTAACACGTCTCGCAACAACAAGCAAAAACATGTATACAATATGTCTTTTTATAGACAGATATTAATTATATTTATGAAGCCCTGGAAGAAAATTTTCTCTGATGTCAAATTGTTATACTAAGCAAAGTTGGTTTAATGAGGAACTTTCTTTAAATGTTCGAACGATTTATATATATAACTAATATATATTCAGATTAAAAGCTTAAAAATTAAACTAATGTGTGTCTATAAAGATACATTTTTATAGACCCATATTAGTAATATTTATGAAGACCAGGAAGACAATTTTCTCTCATGTCAAATGTCTACACCAGGGGTGGACAACCATTTTGGGAAGAGTGCCTCTATCTGAAAAAAAAAATATTATGCGTGCCACTTCCAACTTTTCTAACATACAAAAAATATAAAAAGGTAAAAATGTTATTTATAGGCTGATTATTGAGTTTTTACACAAATAATACATTTTTTTTTTATCTGAGTAGTGGAGATTTAAAAAATAAAATAATAAGTAAAACAAAAGTACAAACTTAGGTTTTATTGTTAATAAACATTTTTAAAAGTACAGTCAGTTAGGTTATGTATAAAATAAAATGAATAACTTGAAATATTTAATTCTAAATAACTATTAAACAGTCAGTACTTCATTTATGTCGCTTTTGAATTTGTAGTTTTTTTACCAAGTCATCTACATTAAGATTAGTTCTTGAAGATGCTAACAAAATTAGGTGTTTTAGGTGCATATCAGTTAATCTTGATCGATATTTTGATTTTATTATGTTCATAATAGAAAACATTTGTTCAGAAACATATGTTGATCCAAACCTTCAACATTACCTGACAGGCAAATCGTGTAAATTTGGAAATGACCCCGCTGTCTTAGCGCAACGTTGTACTGGTGTTAAGCAGTGCCGCTTTCCAGCGCTGTTATTTTCAGAAGCGTATGAGTAGGGTTTTTACAGATTTCGACAAATTATTATTTTTTTCAAATTACTTAATTTTTCAATAAGTCTCCGCGTTCCACTGTTAAAACGCTGCCGTGCCACACTGTGGCACGCGTGCCGCGAGTTGGCCACCCCTGGTCTACACTAAGCAAGGTAGGTTTAATGAAGAAAGTTCTTTAAATATCTGGAGGATTTATATACCGGCTGACCATAATTAAAACACACCTACTGAGAGCTCTCTCTAAGCTTCAAATTTTGTACACGTACTATTCAAGACATGGGGAAACGGATTACGCAAAAAGAAAAATTGTTCCAGAAACACCGATAGGTGGCGCTGCACAAGAGAAAATATGAAAAAAGACAAAAAAGTAATAATAAAAATAATTTTTTTAAAAACTTATGCGATATTAAATTTTTGTCAGATTCTGGGGAGCGACGAAGGCCATTTCCACCTCAGTGAAACAGTGAAGACCCCATAACTGTTGCATTTGGCATACGGAAAATACCCGTACCTTCCAAAAGATTCTACTCCACCGACCGAAAGTTACAGTCTGGTGTAGATTCACAGTCACATTCATTCTGGTACCTTTCTTTTTCGAAGAGGCTACTCGCAATGTCCCCAAGACATGCCCCGTGATGGCCAACAGGTACAAAAGGATGCTCGAAACTTTTGTTGTACCCCATTTGAAACAGCGGCAATGTCTTGACTCAATTGCTTTTATGCGAGATGGAGCGCCTCCACAGATTGGACTCTGTGTACACCAGTGCCTTCTTCAACGTTCCACTAAGGACAGAATAATCAGTCGTGCGTTTCCGAAATCCTGGCCATCTTGTTCTCCAGATACTAATCCGTGGGATTTTGGGGTATGGGGACACTTGTTTGGAAAATCTTGTTTATCGAGGACATCTGGTGTCCGTGGAAGACATGAAGGTATCTCTCTGTGTGTGAGAAGCATTTTAGTCGACCAGTTACGATCCGCAGTTGAACAATCTGTCCACAGACTGCAGTTTTTTACATCTTCAAGAAGGGAACTACGTATACTGAGCAGCATTCCCCCCGCCAATAAGGTCCCTGTAACGTGAATGTTTGATGCCTTCAAATGAAATGCGTTTAAAATGTGTTTTTTCGCCTTTTCAGTCATGTCCGTTTGTGAAGCGCCGCCTATCGGAGTTTCCCATGTCTTGGATAGTATGTGTACAAAATTTGGAGCTTATACACTGAGTAGTTCAACATATAGAGAATTTTGAGTAGGGGTTTCTTAATTATGGTCACCCGGTATATATATATATATATATATATATATATATATATATATATATATATATATATATATATATATATATATATATTCAGATGAATAGCTAATAAATTTAACTAATGTGTGTCTATAAAGAGGCCTTTTTATGGACACATATTAGTTATATTTATGAATCATGGGAAGAAAATTTTCTCTCATGACAAATGGTTAAACTAAGGAAGGTAGGTTTAATGAGGAGGAGCTCTATTTAAATGTCTGAATGATTTATAAATGTAATTAATATATATTAAGATAAGTAGTTTATAAATTTAACTAACGTGTGTCTATAAAAATGCTGTTTTATAGAAACAAATTAGTTATATTTGTTAAGATCGGAAACAAAACTACCCATGTAGTCAGATGGTTACACTAAGCAAGGTAGGTATAATGAGGAGGAGCTCTCTTTAAATGTCTGAACGATTTATATATGTAATTAATATATACACTGCTCAAAGCAGTTAGGGGAGCACATGGTTTTAACGAAATTACGCAAATACTTAGACCGATAAGTAACATAAAATAAATCACCCATAATTTAAAGCCTAGCAGGAAACAGAATAAGAAAACTTCATATCCAAATCAAAGTTCATGACGTCAAAAACTGGAAAAAGAAAATAAGGGCGGAAATCGGGATGTTTCAGGAACGTCTGTTTCATTGCCTTAACATGCAAATTCGATTGCTCAGTTATTCTTTTTGAGAAAAGGTGACTTGAAAATGTCTCAACAACGTGATTTACCGGAATCCATGGCTTGGCGTATTATAGGCAGACTTGAATCCGGGGAAACACAACGTAGTGTCGCGGACGCTGTTGGAG
Source organism: Dolomedes plantarius (assembly GCA_907164885.2). Taxonomy (NCBI): domain Eukaryota; kingdom Metazoa; phylum Arthropoda; class Arachnida; order Araneae; family Dolomedidae; genus Dolomedes; species Dolomedes plantarius. The sequence goes on from OU015490.1 coordinate 97,071,910, forward strand.
TCGCCAGAAGTGTCGTTGCAAGGCTGTGGAATCGATTCCAAGAAACAGGGAATGTTAGACGTCGACCAGGGCAAGGTCGGCCACGGGCAACTATAGCAACTAATGACCGGTACATACTGTTATCAGTTCGTCGAAACAGAACAGACAATACTACTAAGCTGCAAAGACAGTTGTTCTTGGCAACAGGAAAAGGGTGTCCAGCCAAACAGTACGTAATAGGCTTCATCAGGGAGGTCTCTATGCACGTAGGCCAATGGTCTGCATTCCGTTGACCTCGTGCCACCGTGCGGCCCGAAGAAGATGGGCTGCTGAACATCGAGATTGGGAGCAACATGATTGGATAGGAAACAAAACTGCCCAAGTAGTCAGATGGTTACACTAAGCAAGTTAGGTTTATTGAGTAGGAACTCTCTTTAAATGTCTAAACGATATATATATATATATATATATGTAATTAATATATATATTCAGATAAATATTTTATAAATTTAACTAACGTGTGTCTATAAAAATGCTGTTTTATAGAATCAAATTAGTTATATTTATTAAGATCGGAAACAAAACTACCCATGTAGCCAGATGGTTACACTAAACAAGGTAGGTTTAATGAGGAGGAGCTATCTTTAAATGTCTGAACGATTTATGTATGTAATTAATATATATTCAGATAAATAGTTTATAAATTTAACTAATCTGTGTCTACAAAAATGTTGTTTTATAGAAACAAATTTGGTATATGTGTCAAAATCAGAAACAAAACTACCCATGTAGTCAAATGCGAACGGTAAGCAATGTAGAGTTCAATGAGCAGTTTTCTTTAAAAATCTGAATGGTTCATATAATGTTATTTATAATAGATTGATATAAGCGATCTTAATCAAAAAGGAAGAACTTTATCCTCTGCAAAGAATTATTATAACAATATAGTATAAAAAGTTATTTAATGATTGAACACAAAGAAAATATTCTTCAACGATCCATAGAGTGGGACTTACCAGATATTTCTTATTCATGGTAATTGTTTCTTTAAATGTTTAAATTATTTAAATAGCTCTGTACGCAAATCAAATTAAATATGTCTATAGAATCAAAATAACCTAATGAAAAGGAATTAATTTTGTTTCCTCCAAAGTAAATAAATTAGAGAAAATAAAGGCGGAATTTTATTTTTACATTTTTTTAAATGTTAATTATGCAAGAGATAAAGCAAAGCGTGAAATCTTCTCTAATGATTCATATTATACGATGCCTTGGAGAATACTCTTAATGGAGAATTTTTCCATAAATAATTTGATTACTAATGTAATTTTGTATTAAATGAGCTTAATTATACACAGAGCAATGATCCATTTTGTATTTTAGGAATGAATAAATATTTTCTAATATAATAAACAAAAAATAAAGAGTGAAATCTTATCTAATAATCCACATAAGTATCAGATAATATTTTAGATTTTCTATCTTTAAAAATAATAACTTTTCTTATAAACTGAGTTTAATTACACCAGGGATGAAAAAAGTAGTAAAAAATGTAAAAATACTAATTTTAAAGATTTTTTTATAAGTATAAAAGGCTTGACTGCTGCAAGAAATTACCTTCAGTGTCATTAAATTATGATGTTTTATTTTAAATGCAAGTATAAGCAATTTAGTATATCTGTTATGACATAACAGGCGATGGCCGAATAGCTAGGCCGTTGGCATTCGGTATCAAAGTATGTGGGTTCGGGTATCACGTTTGGCACAGATGTCTGTAGTTGTTCGGGAACGACTTAAAGGCTGCTTTTTACTAAACCTATTGGATTCATTCACCTCAATGGCGAAGATCGGTCGTCTATTTACAGCTACACGAATGCTTAAAATCCAATAAAAATGGTGTTTTCAGATACTCTGAACATACCTGAACCTTGCAACAGGATTCATTTTATAAATTTTGTCCACCAAAGGTATTTATGAACGTTTAAAACACACTATACGAAATTTTCTGCCTGAAGAATTTAAATTTTAAAATTTTATTTGCATTTTTTTTAAACAAAAATTTCCTCAAGGTGTAAAATTTCTTTCTCTATTACGGAGTACAATTAAAAAATTTCTTGAAATCCAATTCGGCACGTTGGACAAATTTTCTCCATAGGTTATCTTTGAGGTGAGAGAATCCAATAGGGTTAGTACATAGCTGCCTTAAGCAGTAGATCCCAGTCTAATAAACCTCGTGTAGCAAAAAATGACTGTTGCGCTCTAATCCAACCACCCTATAATAACCATAAAAAACGAGTTTTCTGGGATTTCGCTCGTGTATTAATATCGTGTATACTTGGTTGTTTAAAATTTATCATTTTAAACAACCAAGTATCCTTAAATTAATATTTAGATAACTATTTTAATTCTGAAAAAAAAATAAATAAAATAATATAATTTCGTTAAATTTTTACTGAAGCCACTTGCATTACATGGGTGAAATTTCACCCCAAGCTATCAAATTTACGCATGTAATTGTTGCAGATTGCAAGGAATGAACTATTACCTAAATATTCTAATATTGTGCACGATGAAGTACGGTGTCCAACAGATGATAAAGCTGGCTATTATACAAACTGTTAGTTTCAGAGTTTTTATCTTTGCCCTGGGTATCGTCGAAGCAGCATTGAAAGATCTTCTAAGGCGAATGGTCGAGTGGATACTACAACCATCATCACACCCGCAACCGTGGAGGGCAGTTGTTCGGCTGCTCTCTTGACCAGCTGCCCAAACTGTCCTCAAGACGTTTATGTAACAGTAGCTGATGCAAGCTGCTGGAACGACAAGTATGTAAAACGTGAGCCAGGTGAAGTATACTTTCCGTTGCCATGGAGCGGTGTAGCCCCGACTTACACACTCGTAGCGGACACGCCCCGTTTCTGTGATGCCATTTTCTCTCTGTAGAGGAGAAGAAAGATAATTAACACGTTTGAAATTTAAATATCATATCAGGATATTTTAGTATACAATGGCTGGAAGGAGTAATAAAGTCATGTTTGAGAAAGGAAGATTAATGAAGAGTCAAAAACTGAATTCTATTTCTATTGCATTGGCAGGAATACAGAACAAAGTCCAGGGTCGTTATTTTCTTAAAATGAAATTTTGAATTCTAGGTTCGTAACAACTAACTGTTTTCATTTCTGAAATGTATTTGGGATTCCATTTTTTTATTTATGTGCATTTCGTAAAGCTTTTATTCTCCAATGTATTATTGTATAAATACCATTAAACAAATGAAAAACCAGATGAAAATCTAAAAATTTCTATTGAAAAAATTTAGATTTCTATTCCATAAATGCCGTTAAAAAATGAAAAAACGGAAGAAAATCTAAAATTATTCTACTGTAAAAAATTTAGATTTCTATTGTATAAATACCATTAAACAGTTGAAAAAACCTCATGAAAATCTAAAAATTTCTATAGAAAAAATGTAAATTTCTATTGTATAAACACCATTAAACAAATGAAAAACCAGATGAAAATCTAAAAATTTCTATTGAAAAAATTTACATTTCTACTGTATAAATACCATTAAAAATGAAAGCCAGTTTTGAAAATTAAAAAAATTGCTGTTGAGAAAAAAGCTCTCCTATTAGCACAGACAGTAGCAAAGCCGTTGAATTAACCACGCAACGAGTCACATAGGTCATTGCGGGGTAAAAATTCGACAGCAATTTCTAGTCTCTTTGTGACCTATTAGAAAATTTTCCCTTGTGGATTCCCTACGAAGTCTCATCTACAATATGAGACTATGCCTGTATTTAACGTCACCATATGACCTCATATACAGTCAAAGCGACTTCATACCAAAGTCATACCTTAATATAATGCTCCTTCATACCGGTATATAGTAACTTATCCGGAATGTCGTTCATATGTATCTTACCTCAAGTTTCTGTGTCATTAAAGTAACATGGAATTCTGGTAATGCTATTACTGTGGTCTTTTTGCTGAAATTTTCATTTTCGTGATTAGGAAGCGTTTAACAATAATATGCCTTTGGAATTTATAAAAAATATATAAATTTTCAAACTCTTTAAAGAGTTTAAAGGAGAAATATTTTTTTAGGAATGAGCATAGCTTAAGGAAACGTTTTTTCAAAATTTTTTAATCAAAAATCTTCAGAACAATTTATTAAAAATTGATCCAGAGAAATCCTTATAAAATTTCATCGAGACACCTTTCAAGGAATTGTAGATAAATCCCTCTAAAGACGAAAAAACCTGAAAAATATATTATCGGTAGAATATTATGCATCAGGGTTGCTGTGTACTAACTCTATTGGATTCACGCACCTCATTGTTAAAATATGGAGGAAATTTGTCAACTATTTACAGCTACATAAATGCTGGTAATCAAATGAAAATGGTATTTTCAGATAGCCTGAACTTTTCTACTCCTTGCAATTGATTAATTTTACAAATTTCGTCCACCAAGGTAATTTAGGATCGTTTAAAAAACACTACACAAGATTTTGTCCGCGAATAGTTTAAATGTATTTTTTTTTTTGCATTAAAAGAACCTCAAGGTGTAACATTTCTTTCTCTATTACGCAGTACAATTAAAAAAATATGTAAATCCAATTCGGCACATTGGGCAAATTTTTTCCATATGTTAACGTCTAGTTGAGCAAATCCAATAGGGTTAGTATAGTACACAGTAGCCTTAATGCATATTGTCAAGAAAATATGGTCTTTTATCAAAGAAATGAGATAATGTCCCAAACGTACAAACATAGCATCCGAAATTTCAATCTGTCACATCGGAATGAATATCTGATTTTCAGTGTCATGCATACATGTTAATTATACGTGCATTAAATTATTGGTCGTACAGAATCTTTAATAAATATCAGATAAATCCTTCTATAATTTATTAATAAAGTATTCAATAATTACAAATTCTTACAGAGGGAAGTAACGATAAGCGGTGTGAATAACAAGTATTCTTCAAACAAAACCGGAGTAATCTGCAAAATAAACCGAACGCAATCAGTCTTCAGCAAATATTCAATTCCGGTAATTTAGGAGACACAAGATCCGGTGTTTGCTTTCTATGAGAGTTTGTAAACACGCCAATGTGTTTTCTCCTGCTGTAGCTAAATAAGACCACGAAAAACGGGTTTTTTAACCCGCAAATTACGACAGTCTAACCCTCTTTCCCCCTCTGTTTTAATGCTTCTCTCGCTGTTAGAATGTTTTATTTTTCTCTGCATCAAATTGTGGGAGATTTACATAACATACGTTTCTTAAGATGAAGTAAAAAGAATTAATGTTCATGAAACCGGAAATGTTTTCCATTCTCTTCAATGTAGGCTGTTGACTTGCATTCTAAGTCTAAATACAAATTTTAAAAAAATATGGAGATTAATTTTTAAAAAATACAAAAAAATATCTACTTATTATGTAAATAAATATTATTTTTTATTTTTAGTCACGAAACTTATGCGTGATTTGTCAGGTAGAATTCTTTTGTATTTAAAATAAAAAGTATTGCATTTAGTATCTGCTAGGAAAAGAAGTTATAATTCTTGTATCTTTATATTTACAGTTCCATATATATACTAATAAAAGTAATAAAATTCAACTAGCAACTCTTAAATAATTTATCACCTTTGTTCTACAGTAAACCAAGAAATGGAGAAAATATGATGAAATATATAATTACAATCTGAATTTTATGAACAAGAAAATTACGATGAAACTAATTACAAAACAATCAAATTTGTTATTAAAATTTCGAGCGTGGTAAATTAATTTAATGAGAATTCAGTTTTGATTTTATAAAAATTTCTTCAATGGCAAAGGCACATATACCACAGAACAATAATGTAAAGAAATACATCACATAAATATATAATAGTAATAATAATAATAATGGTTATTATCTTTATTTTTAAGAATAGCTTATAAGATTATGTTTACATATAATATGTGAAAAAGTAATTGACTTGTAACAACAAAATAAATAATTCTAAAAAATATTGAATATTTCACTAGACAAATAATATAAAAGGTATATGAGAAATATTGAATAGGTTGGAGTTGCAATGATGTAAAGAGTCCTTCTCTCCGTCTGTCACATTCTTTTAAATAATTAATTGATTTATATATATATATAATGAAGAGCCAAGAAAACTGATACAAGCGTGCGTATGCAAAAACTGGAGATACGCAACTTGTCAGCGAAACGCGAATCGGTGGGCGGCACCTACATATACATATATATGTATATATATACATATATATATATATATATATATATATATATATATATATATATATATATATATATATATATATATATATATATGTATATATATATATATATATATATGTATACCCAACAAACACAAGACTGACGGCAACTTGACGGGCCGTTTCTGGAAGCGCCGGTAGAACGATAGGCTCGGGGAAAATGATCCGTACCGTTGCCGGGTGATTTACGAATCTCCGACGCGGAATCCCGTAGCGTGTACCCGTTTGAGGGCCGGTGATGGTTGGATAGGAATCTACCCGAAACCGCTCTCCCTGTAACGTCCCGGAATCGATAGTCCGATTCGTAACCACAAGTAACAGAAATCTGCATCAGAATTATGGATTTGAAAGGGAAGGCGAAGATTAGATTAAACAGACTTTTCATAAATATTTATTTCACTTTTGTGAACTTTCTCAACTTCTTTTGCACGAAAAATTCACATAATTTTCCTTGTATGAAACGATTGAATTATATCAGAAGTATACGGCTGACATAATATAATCTTTCGGTTATACTATGTGATATATGCATAATATATATCATCTATATATTTAATTTGCTAAGCCGACTTTTTGGGCAGTCCGTGAGAGAAAACTACTGCATCAATTTACTTCATTTTGGTCTTAAACGAAAGATTGTAATCTGTAGATTTGTTAAATTTGGTTTTTGTGACAGCAATTTCCATTAATTAGCGATAATTTACAATTGATTTTTACGCATGCTCAGTGGCATGTTTAAATATGTCTTTAGAAACTCACTGTTTCCGCGCACGCTCAGTGACATGTTTTAATGGTAAACACGTTTATTCCGAGAAGTCTCTATCTCTGCCTTATTTATTTTTATGATAATTATATTTGTGAAATACAATAGTAAACCTCATGGAAATTGTTTATTTCTTGCTGTTTAATTAGCGATAATTTACAATTTTAAAAAATTGCTTTCTGCACATACTCAGTGACATTTTTAAATCTGTCTTTAGATACTCACTAAGCGTGAAGCCGCTTAATCACAATTTGTTTCTGCGCATTATTATGATTTTCAACATTTGACAATGATGTGTTGAATATAATTTGTGTATTAGTACATTCATTTACTATCTAGCCGTCGTGTTTCGACAGACATCAACTATTGTTAGATTATATTAATTTATTTTTGGCTTTTATATAGAAATGAAATAAACATCCACTTACAAATGGATAATTTTTTCGATCAAGAGTTTATGCACAAGAGAGTAAAGAGTAGTACCTGCCTAAATTTGTTTTTCATTTTGATTAAGACGGACTTTTCGGCAGACTCTCTTGGATGCCAAAGCGGGTATCTATCTGGCGCTTCATTTCATACTCAGGTTCTCTGCGATTTACTTGGCAACCCTACCACCAGTTGCATTGGGCCAATATCAATTTCGTTAGGCGCTACATTTCGTTTTTTGGTAGACCGCTGGGTTACACTTATTTGGACTTCAAATTTTTCGGTGATGGTGTTGATAATTATTTCATGATTTAAATATTTCGTGACGCAGGAATTGGAGCCATTTTTTTATAGAAACATGACCATTTTAGCTTATTTTCGGCACTTCTTTTTCGCGGGGGGGGGGGGTAAGTATATTGATTTTGTAATGAATAACATGACCGTTTTTATTTATCAGAAGATAGATATATTCATAGCATAAAGTAAAATACTTCGAGTGACAGTTCTCTTTTAAATGAAATTGCGTCCGAATGCATTTCAATAAATGTTTAACAGATTAAACACTAAAAACATATCATACATTTTTAAACCTCTATACAGTCATAATATTGTTATTAAAATATTGAGGTACATTGAATTTTATTCGTCATTTTTACAGTATTTATTCGCATACTTTATAGCTAGTGATGTATAGAACAATAAAGAATGAATCTAGGAAATGAAATAAAAATAATTGATGACTGAAAATAAATTTCATATAGCAGACCAACGTATATGTAAATGTAGGTACAAATACTTTATAAGTTTTAACACCCATTGATATGAACTGTATTCATATTTTTCGAATATGCTTCATAAAAACAAACTCCATCTCATCAGAGATAAAATTAGAAAGTGTGTGTTTGTATGTATGTAAATGTTGACAGTGATTTAGTAGCTTTTAATGTGCTAGTAAATACAGGGCAGTTTCTAGGGTAGCTGCCATACGTGTGCGAGAATAATTCCCCCCCCCTCATACCGTATGGATTAATTGAAATTTCTCTGGAATATTTTTACCTTAAATGAAACAACGAATTACAGAAAATATTATAAATTCAGTTTATTTTTTAATTTTATAACCTAACATAATAATTATTAATGTATTGATATAACAACTAAATGAATACGTTATATTAAATACATACAACACGTATCTATTAATACATATACTTAATAAGTCAGTCAAAAAGATAATCTTTGCTTTCCTTGCTTTTTTTAATGCAAATTCTGTTATAATATCTGATCATCTATATCTTCCGAAATGTCCTTTTCGATGCTAATAATAGATAAGTCTGAAAGCCTTTCTTGTCCCATTGTAGACCTCAAATAATTTTTTATTATTTTAAGTTTTGAAAAGCTTCTTTCCCCGCTAGCCACAGTCACAGGCAATGTTAATAAAATTTGTATGGTAATCACTAAATTTGGACACAGATAGATGAGGTTGTTTGTAAATAGGTATTGAATCACATTTAACGCGTTCATTTCAAGAGAAATATAGAGGGCAATGTTGTCAGTTTCATTGCATAAATCTTCAGCTATAATATATTTTTCATTTTTAAATGGATCATGTAACATACTTTCCACATATTTACATTTTGTAGACCTATTTGATTTATCTGTTTCAAGGAAATCTGATATTGAAATAAATTCCCCAAAAATGCTCCCTAATTTCCATTTGCTTTGATTTATTACTTAATAGAACAAATCTTACTACAAGAGTAAGTCGGTCTTGGTTGCTTAGATCAGGGGTGGAATCTAAAATAGTAGAATAATATTTACAAAATTTTAAGAGTGATATTATTTCATGTCTTATTTTTTGTTCCAAAAGGGAAATAGTTCATTTTGAATATGAACACCTACAGTGGCTCCAAAATGTGTTCGTACACTTACGATTTTCAATGAAATAGGGATCTATCCATTAATTAAAATGAATATTACAGAATGGGCATTTAATAATAAGATTTATAATCTATTCTTAACAAAACTATATGAAATATTTTGAAAACATAGTAAAACTTTATTTTTAAAACACCAATAATCAAAAAGTAACAAAAACTATCTCACAAAAGTCATCGTACACTGAAATATTTTCGGATAAATTCATAACTAAAATTATCGCCTGGCGCTTTATTTTTATTTTTGAATTGTGGTGGCATTTAAAATATCAATTGGCTTTAATTTTTGCTTGCCTATTCCGTAATATTCTATTTATTATTTAAAAATGGCTTGCAAAGAAACAACAAACAGCATTGATCGAAAATTGATTATTTTTCATCATAGTTGTGGTAAATCAGTTCGGAATATTGCTAAATTACTTAATTTATCCCATTATACTGTGCAGTATGTGATAAAACGCTTTAAAGAAGAAAATCCGATCAAAATCAAGATAAGAAAAGGTCGTCCGGCAAAGTTAACAAAACGTGATGAGAGATTTTTAATTAGAAAATTTGTGAAAAATCTACGTTTGAGTGCTGTAAAACTTTCTGCAGAATTTAATGAAACATTTTCTACTTCAATTTCACCTGAAACTGTTCGACGAGTTCTCAGAGCAGCTGGATTATATGGGCGTTCTGCCCGTAGATATTTTTTGTGAGTGAGAAAAACAGAAAGCTCGGGTTTTCCTTCGCACTATCAGTGATTAATAAGCCCCAAACCTATTGGAATAATGTCTTATTTGCCGATGAAAGCAAGTTTATCATTTTTGGTTCCGATGGGCGTATAATTGTATGGAGAAGGAAAAATGAGGAACTTAATCCTAAGAACTTAGTAGAAACAGTTAAGCATGGCGGTGGAGGTGTCCTTGTGTGGGAGTGCATGTCAACATCAGGACTAAGTAATTTGGTATTTATTGATGGCATAATGAATCTTGCTGTTTATATAAATATTTTAAGAGACAATTTAAAATTATCAGCCTAAAATTTGGGTATTTGAAATTTTTAATTTTTTTAAATCAAGATAACGATCCTAAGCCCACGGCTCTCAACGTTCGCCTCTGGTGTCTCTATAATTGTCCACAAGTTTTGAAAACACCACCTCAATCGCCAGATTTAAACTTAATAGAACATTTTTGGAGAGAACTGGAGGTTCGAGTACGAAAACACGACATTTTTAAAAGAAAAAGCAAACTAAAAACAATTATGATGGAAGAATGGATGAACATTGATGCAGAAATTACAAAAGAACTAGTGCAATCTATTCCCAGACGTTTAAAAGCTGTTGTTGATGCTAAAGGATATCCTACTAAATATTAATTTAACGAAAAATTAGAATATTTTCTTATAAGTAGAGATTTTTTTACAAGTGTTCGATGACTGTTGTGGGATAAAGTTTTTGTTACTTTTTGATTACTGGTTTCTATGTTTTACTATGTTTTTAAAATATTTCATGTAGTTTTGTTAAGAATAGATTATACATCTTATTGTTAAATACGCATTCTGAAATATTCATTTTAATTAATGGATAGACCCCTATTTCATTGAAAATCGTAAGTGTACGAACACTTTTGGGAGCCACTGTAAATAATGAGGCATATTTGATGGATTTCTGCTGATTCTAGTGAGGTGCTCTGATATTTTAATGAAAAAATATCATCAAGTTTCCTTACCTGTGAAATATTTTTATTGGTCAGCAATCACAAAATCCAGCACAAAAATTAGAGACAAAAAGCTTTGTTTTTCAGTTGTTGAGGTGGACACGTTCAAAATTAATATAGTGCAAATTATCCCGGGCCGTGATTTATAGGCTCAGGGCATAAAATAGTATTTTCCAGCAACCTGACAAAAACCGCCCTAACCGACGCTATTTGATGGGTTAAAACGTGTTAAAACAAAAACGAAAAATGTATTTCCCAACTGGTTGCTACGTGGAGTACCGTTTTTAAAACCAATGTAGTTTTGTTTATTTCCAGTTATACTTGTAAAATTCATTTTTAACTCTAAGTAGTTATCTAGCATAATGATAATATTTTTATATTCATTATTTTACTAATAAATTAGTTTTAAGTTTTTTTAACCGCGCATCCGCCCCCCCCCACCTCCTCCCCCTCTCGACTTTCCAGCTGTGTGCTGTGCCTCGCTTGGGGTGGTGACATTCCTTTGTTCTCCCTGTGTCCACGGAGGGTAAAAATGTCCCTCCGTGGACATTTGCAGGTGCAAGTAGCAGAAGGAGCGTTTTCTCAGAAAGAGTATGTGTGTGTGTGTGTGGGGTGGGGGGGTGGGGGTGGTAATTCTAAAAATAGACGGGAATGGTCTTGGGCAGTCGCCAATCTTTATACAGGACGTATAAAAATTGGCGATGTTGTTTTGGCGAAACCTATGGCGCACGCTATTTATGCCAATTATATTCCGACACAGTTAATGTCTGCAGTTCTCTACATGGTTGAAAATTTTCTATCTCTCCGATGCTCGACTGTGTGGGATTTTCTTTATTTCCAACATATTTTTTAATATACCGTCATTGGACATTGACCGAGAGGTATGTTTATATTTTTTACTTGTTATTTTAAGTAAACTTCGTAAATTTTCTCGAGAAAAGAAAATTATAATATTTTCTATAGAGGAAATTTATTTCATTCTTCTCAAAGTTAAAAGTGAGGTGTAATATATATTTGAAAATCACGAATTACCCGATTATATAATCTTAATTTATATAATTTATTTGAAAATGATTTAAAATTAAAATTGAATGTAGTTCAATGTTTTATAAATTTTGTTCAGTCCTTTTTTCAGTCTTATCGTATTCAGCAATATAAGACTGTAGGATGACAGAATATTATTATTTTTATCACCAAAGAATAAACTTATCAAGACGTATTTGAAGATGTCTCAAAACAAAATATTTCTTGAACAGCTAAGCTTTAACAATGAACCATTCTTTGATATGCAAAACTATGAAATTTTTTCACTTGTCAACTACTAAAAAAGTACTGAACAAAATTTATAAAACATTGAACTACTTTCAATTTTAATTTTAAATCATTTTCAAATAAATTATAACAATTAAAGTTGTATAATCGGGTAATTCCTGGTTTTCAAATATATAATACACCTCACTTTTAACTTTGAGAAGAATGAAATAAATTTACTCTATGGAAAATATTATAATTTTCTTATCTCGAGAACATTTACGAACTTTACTTAAAATAACATGTACAAAATATAATTTTAAGGGATTATTCTGAACAAAAATTTTAGGTTTTAGCAGAGATTAATATTTTCTATTACCAGAAAATACACGAGAAAAAGAGAAAAGTTAAAAATATTAATACTAGTTATACATGGAGAGCCAGAAAAAAAAAGAAATAAAGTGTAAGGGTAGATATCAGATGTTATATATATATCAAGTATTATATATATAACATCTGATATCTACAGATATATATCAGATATATATCATCTGATGTATATCAAATGTTATCATAAACACTGTTATCACAAGTACTGTTATCATAAACGATCTCATTAATAAAAATAAAAAGCATGTGAAAGGAAGGGGTCTAAGAAAAACTTAGAAAATCTGTCGGAATTCCAATTATGGCCCAGCACTGGAAAGTAACCCTGATCGAAGGCGCTTTGATGGTTTCGAGATGGGTATTTGACGGCCTGTCGACACGAATTATTGCTCCCGTAACCGACCCGTCAGCCTCCGGCAATGGTGAGGCGGTATGTCCACATCGACGGGAACTTCGCGGTTCAATCACGGTACGCAGTCGGATGCACGATAGCTTCATTGTTACCGGAAGTGGCCCAGCACTCGACGGGGAAGTCGCGGGCGAGAGGACAAGCCCGTGACGGATCCGATACTGACCTAATGCGCCTGCCCGGCAATGGAGAAATCGGCTGGCCGGAATTATCCGGCCCCGGCCCGATGCCTCTGTGTTTGTTGGGTATATATATATGTATATATACATATGTATATATGTATATATATATATATATATGTATATATATATATATATATATATATATATATATATATATATATATATATATATATATATATATATATATATATATATATATATATATATATATATACACATATATACATATGTATATATACATATGTATATATATATATATATATATATATATATATATATATATATATATATATATATATATATATATATATATATATATATATATATATATATATATATATATATATATACATATATATATATATATATATATATATATACATATATATATATATATATATATATATATATATATATATATATATATATATATATATATATATATATATATATATATCTATATACATATATACATATGTATATATACATATATATATATATATATATATATATATATATATATATATATATATATATATATATATATATATATACATATATATATACATACATATATATATATATATATATATATATATATATATATATATATATATATATATATATATATATATATATATATGTATATATATATATATATATATGTATATATATATATATATATATATATATATATATATATATATATATATATATATATATATATATATATATATATATATATATATAATTATTTGAAAGTACGAAATGTAAACTTGTATCTAAGGAATGAACAGTCTGGTGCTAAATGTTTGACTCTAAAATGTTAGATTTTACAAAGTATCATAGCAGCACTCTTTTTTATGCGTAGCTAAAAAGTGATAAAAATTTACATATTACGCATTAATAAGCCTTACTTGGACAAATATAAATATTTGAGGAATGGCGAAAATGAATGCCAGAATCCAAGATGCACCAATCATCCTCTTGGCTTGCTTAACTCCTCCAGTGCTACGTAGGGGCGAGCATATGGCTTGGTACCTATCGTAGCTCATTGTGGTCAGTATGAAGGTAGTACTGGCAAGAGTGACGATCTGTCCGTACACAATGGCCTTGCAAGCGGCAGCTCCAAGTACCCATTCACCGAATACCTAGACGACAAAAAAATCTAGAAAAATCTATACATTTTTCAGGTATTTTCTAAAAATACATTGTTGTAGTTTCCAATGCCCCTTGGCCGGAATTTGTCCCAGACTGGTATCGGCTAGTGGGCTGAAGAGTGTGGCTCAGGTTTTATAACGCCACTACAAGGATAGAAGCCCGACTTATCCAGGTGCCACTTCCGCTCCCCCCCCCCCCCTGGGAGCGATATGGGTGGATCGTGACCTCTCCCTCTCTCTCAGACCTCCTAGATGGATTTTCCCGTCTACGGATTTATTCTTCCCATATCCGGCCTAGACTCGGAGGTTTTTAATGGCGCTTGTCGGGATTCGATCCGAGCACCCTCAACACCGAAAGCTGATGCGCTACCACCAGGCTATATCGAGCCCTTTAAAATATAAAAGGCCATGTTAGGTTGTTTTTGTTCCCTATATTCAAAAGTTAGCTAAACATGTTCGAGGATTTGCCTTATAATTCTTTCAAAACATTGAATGGTGTATGCAACAACTTGGGATACGATATGCAATGCATTTGTTTTGAAATTTCAACCAAAAATTCTCTTATAAAGAGGTTTTGGTTACTGATTTTTTTTAGAAAGGAAATGCAATATAAAAATTCCGTTTCAAATGTATCATGTGCATTTTACAATGAAATATAAGAACCCTTAATTTAAAGTTATTTTTCATACCCTAGAAATAGAATTGTGGTAATTATTCACGGTATTTCTGCATAAAATATTACTTTCCATTTAAACATAGCTTTTATTTATTAAGGAACCCCTAGGTGTAGATATTTACAGAAGTTATATCTGTTTATAGGGCAATATTTGCTAAAATTACTATAATATTTTATGACAAAATATATGAACGATTAATTTGGAATAAATGAAATTGATTAAAGAGCGGAAGCTACTGTTCAATATGATGAACAGTAGAGAACTTTTAAAATTGAGGAAATGCTATTATATAGATGTCTTGGCAAATGCGGTAAGATATTTTCTCAGATGAAAAAGTGAAAGATAAAATTTTGTTTCATGACCAAAAGTTATTAATATCTAATTTTATAATTCACTAAAATATTTGAAAAATTATTTTTATTTGAATCTGAGTGTTTTCAAGTTTCTCCTTACCATGGCGTGGTTTACAAGAAATTCAAGTGTAAATGTCGCTTAATTTAGCAGTTGGTTTTATTGTGGTGTTTTGAAAATGGACGTTAATTTACAGTTCAAAGAACTTGCAATTCGAAATTTCAAGCGTTTTCGATCTGCTTTGCTCTCTTTTTGACAGTCTGCTTCAGATACAAATTTAAGTACGCCAGTAAAGAATTTTAAGGAATTCTTTTAAAAAATTAAAACTTCAACCTCGTTCTTTTATTTTTTTAAAATTTCTATCTACACACAAAACTATAATAATTAATATTCTTTTACACTACATTGATTATTGTAGTGTAAAAGAATATTAATTATTATAGTTTTGCATATGGATAGAAATATAAAAAAAACACAAAATGATTATTTGTAAATACACTTAGAATTTACAAATAATCATTTTGTGGAAGGAAAAGACCCGTTTTTCATGAAATGCTTCAAAAATACAAGATTGTTTTCAAAATGCTCCAACGTACATTTTTTCTGATTCCTTCAAAATTTCACAGGATTGTTAATGGGAGTGTCTGTGCCAAACCTGTGGATAATTCTTTTAAATTACAAATTTTGTTTTCAAATTTTATAGAACATGAAATAAGGTAAAAACATGCTGAAGCATGAAATAATAAGAGGAAGATTTAAAAATATATTTATGGTTTTAAAAACGTATACATACATACATACATACATATATATAGGGTAGACTTATATTAAAAAACATTAAGGTTTTAAATGGTATATAATGTATATGGAGCTTTTTGAAAAACATATTTAAAAAAAACAGATATATTTTTTTCCCAATGCGGAGGCACTTGTCGTCAAACATTTGCCTATAATACGCCGCAATTTTATTATGGGGCCCATTTTATTATTAGGGGGTCCAACATATAGGCGGACAGCATTACCCCCTATGCAGGAACGACACGAACGGAGGCATTTTTCGTGGCGCGACGCCAGAATTCGATCCCAGCACCCTCAGCACCGAAAACCAGCGCGCTGTACCCCTCTGCCGCCACAAGCCCCTGAAAAATAGGTATTATTCTGCCAAAAGAACCTTATTTTAATTGCAAAGTTCTTCAAAGTAGTAAAAAGAATATTAATCATTATCAAACTGTATACAAAGTTAAAAACTGAAGATTAAAAAAAATCGAGGTTTAATGGCCCTTGGCCCCCATAATGGCAAAATGATAAAATATGTATAACTTACCTCAAATAGAAGCTCCGAAGTCATGGTGATTAAACAAACAAGTAAATCTCCTATAGCAAGGTTAAGTATGAAGATGTTAACTCTAGACGATCGCTTTCTGTATCTGGACCTCGAAAGAACAAGTAGGATGATCATATTTCCAACCAGAGTGGCCACCATGATTATTGCAAGCGTCACCACTCTTTGTATGAGCTCCGCATTCCAGACAGCCCCCTCTGGATACACTGTCACATTTCGGAAAGGATCACGGATTCCTGTAGGATCTCTCACTGGCGACAGAGACGAATTGTAAGCGATGTTTATCGAATCCTCTGTAGATGATGGTATCATGGTAACGGTGAGAATTATTATCCAGAGAGCAGAGAAAAAGTTTTGTTGGCAGCTTTTCATGGTTCGCATAAAAGCATGATGAATTAAGATAATTTCTTTCAGATGTACTGCACGAGGACTAGTAAGTTATCAAATATTTAATGCAGTTTGTGATATTTTTGTACCTTCATACATGCTTTTCGCTGATTTTATAAAGAAGCATTCAGATCTTAAAAATTATTGACTAATACTATATAGAGAAAGTGTATATATAGTAATGTTGGCAGGTTAATTTGGAATTACAGACTAGGTTAATTTATCACAGAAAAAAACATTATTCAAAAGTTCATCATCCGATGTTTGAAATGTAACGAAATGAATCTTGTTTTGTTTTTTCCCTTTTGGGGTTATCTATTTGATATTTATTCCCAATTTCTTATTATTTAATGCAAAATATCAAGTTTTTGAGCATTCCATGATCCATGTACTTATATAATCTTTTTATTTTAATTTTCTAGTGAAATTACTCTTTGACATTTCATCATAAAAACAGCTAATTACAATCTGTGATTAGACTCCAAGACTTCATTAAGATTTTAATGACAATATCCATAATTAATTTTCACAAAAAGTTCAAAACAAAACTTAATTATTTTAATTTAAAGCATCTTCTTTCCAACAAAATATATTTTTTTAATGTTCAAATTATTTTTGTATATTTTTTTTTGTGTCTTTAATTTAAATTGCAATTATCCTAATAAAATAAAAAGAACATTAGATTACATTTTTGGAAGTTACATTTTGGAGATTATTAGATTACATTTTGGAGTATTTTTTTCACATATTCAAAATCACCTAATAAA
Organism: Dolomedes plantarius; assembly: GCA_907164885.2. NCBI lineage: Eukaryota > Metazoa > Arthropoda > Arachnida > Araneae > Dolomedidae > Dolomedes > Dolomedes plantarius. Next base: position 97,089,918 of record OU015490.1, read on the forward strand.
TGTATCTGATTCTTTTATGAGGTTAGATTTTTTAAAAATTATTAATATTGCAACCGAATATAAAATTTAATTAAATATATCTCTTGCGCTCTTAAATTTTTATGCAATATAATTCATTTTATTTAAAATTCAGCAATTTTTCGATAGCAAAATATATGGAAGAGTAATCACTATTTCCTTATTAAGACTCGATATTTTCTGAAAATTAGTAATTATACAAAAAAACATGCAGTAATATGGAGCCTCCTAATGCAAATTTCTGTAATTAATATAAAAATTATAAATGCACTTTTCTATGACAGATATATTTTAACCGGGCTGTAATATTCCCAGACAAATAAATAACCTCTCCCTTAGATGAAACTCTATATATTTCTACATTTCAATTTTTGATCACTTATACATGGATTTGTTATTCAAACTTATTAGAAACTAAACTGAAACATAGCTTTTTTTTACACTGATCTAACGTTTCATAAACATATTCTTTACAAAGTGTAATTACAGAAACATCGAAATGGGGAACTTCATGCATGATTAAATTTGTTTGAGGATTTGTGTAATATTTTAATATTTTTAATTAAATTTCAATGACATGGAAGCACATGTGTCATATCGGATCTCCTCTGTTTTTCCTTTACTACACGATACAGCTATTTACCATGAGATTTCTTCAATCATTCTGAAATTCAGGAAGAATCTTCTGAAAACAACACTTAACACTTGTTTCACAGGATCAAAATATGCAGAGTAAATTTCAGACTTTAGAGTAAATTTCTTTCAGCACTTTGGCGTCAACTGCTTCATTCAATTAGAATCTGTAAATAAAGGAATGAAAGTGAATTCAGACATGATTGTTTCTCCTTTTTAATTAATGCTATGAACATAATGCTATGATCATAAACACTCATAGCATTAATTAATAAGCATATTTTAATTAATGCTTTTTAATTAATGCTATGAACATTAATGCTATGAACATATGAAATAATTCAAGTAATTTCATGCATACGCTCTAGAGCAGTGGTTCCCAACCTGTAGAAGCCTGCGGACCACTAAGCCAAATTGAACCATGTCCGGAACCCTCCCCCCCACACACACACACCACTTAAGGGGGGTATGGGGATATAGAATAACCCCTAAGCTACAGGGATACAGTAATAACGCACTCACTTTTTGTTTAAACCTTGTGTTCAATCTTTAGAAATAAATACCCTAGATCTCAGCCTGAAATTGAAACATTGATTCATAGGTGATTAAGTAAAACAGTTTTATAGAACACATTATTTATTACTGCTGTTGTACACTGTGACTACAAATTCTTTAAATTTTATACATAAAAATTATATAAAAATCCACAAAAAATTAATCCAACACTTTATTGTCACTGGATATATTCGTCCCATCTAGTTAAATGAATATAGCTTTCAAAATCCCCATTCATTTGGCACCTTTATTATATGTGGTGCCGGACCACTCCCGAGGCTCTCCCGGACCACCTATGGTCCGCGGTACAACGGTTGGGAATCACTGCTCTAGAGTCTTAAAAATGCTAAATAGGATTAAAGTACCCTCCACTTAAATATCAAAAGAATATTTTTTTCTGAAATTTTAAAAACTAAAAATGCACTAGTGTACAGAGTTATAATTGCCTTTAGTTACTTAATTTAAAAAGCAACTGCATAATAATCAGTAATGTTATTGGTAAAATATTAAAATAAATGGAATTTTAAATTAGATTTTCTGGAAAATATTCCGTGTATAAAAATTTTACATCTGCAGAAGTTACGTATTACTCCATTAAAAATTCCTTTTTAATAAAATTTAATAAATCCTTTTAACATGATACTTTCAGAAAAACCCATATTTCAATTTATTTTGCAATTGCTAGTCTATGGTAACTGCAGCAGAATTGCAAAGGGCTGCTTAATATACGACCGATTTACATATGTTCTGGTCGGGGAAGACATATATGTCTGATACAGAGGCAAGACTTTGCCCGAATCCACAAAAGTAGAATAAAATTAATTTCTCAGCTCTCATATTAATGGTCAAAGAGATTGGGTGGATATGTTTCAAGTAATTTAATTTCTTTTACTAATACGTCTTTGGAATTCCTTTACTTGAACACGTCTTTAAGAAATAAGGAACCCGATCGTATTTCTACAGTTGGATTTTTAATTTGAATTCATTTCTTTATTGAAATAATATGGTTCTTTATCGTTCACACAGATGAGCAAAAATGATCATGAGGGTCCTGATATTTCGAAAGACTTACAAAACAGACTAAAACCAAAATATAATGCTGGACATTGCAGAAGCATACGAACTTGAGATTTACATTCGACAGACAAAAGTGAAGAAAATTATATCAAATGTATGGTATTTAAAATATTTAAAGCCTGCTGTGTACTAACCCTATTAGATTCCATTACCTCATCAATAACCTATGGATAAATTCAGGAAATTTTGCCCCGTCCCCACCTTTCTGTGATACGGTATATCCTGTGCTAATACCATTGCTAAATCGTGCGACACAACCCTGCCAATCAACTCGCAGAGAGGTCGCGCATCCATTTAAAACATTTGCGAGCATATTTCGAGTGACAACGATGAAAGCGGCCAAGCTGAAATCAATTTTTACCAAGGTAAACTCAGGAAAGAAAGAGAGAAAGAAAAAAACGTTAACGTCAAAATAATTTTTCAAAAAGGAATAAGAATTCCAAAAATACAAATTTTCCTAAATCGTTCCCGACTGCACCTGGCATTTTCCGCATTCCTCTTCCTTTATTGAGTGTTCAACCAACTGTACTACTTAAACATAACATACAAAATCAATAGGCATGACCATTTGCCATTAATAATTAAACAGTGACTCTACAAACATAAATCCATACTCAAACAATGCACATGTAGCAACTTAATATTAAAACAATAATTGAAACATATTAATTTAGACAATATATCCACGTCTGGTGAAGACTTAAAATCATAAAAAATCTCTTCACATATTACAAATCATTAATATTAAAACAATTTACTTCACAGGTATCGTTTAAACGTTAACTTTAATATTCTCAATAATCAGTTTAATTCAACAATATTTAGAATATCATTATTTAATTTAATGTGAACTGAAACAACCCTGTATTTTGCTGGGCTCGAACCTGTGCCAACCGCATGGCAGGCGAATACACCACCCCTGAGCCAGCGCTAATACAGATACGTTTATACTATTTCTCATACATTTACATACAAGGCTATTTTACCCTAAATTAAGCTATTATGCAAATGTACAATTATTTTACACAATATTCAATAGTCAACAATAGTTGGTAGTCAACAATAAAATTTCACATTGATGTCTTTAACATATGGAGTAAATGTGTCTACTATTGACAGCTACATGAATGTTGATAATCAGATAAGAATGGCATTTTCAGATAGCCTGAACTTTTCCGCTCCTTGCAACAGGATTCATTTTATGAATTTCGTCCACGAAAGGAATTTAGGAGAGTTTAAAGCACACCATACCAGATTTATTCCCCGAATAATTTAAAATTAAAAATATTATTTGCATATTTTTTTTTAATGAAAAATGCCCCAATGTATAAAATTTCTTTCTCTGTCACAGAGTACAGTTTAAAAAAATCTTTAAATCCAAGACAGGAATACTTGTACAAAGTTTCTCCATAGGTTAGCATTGAGGTGAGCGAATCCAATAGGGTTAGTACAAGCAGCCCTTTGAGGGGCAACAACCTCCACCGCTTGCACGGTGTAGACGTTTTTTCCGATTTTTTTTTAACCTTAAAAATCTTGAAATTTTTTCCAATTAAAGGTTGAAAAATGGTTTTACTTCTTTAAACTGATAACAGATGGCAGCACTAGCCTTTTTCTGCTCACTTAACTGGAATTCGTTGAATGAAAGTGAAAGATAGACTAAATTTAGGCGTTTGCACTGTGCAAACGAAACCCCTCAAAGGGTTAAGGGAAGATGTATCAATAGGTAGAAGATGACCACATAAATAGAGATGGACTATATGTCTTTAACTAAAGACAGTGAAGATTTGCAAAAACCCTTTAACCTGAGATTTAGTATAATATTGCAGTTAAAAACTCTTCAATTTAAAAAATATATATAATTAAACACTGTATAAGCCATATAACACTATATGTTTTTCGAGGGATCTGTGACTAGTAGCGTCAGAGGAATTGACGCTAACATATCCATCCAATTGACCCCCTTTTAATTTTTCTTCACAAAACTAAATACGCAAGCATGAAATTGTCAACAAATAAAATGCTTGAGTTATAAATCTATTAATAATAATAATAGTAATGATGATGATGACAATAATAATGATGATGATAGCGTAATAAGATCCATACATAGTCTATAGAAAGCGGTTTAACTTTTACATATTTTATAAAAATTCGTTAATGTATTATTTATACAATCATATTCTTTTTTCTCAAAAGCAGGACGCCCGACAGCGTACAATTTAGAGCGTGAATTGTAAAATTTCAAAAATATATTTTATGCAAGAGCATATAATCCAGAGTGTTAGATCTTTATCTTCAGAACAACTATATATTTACCAAAATATAAATAAATATACCTTAGTAAAGGTCAATTGTTTCTAAATATATGTGTACACATGTTCGAAATAGTTAAATATATAACGCGGGATAACTTTTAAAAATGTATACTTATTAAACAAAAAAAAAAATCCTAGTTTATACGATTTATTTTTATTATTTAGTACTATTTGAATAAACGTATTCTAGAAAATCTGCTACCACATTTTTCTTAATCCGAAATGAAAGTACTTTTTAAGGGCTATTAAATATCTTTTTAATGATTTTATATTTATTAGATGGTTATTTCTGAAGTAAAAGCAATTTTTTTATTTATTCAAATATAATTATGGCATTTAATTCGTGTTAAAATTATCTTTAATTTATTTTATTTGATGAAAAAATAACTAATAAATGCAATATAGACCGCATGAAGAACAAAAATTTCAGGTAGTCTCTTCTAACGAAACTACCGCGGGTTATTAACATCGGATTACTTATCGTTGCTTACCTCTTTTGTATGTATATATGTATGCATGTGCTATGTATATATGTATCTACATATATGTGCGTATGTATATATATATACATATATGTATGTCAAAATTTTGATGCATTTGGTACTTTTCTGTTTCACTGTTTACTGCTTGTCCAAGCGATGTAGGCTGGGTTTCGCGCTTCCAAAATTATAGCTCGTGACGTAAGACGGTTTTAGAGTCTGAAATTTTGCTTTCCGGAGGATCGTTATGCAGGAACGTAATCCTACGTTAAAGTATGTCATATTTAATCATTCTTAAAATTTTCAGATGTGAGTGTATAAAACAAAATTAATCTACAAACACGCAGTATATATATCAACAAAACTTAAGAGGAATGTTTTTTAAGACCATTATCCTAAAATCCCCAGACGATAATCCCTCGCATTAATCAAATATAAATTTGTTTATATTGTGCAGTTAAATCTAATTTTCTGAATAAAATGATTAACCCTACCTCAATCAACAAGGAATGCAGTTTCTGATATTTTTCCCTTCGCTCTAATAAATCCCTAACTAACTACTAACCATAAGAAACTTCTTCTAATAAAACTGAAAGTATCTTCACAAGAAAGTAGACTTATTCGTTCATTTGTAATTAACCAAAGAAAAGAATTTGTTTTCATATGTGATTCTATGGGTTGATAATTTTAGGACATTTTTCCATCTTTTTTTAAATAAGGATTTCTAAGATCCTCAAAAATCCTTGTACTTTTCCGGGCTTAAAAATATTTAAAACCGTGAGATCCCTCAGAAAAGATTTGTGGGTGCACTCATGTCAAGGAAACTTGAAAATTTATATAATACTAGCATAATTGCCTGGCGGTGCCCGGGTTGATATATAGATATAAAATTTTTTATACATTCCATCAAAAAAAATACTGGGCTGCACCCCCCGCTCTTCATGTTCATCTGGCTATACAGATTGCGCTTAGCGCGTTTCTACGGAAATGATATACAAACAATAAGAAAGAAAGAAACTTTGAGCCTGCGGACCTTCGTCTCATTATACGTCTGATTTTATTGAGAATTAATAACACAATGTTGCGTCATACGCACGTTTGGATTGAATAAGTTTACTGTTTAATTATATTTATTAGCTACTGTTTAATTAGATTTAATTCGATTTGTTTGATCCACTGTTTAATTAGAAATAAGTTTTTAATTTACATTTGCCTTTATTATTTATTTTTACCTTAAAAGCAAGGTTTGTTCCACATCACCCCAGAGACGCACTTTTTTCCACATCACCCAAGAGGTAAAGTGCAAAATGCATTATAACCTTTATTTATTCAAAGTAAGGCGGGATTCCACGTGAAGCCTATTTTCCTTACTCTGGTGATTCGGATTTTTATTGTCAACAAGCCAAAAACCGTATCGGTATTTAATTTTCCCAAGGTCAAAAACCGTTGAAAAAGCGAATTGTAATTCGGATTTTAATTTTCCTAAGGCCAAAAACCGTAGAAAAAGGAAATTGTAAATCGGTTCAAGCGATGAGAAAAACTGCAAATAACAAAGGACACAAAGCAGAGCCGGGAAATTTGTCTTAAAACATACTAATTTGAACTGCATTCTTAAAAAATTCCCATATCAGTTAGTCTAGTGGTTAAATTTTATCTTTAACCGTATTTTAATATTTCTTTTGTCAATTTATTTCATTGTTATGCACGTAACGCAATATTAATTTAAAGTATCACAAAAAGAAGAGAAACCACGTGATCAGCATTTCATAAATTAAATTCTAATAATTAATCTTTAAAAATTCATCAAATATCAGAAAAGGAAGGTAAAGATTCGAAAAAGATTTCGTTTTAAAGGAATTTTTATGATCTTCCTCGTGATATAAATTTTATAACCCTCGGATTATCATTTTAAATGCAAACTTAAAAAAATTAGAAAAACAGCTTAAAAATTTTAGAAAGAAGAAGAATTTTTCAAATATATATAAATATATATATATATATATATATATATATATATATATATATATATATATATATACTTATTTTATACGGTGATAATTTCATGACACTTTGCATTACTTATTTGAATAAGAATTTTTAAAGACCAACATTTACTTGCACTTTTAAGCATTGAAAAGAAATTTGAATCGGTAAATCCGTTACCTTATACATGTTTATTTTAAATGTCTAGGATACTAAAATAATTAACATCCCAGACATATCTGATTATATAACATAATAGGAATTTTAAGCTGCAGTTACGTGAGAAGCATAGCATTTCCATCAGAAGTTCTTAGAATTTTGAAACTTTTGTATGAATCGAAACTTATTTTTAGCTAACTTCTATTTCTTTTGGCTAACTTACATTAAACTTTTGAATATTGTGTCACTATTTGTTTTAAAATACAAGTGCATTATGCACTATATGGAGAATGCAATCATTGTAATTTGTTACTCTGTTAACACTTACTATTCGCTTAAAACTGTTACAAAAATAAGCCATTAAAAACTTCCAGTTAATTATGTTCTCCTCCAAACACTAGGTGTTTTGTGATGGATGTCACGTAGTGTCTGAAAGTAGTTCGTTATTGTTTAGCTCAAGCAAAAGATGTTACATTTCATCCATAAAGCTCCTATATTAGAAAGAAAATATTTGTCATAACACCACGCCTTAGTAAACCTTGCATTCTCCGCAGGGAAAGACGAACGTGTGCGCGCTGCTAATGGCAAAAACCCATAAAATTCTGTCTTTTGTTTTATAGCTCTTTGACTTACACTTTAAATTTTTGTATAAGGCAATTAGAAAATATTTATGTTCGTTATGGCATTCGTTAATGGATATGTTTTGAAATTGTAAGAATTTTTTAAAAGTAAATTTAATTTATTTTTATTTATTTATATATATATATAAACCAAAAATGAATATTTACAAGAATTGAAATCGCATATAAAATCCTAATTATGTTTCATGCAATTCAATAGCAGGACAGCTATTTCTTAACCCATTAACGCCCAGTGTCCTCATTTGATGATGCTACAAAAAATTGCTATTCCGTGCATTAAATTAAAAAATATTCTTTTATTTACAAATTGGTCTGATAGATGACTTCACTATGCAATGTGAGATATAAAATTTCATTGGAACAAAGTAAAAATGGGCGGGAATGATGCATTATAATTTCCAGGTTTTTTGGTAATCACGTTGTGCATTTTTTATACTATTGTATGGCACTGGATTTATGAGGTAAATTCTTTCAATTTGGTATAAATATAATCTAGATAGTCCATGCTATGCCATTAGAATGTTTTTTTAATATTTATTGTTGTTAATATATCCGTAATAAACAGGAAAACTTATCCGTCATCATTTGAGGATGCTGGGCGTTTGCGTATAATTCTTATTCGGTATTTAGATTTGTTTCTTAAGTGTTTCTTACATGTTTTGCAGATAAACTAGAAATAAACACTGAAAAATGAGTAGAAATAAAACATTTGAAAGCTTAGAAAAGGCAACTGCTTATCTTTTTTCTAAAGAAATGGAAGCAGATATTATATCAATGCCTCCGGATGTAGATGATCTAACAGATGAAGAGCAATTCGGTGATGATGATTTCGGTACTCCAGTTGTATCAGATATTGTAGGTACATTAGAAATTATAATACCAGATGATAATGATAACTCTATTATTTCGGATAAAAAAAGGAAAACATTTCCCGTAAACGTAAAAGAGAAATATCAGTTGTAAAGACGAATGAAACCATAGCTTACACATTTGGGATTTTGGAAAATTCTTCTAAGAGAAATTATGATATATTGACAGCGGAAACTAATAATATGAGTCCAGTTGAGCTGTTTGAAGAATTTTTTACTGAAAGTGTTTATATGATAGTAGAGGAAACTAATCGATATACTCACAAAAGGAAAAATAAATTGAATTTTAATGTGACTAAAGATGAAATAAAAACATTTATAGGATTTCTGATATTTTTGGGCTATCATACTTTACCCAGTGAACGGGACAACTGGGCAGAAGCAGATTAATTAGGAATAACAATAGTGAAGAATGCTATGACTAGAAATTTCTACTTAGCGCTGAAGAGATTATTACATTTCCAAAATAATAAATTACATCAGTATAACAAACATGATAAATAATTTAAAATACTGCCCTCGTTAGAAATGCTTTCCAAGAATTTTCAGAAATGGGGCATTTTCCATGAAAATTTGTCCGTTGATGAAATGATCGGTCGGTATTATGGTCATCATACACTGAATCAGTTTATAAAGTCCAAACCTATTACCCTGATTTGGGTATAAACTCTGGGCTCTGTGTGCCAACGATGGTTACTGTTACAATTTTACACTGTTTTGTGGCAAAGAATCAAATACTTCTGAATTTGAGAAAATTTCTTTAAGTACAAAAGTGGTGGTAAATTTACTATCTGTTGTTGAAGATCCGAAGAGCCATCGTGTTTATTTTGACAACTTCTTTACCAGTCATGCGTTTTTGAAAAAGCTGAAAGAAATGCAGTTCAGATCTAGTGGAACAATACGAGAAAATCGTACTGAAAATGCCCAATAATGGATGATAAGAAAATGAGTAAAAAAGAAAGAGGGTTAAACGATAGTAAATTTGACAAAACAAATGAAATTCTTGTTTTTAAATAGAAGGGCAATAAGTGTGTTTCTTTGGCCTCTAATTTTGATACCATATTGCCTCTTTCTTTAGTACAAAGATGGAGTGTAGAAAAAAAAGAAAAGATGAAAGTGAATCAGCCTCATGCTATAAGTTTCTATACCTCATTTATGGGGGGTGTCGACCTTCACGATTCGCTTTTTGAGAAACATTCTATAGCCATACGAGGAAATAAATGGTACTTTTGCCTTATTACTAGGATGATAGATATGGCTATTGTAAATGGCTATGTCATTTATAAAAAGATCCATGGTTCTAAGTTGATGTCAATTAAGATTTTTGAAGGTATAAAGCAGTAACCTATTTAAAAAAGGGAACCGATTCCAAAAGCAATCCTAAGAAGACCAGTACAAAGGCAGATAATATCCAGATCCAATGTGCTTCCTGACATAAAATTCGACAAAATACAGCATGTTATTGGCAAAAGGGAGAAACAAAGGTGTTGCCAATATGATAACTTTTCTTCAAACCCAAGAACATATTGTATGAAATTCAATGCAACATTATGCATACAATATTTTCCTCTTTTTCACCAGAAAAAATCAACCTTAAAAATGTAAAAAAAAAAGTTTTCTTACATCTGTAAAATAAATTTTGATTTTTTTACATTATTTTGCCTATTAGTTTGCTTATATATTAAAACTATAAAATTTTATGTAAAAAACTTTCATTTTTAAAAATTTTGCATTTTTTACATACAAATGAGGACGGCTTAAAAAATATGGTTGCAGTAAAAAATTTTCAAAATTCTTTTAAAATACTTTTAATTTATGCATTTCTACCCATATCTATCAATTTCAAGGGAAAATTTCAAAATTTGTTAATTTGGGCGTTAATGGGTTAAAATACGATCAATTTATACCGACACTTCCAAATCAGTACCTTAAGAGACAGTACACTTTTGACGTGCAAAAAACGTTAGAAAAGGGACTTAGTTTTCCCAGTCTTTAACAAATTAAACAATAGAGCAAATTTAATGAAAAATTCTGGACTGTTAGAAGAATGATAACTTGTTGCAACAAAAATATCAGATTGTTGTAAATTATTTAAATTAATTAGGACAATTTCATTAAATAAAATGTTGTTTCACTATTTTCTTTAATTATCTGCTTTCACTGTGCTCATGTTAAATGGTGTTTATTTTACTATATTAACATGAAACTCACTTGAATTTAAAGAAAATATTTAGCTTAACATATAGACAAAAATCTGTTAATTACCTTTGTTTTCAATATTCATAATTAACAATTAGTTAAAAAATGTTTTTTACAAAAATTTTCTCATAAACCTTTTGTAAAATGCTTATTACCTAAGATCACCGTAAACTTTTTAGTCATTTTATGCTGAAGGTTAATACTAACATATACAGAAAATTTCAAGCTTTTATCTAGAGTAGTTTTTTTAAATATCATACACGCAAAGTCAAAAAAGTTGTATGGGAGAACAGAGTACTTTAATAAGTAATATGTCATAGCTAGAAGTACCAATATAATGTTATTTACATATAATGAAGCATTCAAGAAGAAAAGTCGACGATTTTCTATTTTTCATTTTTTAACCCAAATGGCTTTCTGTAAGAACTTTTATTGAAAGTATCACCTATTACTGTATTTTACATTTTTTTTCCAGTAGAGAGGGGATTAAAACACGATCAATGCCTTTCAGGTTTTAGATTTTTTAAAATACTTCCTATCTCTCGATTTTCCAGTTTTCCTTTATGATAGCGAAACACGCTCTTCAGTCATCGGAGTTTTTTTTAATAATTCATCGTGCAACAATTGTCTGCCAGGGCCAGTTGTTGAACCATGGATTTTAAAATCAGTAGATGATGCATTGCTGATTTAACTGCCTATGGTGGAAAAAGATTGATCATTTGGAATATCCTTTACATATTTTCCCTTTTTCTGGGGGCCACCTATTCTGGATAATATTCTAAAAATAATTTACACCTTTGAAGATTGCTCAAAAGCTCTACAGAGAAAAGAAAATCTTATACACCCCATGTGGAGAATGTTGTTCCATAAGGAGTAAGAATTTATATATATATATATATATATATATATATATATATATATATATATATATATATATATATATATATATATATATATACCTATATATATATATACATATATATATATATATATATATATATATATATATATATATATATAAATATATATATATATATATATATATATATATATATATACATATATACATATATATATATATACATATACATACATATATATACATACATATATATATATATACATACATATATATATATATATATATATATATATATATATATATATATATATATATATATATATATATATATATATATATATATATATATATATATATTTTGTTCCTTTTTCTGGGTTCGATGGGATTGAACAAAAATCTCTTCAGAAAGAGCAAAGGGAATAATATTTATCATTGTGAATTATTCAGGCGCATACACAAATTCAACAGAAAACACGCAACAACTGTCTTCTAAACAGCAGAAAACTCTAAAAATACAAGTCAGGATAACAGAGTCTCCAACACAATACTCGCCTAGCGCGCTTTCAATACATTCAATGCTCAGCAGAAAATAACCCTGATTTCCAATGCCAATTTCAATTATACTTATAGACTGCCAAATCGCCCTCTATTGGTCAACTAGCTAGATAATTCCAGAACATACGAGAAAGATCTACAAGGTTAGTGACTTTTTGGCGCCATATCGCCAAATTTTTTACAAAATGTTTTACAAAAATTTTCTCATAAACCTTTTGTAAAATGCTTATTAACTAAGATCACCGTAAGCTTTTTAGTTATTTTATGTTGAAGATTAATACTAACATATGCAGAAAATTTCAAGCTTTTATCTGGAATAGTTTTTTTAAATATCATACGCGCAAAGTCAAAAAAGTTGTATTTGAGAACAGAGTACTTTAATAAGTAATATGTCATAGCTAGAAGTACCAATATAATTTTATTTGCATATAATGAAGCATTCAATAAGAAAAATCGACCATTTTCTGTTTTTCATTTTTTAACCCAAATGGCTTTCTGTAAGAACTTTTATTGAAAGTATCACCTATTAATGTATTTTACATTTTTTTCCAGTAGAGAGGGGATTAATACACGATCAATGCCTTTCAGGTTTTAGATTTTTTTAAATTCTTCCTGTGTCCCGATTATCCAGAATTCCTTTATGATAGCGAAACACGCTCTTCAGTCATCTGAGTTTTTTTAATAACTCATCGTGCAACAACCGTCTGCCAGAGACAGTTGTTGAACCATGGATTTTAAAACCAGTAGATGATGCATTGCTGATTTAACTGCCTATGGTGGAAAAAGATGCATCAATTGGAATATCCTTTACATATTTTCCCCTTTTCTGGGGGCCACCTTTTCTGGATAATATTCTAAAACTAATTTACGCCTTTGAAGACTGCTCAAAAGCTCTACAGAGAAAAAAAAATCTTATACACCCCATGGGGAGAATGTTGTTCCATAAGGAGTAAGAATTTATATATATATAGCTATATATATTGCTATTCCGTGCATTAATTTAAAAAAATATTCTTTTATTTACAAATTGGTCTGATAGATGACAGCACTATGCAATGTGACATATGCAATTTCTTTGGAACAAAGTAAAAATGGGCTGGAATGATGCAGTATAATTTCCGGGTTTTTTGTTAATCACGTTGTATATTTTTTATACTACTGTATGGCACTGGATTTATGAGGTAAATTCTTTCAATTTGGTATAAATATAATCTAGATTGTCCATGCTATGTCATTAGCATGTTTTTTAATATTTATTGTTGTTAATATATCCGTAATAAACAGGAAAACTTATCCGTCATCATTTGAGGACGCTGGGCGTTTGCGTATAGTTCTTATTCAGTATTCAGATTTGTTTCTTAAGTGTTTCTTACATTTTTTTTCAGATAAACTAGAAATAAACACTGAAAAATGAGTAGAAATAAAACATTTAAAAGCTTAGAAGAGGCAACTGCTTATCTTTTTTCTGAAGAAATAGAAGCAGATATTATATCAATGCCTCCAGATGTAGATGATCTAACAGATGAAGAACAATTCGATGATGCTGATTTGGGTACTCCAGTTGTATCAGATATTGTAGGTACATTAGAAATTATAATACCAGATGATAATGATAACTCTATTATTTCGGATAAAAAAAGGAAAACAATTCCCGTAAACGTAAAAGAGAAATATTAGTTGTATGGACGAATGAAACCCTAGCTTACACATTTGGGACTTTGGAAAATTCTTCTAAGAGAAATTATGATATATTGACAGAGGAAACTAATAATATGAGTCCAGTTGAGCTGTTTGAAGAATTTTTTACTGAAAGTGTTTATATGATAGTAGAGGAAACTAATCGATATGCTCACAAAAGGAAAAATAAATTGAATTTTAATGTGACTAAAGATGAAATAAAAACATTTATAGGATTTCTGATATTTTCTGGCTATTTTTACTTTACCCAGTGAACGCGATTACTGGGCAGAAGCAGGAGATTTAGGAGTAACAATAGTGAAGAATGCTATGACTAGAAATTTCTAGTTAGCGCTCAAGAGATTATTACATTTCCAAGATAATAAATAACATCTGTATAACAAACATGATAAATAATTTAAAATACGTGCCTTGTTAGAAATGCTTTCCAAGAATTTTTAGAAATGGGGCATTTTCCATGAAAATTTGTCCGGTGATGAAATGATCGTTCGGTATTATGGTCATGATACACTGAAACAGTTTATAAAATCTAAACCTGTTTGATTTGGGTATAAACTCTGGGCTCTGTGTGGCAATGATGGTTACCGTTACAACTTTACACTGTATTGTTGAAAATAATCAAATACTTATGAATCTGAGAAACTTCCTTTAGGTACAAAAGTGGTGTTAAATTTTACTATCTATTGTTGAAGATCCAAAGAGCCATCGTGCTTATTTTGAAAGCTTCTTTACCAGTCATGAGTTGCTAAAAAACTGAAAGAAATGCAGTTCAGAGGTAGTGCAACAATACGAAAGAAGCGGAGAGCAGAAACAGCTGACATTCCGGGTGGGCCAGCTCCTTTCCTTTTCGCAAATTTCCACTATTTTCATGCATGCAAAATTCAACTTTTCCGTCTACCAATCGACAATTTTTTTTTACTTCCATGTGTTCTACAACTCTTAATCTTTAAGGATATGCGCATTTTTAAAAAGTTTAAAATGTTTTACACTGCAAACGAAGCTTTTTCCCCAAAGCATTTCTCCGAATTTCACGAAATCGACAAATTTGATGGACAAATATTTCGGTTTTCTGCACCTGTTAAAGTCAATTTTACGATTTATCGGCATTTGCTAGATGTTCAGCTTCCAAAATATACCAAATACATTTAATAAAAAAAAATGTTCATTCTAAAAAAGCATAATTACAGAAATCACTTTTGAAATTCCCTGCGCTGATCGCCATAGTATCTTAATGTATCTGAATGCCGAGTTCGTAATTTTTTGACTTATTATTTTACTCACTAATAATTCCAGCAAGTTCGGGAAATTTGTTTCTAATTAATGAGCAACTGATGAGGATTATTCCACCACCAATTTTGAATTCATCAGAACAGTCTTTCTATTTTTTAAGCACTGTTTCTCCCATGAGATTTAATATTTACATTCGGCCATGTTGCCAAAAGGAAAAATTACTCGTTGAGAAAGAGTCATTTAATAATTGAAATCCAGAAATAATTTTAAAGTACCAGAAATAATTTTGTTTTTTTGGAAATCAAAAGTTAAAACCTTTAGAATTTTCTTTTCTAATTGAATGACCTTCTTATTTTTTTAAAAAGCAAAATTTGAAAATGGAAATCTGAAAGAATTATATCAAAATTCAAAAACCGAAATTTGAAAAACCGAATTTTAAATAATTAATTCCTTTTTTAAAAATTCTAATATATTTTTTAAAGTGATTAAACAGTTTTTAATCTTTAAGAAATGAAACCATTTAATTTTAAATCGAAAAAGCAACACATCGGGTTGCCACTTAGCTAGTATATATATAACTAATGAAATTGAATCATAATTTTCCTTGTTGGAATCTTGACATTCTAAACTGTTTAATTTCTCGGATTTTATACTTCTTATATATTGTTTTATTTTCTTCAAATATTAATTATTTTTGTATCTTTCTAGAATGTAATAAAAATTTTCATTTGGCAATTTGTAATTGAATTAAGAGTCTGATTTGCAATTCGTGAAATTTAAATGTTTGAACTATAAATGCGTAGTTCAAGAATTAGATTCAAATGTGAAGCTATAATCGAGTCAACAGTGCAAATATATTTATTGTCAAATCTCGAAAGCGTAATGAATTCAAGGTAATACGTCACAGACTTCATGACAAGTACATTGCTGTTGACTTATATACCATTTCGAGGCCTAATTAAACTTTTAGCAGTTACCTATATTGGTAGACTTTGCTTTAGAGCACTGCACTTCATGCAACTCTTAATCCTAGACAAACGCTGGGAATAATAAGCTGTACTTTAAACTGTAACTGTATCAGTTTGTTGTCTTAATATTTTATACTCAAGTATGTTTCTACGTTGATGATACGTTGCAAATTTATCTGTCATAACTTTAACTGTGCTGCAAACATTTCATTATCAAAAGTGGCATTTCTTTCGCACGTCTGGGAAATAATTTAAGAAGTTTCATCTAAATGAGTATGCATTAATATTTATTTATAATTGTGTCTCTAATTTTAAGTTGTCAGTCTTATGCTGGCTCACAGACAGTCGTGAAAAAATACGGCCAACCAACTAATTTCTGGTATACACAAATTCCCTCCTCGGTGAATGCTCAGCTAAATTTAGGATATTGGCTTAGGCTAAATTGAGAGTCAGATAAAAGTTGATGAATATAATAGGCCTGAATGCAGTATTAAAGCAGCTAAAAGATGAAAAGTTTGTGTCGCACAGTATTCTGGTATATTTTTTAACAAATAGATATCGTTTGGGATTAACAAATTCAGAACACTTGACTCTACACCAGGGGTGTGGTGGAAGCATCCACTTTGTAAGCGGGGTTTGAAGGATCGTAAACATAGTTTATTGTCGTAGAAATTAGAACATGTGTCTCGAAAGAAGAAAATTTCGTTTTGCATTATCAGAGACCATTTTTTTTTCAAATTTTTAAATAGAAGAAATATAAAGTGTAGTGCGAAGTCTCTATCGTAATTTTAAATATTTTGAGTAACTTTATCGTTGTAATAACATGGACACCTACGTAATATTTGCAGAAATATTGGGAGCAAACTTATAAAAATACTTAACTGAACTGCTGAATGTCACAAACGTTTGCATAGATAGAAATCTAAAGCGAAGTTTTAGTAATTGAATCCATTACTTCTGAAATAGTTCATCAACATATTAAAACATCGTTGACATAATTTAGGGTATTATGATTTTAAAGAAACTCATTGTATTGTTTTCATTCATCTCTTTAAACAACCAAAACACCCTGCCTTTACGCTTAAAATTATTTTTCATAAAACTTATTGGACTGACTACATGACCTAGGTAGATCTTAGTAAGTTTAGTTAGTTAATCTGTTAAAATATTCGGTTACAATAATAAAATGGAAGTGTTATCATAGATTACACTCTTAAGTTTAAAATACGAAAATTTCTGATTGGTGTAGATTGTTTTAGATTGTTTTTTTTTAATGTAGATGTTTTACATAAGACAAAATGATTATCGGTTAGGAACTCTATAAGCTTTAATTGCAAGTGAACCAGCATATAGGTTTATGTTTAGGTATAATGACAAAATTAAAAATGAAACTGCGGTAACTGCGTGTGTAATTGTAAAATTGATATAATGAAGAAACAATGGTAGTTAATTAAAATATTGCTTGTAAAACTCTATATATTTAAATGAAGTAAAATCTATATGTCATACACGTCTACTCTTTGAGAAAAACTTTAAACGATGTTTGAGTGAAAGGTGTAATGCTTAACAAAATTTTATATTATAAATATTTTTCTCTGTATTAATTTAATCCTGTGCAGAGGTAAATTTATAAAAAGCTTTAATTGCTAGAAAACTCGCATACGTGGTAAATGCTGTGTACTAACCCTATTCGATTCGCTCACCTTAATATTTATCTACAAAGAAAATGTGTTCAAGGATTGCCGACTTCAATTTAAAGATTATTTTTTCATAAACTGAACTCCGTAATAGAGAAAGAAATTTTCCACCTTGGGGCATTTTTAATTAAAAAAATGCATGTAATATTTTTAAATTGAAATTTTTCAGGGAAAAATTTCTAGTGTGTTTTAAACTCTAGTGTGTTTTAAACACTCTTAAATACCTTTGGTGGATGGAATTTATAAAATGATTCGTGTTGCAATGTGCATAAAAGTTCAGGCTATCCGAAAATACCTTTTTTATTGGATTATGAGCATTTATGTAGCAGTAAATAGTAGACACATTTTGTCCATAGGTTAACATTGTGACGAGACAATCAAATAGGGTCAGTACACAGATTAAGCGTTAAGCCTATACCTGACACATTTAAAAAAATATTCCTGGAACTGATTACTCATTTTATCAGACACTTTTTTCTGTTGACTAAAGCATAATTTTGCCCTTGCCCCTTTAAATACCTGATGTGGGTATAGCCATCCTAAAATTGACTGCATAAAAGAATTACGAATTCATAATGCATAGAAATACGTAAAGGTAATTAAGTTCATTAAAACATAAATAAAACATGAAGCACATTTTCTCGGTTTATAATTCGATTTTCATGCCATAATTAGCCAAGTAAAAGCTAATGCATGTTGAAGAATTTAATATCTTAATTTGATGGTTATTTTATTATAGAATTATATTTAATTAGTCGGACTAAAAGAAAATATCTTGTCTCTGCGGGCCCATAGCAAAGAAATATATTTTTTTGAATTTTATTATTATAGCATCATGTCGAACAGCCTCTTTTTAATTTCTATGACTAATCGATAGAGGTGAAAAATCCAATAAGCTCTTCACGTTCTATTTAGAGAATGAAATATGGCCTCATTCAGGTAATAAACACGATAAGCGTCGCTCTTCGCGTCAAGGGAATTATCGATTACCTTTTTAAAGGATTTCGAGTAGGAGTTATAAGAGGCTGAAAACACGCACACAAATTAAATATTTGACAACTCTGAAAAGAGTGGAATTAAGAAATAAAACATAGCAAAAAAATTATGGCTTTTAGGTAATATAAAATCCATCTATGTTAAATTAATGCATTTTTTTTTAAACTTCAATAACGTTTTTAACATTTTACTTAATATTGAAGCAGTTCTTAAACTATATAGACCTTTAAATGTCAAGTATGAGGCACCGACCTTTAGTGTATTTCTGATACCTTTAGTGTGTTTAGTATTTTATTTAAAAGTGAAGCGATTCCTCTTTATAAATGTAAATTAAGAAACATCTTTAAAGAAATTATATAGATATTTAAAGAAATTATATCTATATATTTATGTTCCTAAGCCGATTTTTTGGGCAGTCCGTGAGAAAAAACTACTGCTTCAAGTTATTTCATTTTGGTATCAAACGAAAGAATGTAATCTGTAGATTTGTCAAATTTTCTTTTTATAACGGCAAATTCTATAAATTAGCAATAATTTGCAATTAAAATTTGCTTTCTGCGAGTGCTCAGTGACATGTTTAAATCTGGCTTTATATACTCACTTAGCACGAGGCCGAATAAACACATTAATTTGTTTCTACGCATGCTTAATGACATGTTTAAATCTGGCTTTAAGTACTTGCTAAGCACGAGACCACATAAACAGGTTAATTTGTTTAATCCGGAGAATCTCTCTAGATCTCTTTCGGTCATTTTTATTTTTAATTATATTTGTGCCATATAGAATCAAACCTGACAGAAATTGTTTATTTCGCGCTGTTGAGTAACCATATTTTTGTTGCTGGGTTCAATAGTAACTTTTCAAAGCGCATTTCTCTATTCTTAATATCACAATTTTTAACATTTAGAAATGATGTGTTGACTATAATGTGTGTATTAATACATAAGTTTACTATCCAGCCGTTATGTTTTGACGGGAACCAACTAGTAGATATTTAATTGCCAAGTCTGTTGAATTAATTTTTTTTTCCAGAATTTTTTTCAAACCATTTTTCGTAATAGAGTCTGTGTTTTATTTTTAGTACATTTTAATGCACAGATATTTTCAAAAGAAATATTTTGACAAGTCATGTATTAAAATTTCCGATATGTTCAGCAAACATCTTATATATACAGGTGGATATCAAAATAATGGAAACACCTATCAATAACAGTGTTGTTTATGAATGTGCTTCGTATTCCTTAAAAAATAAGTCTGGCAACCGGTATTTTTTTTATATAATATAGTATATGTATTATTCTACTGTTATTCTACTGTCACGTAGCAGTAATGAAGCTAACGGCATCGTGCTTTGGGAGGGAACAGAGTGAAATATCAAACCTTCCAGACCTTGGGAAAAGGGCAAATTGTTAGAACGTGTTTAAATTGGAGTATCTGTTACTGCAACCTCCAGACTAATGGGTGTTTTTCGAGCTATAGTATCGAAAGTCATGATAGCATGCAGAGTGCACAGAAAAACATCCTTTGCCAAACAGAATAGTGGACGAAAGGGAGAGCTGAGTGAAAGAGACAGATAAGGTATTGAAGCGGATTGCGACATGAAGAATGAAAACAACTGCACCCAAAATGACGAAAGATCTCAATCTGCATCTGCATGTTCCGTTATCAACCATTAGAGGTAGAAAGAAACTTCACAAACAAAGCATTTACGGAAGAATAGCTATTCCCAAGCCACTTGTAATAGATTCCAATACAAAATATCTCCCACAATGGCTCCACGAGAGCAAATCCTGGTCAAGTAATATATCCAAACGCGGCTTTTGGTCCGACAAATCATTGTTCACATTGTTCTTTGCAACAGGACGTGCGTTTATCTGGAGAACACCTACAAAAGCGTATGATTCTGGCTGTCTCATCTGGACTGTCATTCATGGAGGTAGATCTATTAGGGTTTGGGATGGCATCTCATGGTTTTCTTCAGGCCCTATTGTAACCCTAAAAGGGAGATTCAATGGGAATGACTATGTCGAAATTTTAGCTCACTATTTCCATCCTATGGTGCAAACACTGTTTCTTGCAGGAGATGGCGTTCTACAGTATGATAAATCCCCTATACATACAGCTAAATCTATCAAGTATTGGCTTGAAGTGCATGAAAAAGAAGTCAAATATATTATCTTGCCCTGTATAATCCCCCGACTTATATCATCCAACCACTGTGATCTGCATAAGCGGATAGTGCCAGGTATCGATATCCACCAGAGCATCTCTACAGGCACTTTAATGATTTTTCCCTGAAAATGGTATAATATATTCTTAATCAATATTCATGACTTGTATAATCCAATTCCAAGGTGAACCATGTGGTATTATAGACAAAGGTGATTCTGCGCTGTATTAATAAAGGTTTTCATGATATTTCTTAGTGTTTCCATTATTTTGATAACCACCTGTATATATATATATATATATATATATATATATATATATATATATATATATATATATATATATATATATTATTATTTATTTATTTATTCCCCGGTAAGCGTATAATTTATGTTTAAAAATCTCTATAATTTTACACAAAGTGCAATTAAATTATTTTCTTACAATTTGTCAAAATACTTTATAACTCGATTCACACTCTAGATTTTGTCTTTGATATAAATCACCATGTTATATTAGCGCAAAAAGTTTTATCTTCGGGTTTTTTACCTCTAATTCTGAAACTGTAATACCCAGTTTTAAAAATTTAATTTTAATGTTAAATTTTACTGCAATTTGCCATCTCAACAATGACAACAATTTCTATGGAATAAAATCATGAAAGACGGGTTTACTAATTTATTTTAATGTTTCAAAATTTAAATCACTTTTCGCAATGTGTACTTTTTCAATTCCCAAGAAACGGCCATGGTATTATCTCTCATCCGTTTAAACCGCATCACATTTGTTTGCAAACTCAATTGTTTTTGTTCTCATATGGCTAATTTGCTCTCCAATTTGTTTGCTTGGCTAATTTGCTTGCTTGGCGCAAACCAAGTATACATTCAACTGCAATAAATTAAGAATCTATGTTGACGTCCAACAATTAAGAAGTATCTCACTTCATTATGTTTTTATCGTTTTGTAATAAAATTAGCAGAAAAGTAGTAACAGTGAAATGACCAGCATTTTGCTTGACTTATTCTATTTTCTTGACTTAACTTGACTTATTCGTGTAGTGAGTATTAACTTTATTCCTGTATTTTTTTAATCAGGATCCATATTGTAATTCGAAAAGAAAAATATATTCTCGAAATTGATTCCCCAATTTTGTGATTACATTGACCTTAATTTTGTGATATTTGATCCTCAATATTTTCTCTTTCTCTAACAAAAAAAAGTAACATGAAATGAACTTAATGGGCAGTTATTTTGGAGGCAAATATAAAAAATGGAGTTATATTGTAGAGCATTGCTTAATATAGACGTTACATCGATCGTTTCAAGATAAATCCATTTTAACCTGTATCGACCGTTGCAGAGATTTTGGTATATTTCCGTACAGTTAAAATATTACGAACTTTTCACTTAGTCGTTGCATTTAATGACAACCCAGACAATAGAATTACCACGATACAGTGTAAAATGGATATTATCAAATTCTCAATTTATCCTATTATGCTACATAAAATTTATGTAGAACGTGATGAATCCAGTGTGAAAAATTTTCTTACTCATATGCTTTGTATTTTAAACCTCAGTAAGGCGTTGTTTTTCCTGTGTGGAAAAAATGTCAGTTGTATCTCACTTATATAGTGTGGTAGTGAAGCGTTTATACTAGTTTAAATAACATTCAGAGATATGCTTTAAACAAGGACCCTCTTTTATTTATGCATAAAAGAAGAAAGTTAAAAAAGTTACATAAAACCTATAAATGACGACTGATCCTGAAATTGAAGAAAATACGAGAATACATGCAAAATCATAAATATTAACATTGTAAACATTTATTAAACAAATATAAAAAGGGGTGAGATTATCATCTCATTGATATTCTCTATATACGTCGGTATATTTCAGGTGGTTGACTTTCCATCTGTCTAAACTTTTAAATGACTCTTTGCTCTTCGATTTACTGCATATCAAAATGGCAGTTTGGGCAAAATCAGAGGAGTCAAATATTGTTCCTTTCAACCGTTTCAGATTCTTTAACAAAATGATATCAGGAAGATAAAGGCTGTAAGGTTAAGTGGAGTACAGTTTTTAGAATGTATACTCCCAAGACAATCACAAGAAGATTGATTCTTACAAGATCTTTGCTTGCCTCCAGTCTGTGTGCCAACAATCAATGAGTAGGCCAATAGGTTAGAATCGGTTTAAAAAAACGTTAAACCATCATCAGGATTAAAAGTTAGATTGTCAAGTTTCTGGCACATCTTGAGAGGACCTCCATCTTCAAGATTTCCAGATTACAAAATGGGCCAAGAGTTCAGGTTACAAAGTGGCAAGCAGCAAACCTGAACCCTCAAAGTAAGTGTCTCTGCAGGCAGACATACTCTTACAAGACGGTCCTTGGTAAACTTGAAGAAATCGCAGACACATTTTTGTGACATGAAAATATCTTTGCGGTAAATTACCGAAATTTATTCTCCCAATTTAATTATTGATATTGATTAAACTTCTTAATATGAATTAACCTCGAATTTTCTTCTGTTCGATCAAGGTTAAGGTTTAGACAGAGAAAAATCCTTCCCCTTAACCTTCTTGGAGTTATATTCCTCTTCGCTCATTTTTACAATCTCCTCTAGCTTCTTGAACTTTATAAACGATATTTTTTTTTTGTTGGGAACAGACTAAAACTGTTCATTATTTTTCTTGTAAAACTTAAAATTACAAAAAGGTTCAAAATAGAAGTATAATTTCATTTGCTGAAAATACTAAGCATTAGGACAATAGAAGTTATACAGGGTGTCCGGGCTAAAGATATCCAAAAGTTATGGCTTATTTTTACGAAATTACCCATTAGAATTTTTAAAAAATTATTTATTAGAAAGAAAATCTCGCCAAGATTTAATATCAATAATAGATTCTGATCATAGAGATTCGATGTGTGCACCTTTTGCACACATCGAACTAACGTCTAAATGGCAATCCAGTTCTCTCCAAGTGTTTCGTAGCATACCAGGATTTATTAGCCTTTCTTTCTTGGGGATTCATTATATTCGAGTATAAACAAAAAAATGAAACTGTGGATGAGTTGAAGAAGCGTATCATTCAAGCAATTCGTGCAATAACTCCTGATATGCTACGAAACACTTGGAGAGAACTGGATCGCCACTTAGACGTTTGTCGTGCTACAAAAGGTGAACATATTGAAATCTATGATTGATATTTAAACTTGGTGAGATGTTCATTCCATTTAAATATATTTTTTTAATTCTAATGTGTAGTTCCTTAAATATAAGCCATTTCTTTTGGATACTTTAAGCCCGGACACCCTGTGTATAATTTCAAAATCATCCATACACGCAAAACAAATCTGAAAAAAAAATTATCGCATTTTAAGACAATTTTCAAAATCTAGTAAACTGAATTATACACAATGAAATTTCAACTTTTTCAACGGAAGCAACCATGTGTGATATCAGTTTCCCGTTTCTTATACCAGAAATTTTATTTTCACAAAAATCGTTAATAATAATGCACCAATTACCTTCTGTAAAAATACCAGACCTATACACAAACCAGATGTAAAGCTTCCTATCATAAATTTAATTTTTCTATTTTGAAGGAAAGGATTTTCAAAATATTTCAAAACTGTATTAAAGTTTGGAGTGTATTTGGCATGAAATGCAATTTTATAACTATAGAACAATGAAAAGTATAAATATAATAGTAAAGTTTGGAAAACAAAAACATTACATGTTTTTTCTAAACAATTTTGCGAACATAACATCAAATTACTAAATCCAAGATATAGGAAGTCAAAAATAAAATCTCCCATTTTAACATTTTCTTGATTTTAAAGGAAAATAAAATGTGCTTGAAAGATTCCAAAATGAACAGAATATGATCGATGATTTACTTTTCCCTAGATAGGAATCAGTACTTTTTTGGAAATCCAATTTTTAAAGTTTAGTATTCGAAGGTATATATATATATATATATATATATATATATTGTGTCTGTGTATGTAAGTTAATGTTCGTGTCTTAAGAACGTTATGGTTTCCGTTTTCTGTTCTTCCGAGGGTCTGTGCTTTTGAAATATATTCTATTAATTTTCTTTAATGCTCTCATGTAATAGTCGATCTATAAATTTAATCTTTCCTTCTTAACAGAAACAATAACTAAATATCTTTTACATAACTATTTAAAAATTTGCAGACGCCTTTCGTGATTCGAAATGTTTGCAGACGTATTGTTTGTGAAGTGTTTGCAGAAAACGTTTAAAATTCGCACATGCATGTTTAATCAAACTGTTATAATTTTTCATCAAAAAGAAATTTGAAAAGTAAATATATTTCATGAAAGCACTTTACGCAATTACTGCTTGCGTAATTTCGCGCTGCCCTGATTTATTGAAATCTGAGTTAGGAATAAAAAATATTTAACTATGTAAATATTATGTTTGCGATTCTCTGTGAGCTTCGAGATTATTCTGCAATTATGTCGATTAGGAATGTATGAAATTAAATCAAATCAGTTGCGTAAGAAGAGTTTTAAAATTTTTTGATATGTTTTACATAGTTCTTACTCTGAATAGCTTATTTTGTTTAACAAACTTATCTTAAATAGCTTTGTTTAAATAGCTTATTTTGTTGAAAAGTTACTAAGCGAAGTAGGTTTTCTAAAACGGATATATCCGTATCAGCTATACGTGGTTTATGAATTTTTATCCGTATCCGATATCCGTTAAATGTTTTCCGGATGTCCGTAACTTACATTTTAAATATTTTCCATATAAAATAAGCGTTGAAATTTGAATTTTCAAATATTATTTTTTTAAATTGTGAGATATTTGGGAAAAATGTTTTCGAAATTTATTCAAGAAAACACATTGGGCATTAAAACAAAAGTTATATCGGTATAAAGTGTGATAACGTCAATTTCAAAATCTTAAGGATAAAAAAAAATACAAAAAAAAACATTACGGCTTTAATGAACAACGTAATGACAACATTGCGGCTGATTAAAGCCGTAATGACAACATTACGGTTTTAATGAAATGTTTTGTTAGTCCTACAAATGAAAATCTTTTTTGAATAGTGGGCCAATACCACTTTCTAAAAAAAATGGAGTTATCCTCCCTTTCAAGTTTATACGAGTCATGTCCATGTTATTTTAAAACTGGTAAACCTACAGCTTATTTCTGCTGCCAACAGATGGCATTACAAATCAGACTTCAGTTATCTGCACTAATTAGACTTTAAGGCTCTGTATCTAAAAATGAACAAAAATGGAGTTGTCCCACTATTGAAATAAGGCCTTCAAATGTTCCAAAAAACGTGTTTTAATGTTGCTACAGCTCTTATGAAGAAACCTTTCCCTGATGAGACTACAGAGAATTCTGAAGATGAAGACTACATTTTGTGTGAAGAATTCGCTTCCCATGGTGAACCGGAAAAAATAATTACTCGAAGAACTAAATTAATACATTTCAAAACGTCCAACGTTGAACATGTAAGAATATCAAATGATAGCTGTACTTTAAAGCAGGAATTTAACATATTCAAGATAACTTCTAAGATAACACAAAATCTTGAAATGCTGAAACAGGTGCTGAAAACTGAGAAACCTGCCACATAGTAAATAGTACTGTATTTTTTAAATATTATTATTCAAATAAAATAAAGAATTAAATTTTGGAATTTAAAATTTAAAAACAATAAAAGATTTTGTTTTGTTTTGTTTAACTTCAAGTCATTCGCAGAGAACCTTTTCTATTTCTGAAAATTTCTGTTCAAAAATTAGATCTTGTCTTTTTGCTCATCTATGAATGCATTAGTATTTTTAAAATGTTATTATTCAATAAAATAAAGAATTAAATTTTGGAATTTAAAATTTAAAAGCAATAAAAGATCTTGTTTTGTTTTGTTTAAATTCAAGTCATTCGGAAAGAACATTTTCCATTTCTGAAAATTTCTGTTCAAAAATTAGATCTTGTCTTTTTGCTCATCAATGAATGCATTAGTATTTTTAAAATGTTATTATTCAAATAAAATAAAGAATTAAAATTTGGAATTTAAAATTTAAAAGCAATAAAAGATGTTTTTTTTGTTTTGTTTAAATTCAAGTCATTCGGAGAGAACATTTTCCATTTCTGAAAATTTCTGTTCAAAAATTACATCTTGTATTTTTTCTCATCAATGAATGCAATAGTATTTTTGATATGTTATTATTCAAATAAAATAAAGAATTAAATTTTGGAATTTAAAATTTAAAAGCAATAAAAGATGTTGTTTTGTTTTGTTTTGTTTAAATTCAAGTCATTCGGAGAGAACATTTTCCATTTCTGAAAATTTCTGTTAAAAAATTAGATCTTGTCTTTTTGCTCATCTACGAATGCATTAGTATTTTTAAAATGTTATTATTCAAAGAAAATAAAGAATTAAATTTTGGAATTTAAAATTTAAAAGCAATAAAAGGTCTTGTTTTGTGTTGTTTAAATTCAAGTCATTCGGAAAGAACATTTTCCATTTCTGAAAATTTCTGTTCAAAAATTAGATCTTGTCCTTTTGCTCATCTATGAATGCATTAGTATTTTGAAATGTTATTATTCAAATAAAATAAAGAATTAAATTTTGGAATTTAAAATTTAAAAGCAATAAAAGATGTTGTTTTGTTTTGTTTTGTTTAAATTCAAGTCATTCGGAGAGAACATTTTCCATTTCTGAAAATTTCTGTTCAAAAATTAGATCTTGTCTTTTTGCTCATGAATGAATGTATTAGTATTTTTGAAATGTTATTACTCAAATAAAATAAAGAATTAAACTTTGGAATTTAACATTTAAAAGCAATAAAAGATTTTGTTTTGATTTGTTTTTCTAGTGGCTGGGTGAACTGAGCCATGGCTCTTCTCCGGGGGGAGTCGGAAGCGTGGGACCAATTCACCGCATGCGTTGCCCCGGGTGTACCACAAGGGGTGGGTCCACGATGCCTCCGTTTGATGGTCCGCGAATTTTAAACTGAGTCAAGTGGCGGGGCCAGACCACCCGACGCATTACCCCCAGAGGTAATTCGAGAACTTGGAGGACATTGTAGCCACGACAGACTTTACGTGCACCGGCCACCATTAGTGAACACGGCGGTGGATTTGTCGACGACCGGCATCGAACTAGAAACGTTCAGATTTCCGCCTCACTGCGTTTGCCAAAAAAAGCAATAAAAGTAATATTTATAAAGTTCAGTAATATTTATTTTTGTTCGGTTATCCGGTATCTGCCGGATAATTACTATCCGATAACCGAGTTTACAGAAAATCCGGATAATTGGAAACCCTAAAGTGATGTCTGGAATAACAATCTTATTGAATACTTTTTCCGTATCTTTAAAACCTTAACTACATATATAAACATCATCTGTTTAAAACGTGAAAAAATTTTTAAAATATATTTTACCTAATTTATATTCTGCTTGTAACTTACAATTTAATTTTTTTTTTTTTGCAAATATGCATCCAGCAGTAACTTGTAATTAAGTTATTTTTTTGACATTCTTCAGAAGAAAATATCGACAGTAGCGCTGCCACTGTCCCGAAAGTGAAGATTTAAATATATATATATATATATATATATATATATTACTGTTCCATCTTTTGAATATAATCAGCAGATATACAAAAACTAATCACGTATATGCTTCAAAATCTATTTAGAATTCAGAAACTTTCAAAATACAAATTTTCGCATCTAATTTATATTCGGTTCACGACCAGTTTAAGTCAGAAAGTTTTTTCCAGTTATATAACTGGCAGTGTGACATTTTACTGACTAAAATCTAATGATATCACTAATAAATTCAAAAATAGTTTTTCCACTGTGAAAAACCTTATTTAAAATTCTTGTAGAATTCTACAAATAAGAAAAAATATAGACGTGGATAATTTTATATTTTGCTTACACATTTTCCATCTCTTTTTTCTTTGTCTTTGGAAACTGTCATATAAATATTTGTTTAAAAAT
The DNA here is from genome assembly GCA_907164885.2 of Dolomedes plantarius. Classification (NCBI taxonomy): domain Eukaryota; kingdom Metazoa; phylum Arthropoda; class Arachnida; order Araneae; family Dolomedidae; genus Dolomedes; species Dolomedes plantarius. The sequence goes on from OU015490.1 coordinate 97,119,023, forward strand.
GTATTTGTAATAGAGTCTCGATATAGATGATCGAAAAACCCAATGAAGCAGAATTAATTGCGCTGTGGTGCTGAGCACGGTAATGGCTCAGAAATTAAACTTATCTTTTTGCATCAAAAAAATTAAATAAAGTTGAGCCAAATAAAATTTAAGATAAAAATTAAAGTAGTTTATTTAAATTAAAAACTAAAAAAGGAAATACATCAACCGGTTACATGTCCGGTAAAAAAGAAACAAGTAATAAAATACGATACAAGACTATAATATGTCAAGTATCACAAAAATAACTTAATGCAATAGCGATACACCACCGCTAAACTACAGTCAGACTCGTTATATATAGTGCTTAAACAAGGTTAACAAGCTGCAGTTAGATTTCTGGCAGCCAATCACAAAACAATGAAAAAATTTGCATTTAGCGAATCAAAATACAATGAGAGTTTATCTTTCGCCGGAAAATGACGGTGACGTCATTTTCCAACATGGCGTTGTTTACAAATAAAAGCGCCTCGCACGGCGCACCCTGCGGCAAAGCCAACATGCGGACACATAAATTAAAAGGAAATAGGTGTTTTTATATGTTTAGGTCCCTTTATTTGCGCATAGTTGCCGGGATATAATCAAAGTTAGGGATAGCAATCTTTATAAGTAAAATATGCCGATAAATGGCGCTTACTCCTAACAATTTGTATTTCCAGAAAAATGCAATTATCTATGCTATGTCACTTGTGTTCAGTGTGACACCATTCTCTATTATCTAGAGAGTACTTTTAGATAAGAAAGTATCCGAATTACAATACAGACGGTTAAATTCTTTGAAATAAATAGAAGTTTTCAGAGTAAGTTGTTCTTATAGGTTTGGAAAATGTTGGAATGATATAAAAGCTATAGATATAAGAACTTCAAGACTGGATTCTATTTCTGAAATTATAAATACGGAAATATAAATGTCTATTTGAAAAGGACAAATACAAATATCATTAAATTATTTTATATAAATGGGGTAAAAAACATAATTTCCAATGTTATAAGATCAATCCGATTCAATCCTATATATGAGTAATAAGAACTTAAGAACTGGCTACAAGCTTTGAAATTATAAATACGCTGAGCCGTGAGCCTGACTGTCTCTTTTATCAATTAATAAACGCAGATACTAGTATAGTTAAACTAGTTGATATAAACAGGGTAAACAACATAATTTTCAATATTATAATGACAATCCAATCCAATGCAATATAAGAACTTAAAGACGAGCTATAAGCTCTGATATTATAAATACGTTAAGCCCAGAGCATGACTGTGTCTTTGATTAGTTCATAAATGCAGATATAATTAAACTATTTTATATCAAAAGGGTAAACAAGAATTTTCAATAGTATAAGAACAATCTGATTCAATCCAATATAAAAAGAACATTTTAAGACTGGCTACTAGTTGTTAAATTATAAATACAGAAGGTCGTTCGCACTTTCTGGAAACGATTTTGATAGTTAAGTTTTATATATAAATGCCGTATTTTATGCGGTGATTTACTTCTATCTTATAGCCATGGTTCTTGACAATAGCTCTAGTTCGAATTTTCCATGAAAGTAAATTTTTGCTTAGTACTGTCATGTTTTACCTAATTCCTCTTGGACCGTTTTCCAAAGTCCGTTCAGTGTTCTTATATGCCGTTTTCCTAAGGCTAGTATTAAAAAACCGAAATCCCAAAAGTCCATTGCAGAAGAGTCAGGTAATTTAACATGTATTTCATTAAATGAGATACATTTTATTCCTGTTTCTGATTCTTTCTTTGCTAAATAAGCGGCAGTTGATTTAGACGTGTGATAGAGGCTTTGACCATATGAAGTCAACTTTATCAATGTCCTTTCCATATATGGCTGGATTTTCTTCTTCAAAAATTGGTTATAAAATATTTTGCTGATAATAGAGTGAATTCAGTTTGGCTTTACTTGAGACATTTTTGATTTTTAATTTGCCGTTGTAACAAAATCCTGCTACTATCATGAACTCCTTTGAGAACTTTTCTGTACACTGACGTAGCCATTTCATACGGTCATTCTCGTTAGTTGAGCAACAGAAATTTGATCTTTTTTATTACAGTCACTTAAAAACACCCATGCCCCATCGAGTGTTACCACAAATTTTCATTTTTCAGCAGCTAGGTGTTTTTCATATAATTTTCTACAATTTGTTTTTCTTTCAGCAATAGGCTTTGGCTAAAGCAGATGAACTTTAGGTTTAAACATCTTTTTTAACTTCAAATCTTTACGAATGATTTTACTTACAGTGCCAGAACACATTCCTAGTTTTGATGCAATGGATGTTTGAGTCGGCGCATTTTCTTTTAGGATCAGAGACTTCTCTTTCTTGATATTTACCTGCGTTCGAACAGTTTTAGGGTGAGGTTTAGTGGTCATGTTTTCATTTTTACTTTCAGTTAGACGTTTTCCATTTCAAATTTAATATATTATAAATACCTATTTTTGAAATGGTCTAACCGACATTTTTGCACCGCTTTATAACTTGTGGATACTCCTCGGAAAGTGCAGTTACGTAACCTTCGAGCCATCTATCAATTTTAGGAGCCAATTTCAAAATAAATCTTTTACTTTACATTCCAATCAAAGCAAAACTATAGCAGACGATTATTTTGGAGTTGCCAAATTTTTATCTCAAAATGCAAACACCGAAAACAAATTACAAAATCATTTCCATAAAGTGCGAACGACCTTCTGAATATTAGACCGAGGAAATGATTGTCTCTTTGAACAATACATTAATGCAAATATTACCAAACTATTTGGTAAAAATAGAGTAAACATAATTTTTAATATTATAAGAACTATCCAATACAGTCCAGTATAATAAATTTTTTTTGACTGGATACTAGTTCTGAAATTATTAATACACTATACAAGGCAAGATTGTCTCTTTGTTCAATTCATAACTGTAAATATTGTTAAACTTTTAGGTGTAAACAGGGTAAACAAGTAATTTTCAATATTACAAGAACAATCCAATACAATTCAATATAATATGAACTGGCTACTATTTTTGAAAGTATAATTCCAATTTTTGATATAATTAATAATTCATAATTCCTAAATTATTAATATTTCATCTTTAAATTTTAACCACTTTTACATATCTATGGTACAATTCACATATTCAAATTTCAAGCAAATCCATTCACAATAAGAAAAGTTAGGTTTGAAGGTCCACTGTCCCTTAAGATGATCAGAAGGAAGTTGAGGGGTTGTAGTAGCTTAGTAATAGCACGTCGGCTTTCATTGCTGAGGGTGTTTGGATCGAATCCCGACAAGTGCCATTAAATACCTCTGTGTCTAGGCCGGATATGATAACGTTAAACCCTCAGACCGGAAAGTCTATTTATGAAGTCAGAAAAAGTAGAAGAATGTACGATCCACCCAGATGTCATCCCTGGGAGTGCTCGGTCAAAACTGAGGTGACACCGGGCTAAAACGTAATCCACCCATGTGGTATCATAATAAACCGCAGCCGCTCCACTGAATCCACTAGCCTACTTCCGGCCACGGATCATTAGAAACTACAACAACAGCAGAAGAAAGTCGGAGAGCACAATTTAATAAGAAACGTGAAAGTGGGGTATTGTCGTAATATCCAATTTAATTTAAATTCCACACTTTTTCCGATTTTGTCATTATTTTAACTCTGTCCTTTAGGTTCTAGTTTCCAGCCTTTTGAATCCATTCTTCTTTATTTGTTTGTTGCACTAAAGGCTCGATTTAAAGACATTACATTATATTAAATTTTTAGCTTAGCAGTTGGCAATGCATTCTACACATACCATGTTATAAATATCAAGTTATGGTACTGAGTATTCAAAATGTGCTCCAAAACTTTATAAATACACATTCAATACGTCAATCATATTGAATTTTCTTATTTTTAAAGCTAACACAAAATGCGTTATGAATGATTACCAGTATCTAAATCCACCGCAATGGGTATAAATACAATTTGCCAAATGCAGTCTAAGCTTATACTTTTATTCATACAGAATAAAATAAAAGTACAAAAGAATATGATTACATTTATATAAAAAAATAGTGAAGTGAAAGATTTTGCTTTCGTATATATTTGAGTCGTATATATGTGGAAATAACTATGTGAGTAGTGTCTTTCCTGATTTCTTCTAATCGTTTGATCATATTATATTTTCATTTTATTGCGCAAATGCATATTTTAACATACAGATAAATTAGAGATCAGCCCATATCCTTTCTTTTTAGTTCATTTTGATAATATTTAAACAAATTAATAATTTTCCAAGCTAAACTTATCATTGATACAATTAGCTGTAGTCAATATCGAATTCTTCCTAATGGCTTCAGTAGTCCGACATAATCGACGTAGCATTAGAGAGATGTTCTTGAGAAAAGTTTCGATTCTGGAATTTGCTTCAGTCCTAATCGAGTGACTCATTGTAATCTTCAGCAGGCTATAACCTAGTCAATATATATGAGAACCAATATGTTTGCTAGTCAGCTTCAGTGGTATCAATCCATTGTGTTTAAATGAAGCTACACTAAAGAACTCTACAGGTATAAAACAAGGAAATCGCGTATTTGTGATCTTTTTCGTATATTTATCGATTATGTAGTCCTGGAGTAACGCATGTAAAACAAAGCTGTATTGATATTTCGGGATAATCCTGGTTATATTTTGAGCTTTTGCGGCTTTATTCTACCCACTCTTTTCAACAATTTGCCACTGTCGAAATTTAAGTTGGTAGCACTTTAACGAGAATACTGATCGTCAAAAAAACTTAAAATATGACTAAATATAATTCCGTTATTATAGGCTCAGATTTTAAGTCTTTACTTCTCATTTAACGTATCACGCCTCTAAGATAAATCATCTTATAGTGTTAACGTATTACTATACTTCATCGAGCATAATAATAGCCTGTCACTTTATTTAACTTTTTTTCCCCAGAAATATTAAAAGTCCCTAATGTGTTAGGATGATTAATAGTTTCTCTGAATAACAACACTAGCGTAATACATACGTCAATAAACATTTATAACAAATGACGGCGAGATAGAAAGGCATACATCATTTATATAATTTTAAACCAACTGTATCAGACAAGTAGATAAATGTTGTGTTGTAGCATCAAAACAGTTCAAGTGCGTGGGAAAAACGTAAAAATACAATAAGCTTACTAGACGTTGCTAATAACGTTCTTCGCAATGCAACAGTCGATGTTTCGATGAAACGAATATTTTTTTTTTTTTGCTGTAAAGGATATATAGTTTATAAAATTGATTTTAAGACACATATATTCTTGAGTAAATATGGATTTTTCAAAGGATCTCTCTCATCGATATTAATATATCTAACTAAGAATTTATTTTTATTCAAAATGTAGTAAAAGAGAAACAAATACTAAAAATGTGTCGTGAACATACAATAGTTTTTACATTTACCGGCTCTATCAAATGAATGCATAGAGCTAAAAATTTTGTTTTATACTGTTTGCAATTTTTCACAGATGTTTGTTAGAAAAATATTATTGAAAATTACTTGTGTTGAAATGGCAATACATTTAATTTTTTCTAAATAAAATGCATTTTGTGGGTTGTATATAAAAATAACCAGAATATTTCACACTTTGCTAACCACACTTTCGTTTTTTCGCTTATTAAAAGCTTTGTCACTATCACATATCCCTCGAGCAACTTTGAAATAATTTTCCTTAACTTCTGACAATTTATCTTCAAAGATAAATTGCTCGTAAAATATCCTAAAATTCATGGAAAAAGAAAGAAAAATATATAATTCTCTTTACGACACTAGTTAAAAGAAAATTTAATTGAAGTTGCAAAATATATCGTAGAGCTTTTAAAACAACCCCAAAAATAAAGAAAAGAAAAAATATTCAGGCTGTTTTAAATTTCAGAGAGTAAGTGGTTTGTTGCCATCAATATTTGTTATGATGCATGAAAAATATTTTTTAGGGAGAAAAATGCTTTTCGACTAGGAAATTAAGGTTGTAATTGGTATTTATTTCATCTTAGCCATACATGAAAATACAAAAAAATGTGTTATTCAGTAAAAGATGATTAACACAAAAGAAAATGCAATGCATTTATATTATTTGATTTACAACTTTTAACATTAATTAAAAAGTAAGCAAATGGAAAGAAAAAAATAATATACTCTAAAGGCCAGAGGATAAATAAATTGTTGCCATCAATATCTGTTAAAATGCATGCAAAATTTTAGACAAAAAGCGGAATTCGAAAACAGATTGATTGTTTTTGAATATTTGCTAACACAAACATGAAAACGCAGTGCTACGGATTTATTTAAAAAAACAAATTGTAATGAATATTAACAACATTTGGTATTGGATTTTAAATAATACAAGCTATAAAAAGGAAAGAAACAGGTTTTTAAAACACTTGAAACTTTAGTAGATAAATTTTATATTGACTTATCTAAACTTCTTTAACAGTAGAACGCCTGAACCTTTAAACTTACTTCAGTACCTGATCGCGATCATTGATAAAATTAGTCTAAAATTATTATACGATTTTTTTAATTATGATTATTTTTTTTCAATCATTCACAAATGGAAATAAAACATTTTGAAATTAAAATCGAATTTTAAAAATATAAGCATCAAAATTAATCTTTTATGCCCTTCACGCATATAAACAGTATTTATGGGAAGACTAGAAATTTACTATGGAATTGGTAGCCTAAATGCAAAGGAACTTACCTAAAATTCAATATTTATTTTCACTAAACAACTTTAATAACTTCTTAAAACAATATCGGAGGCTATATATAACTAGTAACAGCATATCAGAACATTCGTACCGAATTTATTATTTTTTAAAATTTTCTCATAATATATAAAATTGGTCATTTTGATCCCATTTTATATATTATTACTATTCAAGGCGTTCTTGGTAAATTAGGTTCTAGTTTTTAAACACAGCAAAAGCAAAACAAAAATATATCATTATTTTAAATAAATGAGTTATTTAGGAAAAGTTGTGTAACTAGGAAAAGTGCAAAAGTTGTTTCGTAACGAAAGTTACGAAACACCAAAATTTGAAAAGAATCATTTTGACCTCATCCGGCATTCTAGGTTAAATTAGAAATATAAAAAAAAAAGAAGACAAAAAACTGATTCCTGGAGGAAACTTTGGTGATGATTGCTCTTTAATTTCCTCTAACTCAAAGAAATGGAAAGATTAATAGTAATTACAACCAGTCTGTTAAAATGCGAAAACTACCTGAAATCAGATTAATTTTGAAATCAGAACAATGGTTGTATATAATTTTGCAATTTATATATTTAAATGGATTTTCTTTTTAGTACCTGAATCAGTTACTGCGCGTATATGTTTCTATAGCAACTGTGTTGGTATGGTTCTGTTGAAGCACGCCTACATATGTTGATAAAATTCGCTCGCTTTCAGCAACGTTGCAGAGTGAAGTTGAATTAGTGAAGTTCATCAATTATTAATGCATTAATGTTGGAAAATGTTTAACTTGCGCATGTAAAACTACCCATATTTTTACATAAATATGAGACAGAAATATGTTTAAATAGACAACACGGTTTTCTTTCCATGCATCTATTATTCTGAAAGTTTTGAGGAAATGTAAATTTCTAAAGAAAAAAGAAATGCAAATACTAATAAATGTACCGAGAACGAACAATATATCTTATCTTTGCCGGCTGTATGAAATAAATGTTTAGAGCTACAAATTTTATGAATTACTGTCTGTTATTTTTCGTCAATGTTTGTTAAAAAATTGTCAATTAGTTGTTGTTTGGAAATGACAATATCTTTAAGCGCCTTTTCTCACATTACAACTAACGAATTTTCAAGAAAAGAAATCTTAAATTATTACGCAACTAATTTGCTTAATTGCATTCAAGTCCATAACTACTATGCACATATCAGCAAACACGGAATAATTTTTCAATAATTATCGAGAAACACTGAATATTATTACAAATAAATAATTAAATATAATCAAAACAGTCTGCGTAGTTGGCCTAAAAACATGGGGAAGTAATATGCAAAAAAGGAAAGAAATAAACTCATTATTCATTGGAGTATTTAGTTCAGAGTGCTCTTAAAATAAGAAGAAATATTTGTGATCTTGTCTTTATTTCTTTTTGCTGTCCTAGAAATGTTCTTTATGGATTTCTTTCTCAATTCATTTTCTTTGACTTCATTTTGTCAAAATGACGTGAAGAAAATGACAAGAACTGTATGAACTGCAAAAAATGACTGTAATTTATCTTTAACACATGTTATCTTAGAAATAGAGGTTTTATTAAAACCTATGCCAGTTATATTTAAGCAAACCTTATATTGAACGTTAAGGTTTAAAAGCGAACATAACATGTTTTGTCTAATGACATAAAGTATTTAATAGAAACAAATGAAAATCTGTACGAGATTGGAGCTTATAAATATAAAAATATGGCTTTATTCCTATAAGGAAAGAACATGGACTATATGAGCATCAAAAAGGACTGTAATTTGTTTTTTACTCGGTTTATCTTAGAAATAATGGTATAAGTATAAAGCTATGCCGGCCATATCTAAGCAAAGCGTAGATTGAACACTGAGGCGAAATTTTAAATGCCTACATAGCATCTGTTTTATACTGACATAAAGTATTTAATATAAGAATATAGCTTTTTTCATCTTAGAAAATAGCAGGAACTGTAAGAGTTGCAAAGAGAACTGCAATTTGTTTCTAAAACGTCTTATCTTAGAAATAAATATATAATTTTAGTATAATTTTAGTATAATGTATAATTTTAGTATAAACCTATAAACCTATGTCTGTCACATTAAAGAAAAGCCTGGATTGAACCTTGAAGCTTGGGTTTAACATCCTACATAGCATCAGTTGTCTGCAGATATAAAGTATTTAATTGAAATATATAAAAATCAGTACGAGATTGGAGAGGAGTCCCTCTTATTCGAAGGCTCTAACGAGATTGGAGCATTCGAATAACTTGGGCAGTACAAATACAGGCTCATTTAATAAGCTGAATAAAATCGGTTATTATTTTTATTTTTCCAGACTTCATGAGATTTCAAATACGTCTGACGTCTGTGCAACAAGAACTAAATGGCTGTCCGTCTGAACAAAATTAGAAATTACGAATTTCCGCAGCTAAAGAGCCATTATACTTTACTTAACGGTAATTTAATTCAAGAGATATTTTACAAGTTAGAAATGAGGAAATTGCAGACATACTAATGGGGTCATTTACTCAATGGCCCTAAGAAATCTTTTGTAGACTTTATAAAACCATTCATGGGATTTTAGGCTATTTCAATGAATATTTGTTAATATAATTTATTATCATTTTAAAGACTCCAATGTCTAATGAGCAGTAAAATGTAAACAACAAAATTTTCTCTTACTGATGTAGAATCCATTAGTTGTTTATTTTATATGCTAATCGTAATCACATTTTATGCAAACTTAAGAGAAAGGAAAATGCTAATATATATATATATATATATATATATATATATATATATATATATATATATATATATATATATATATATACATATATATATATATATATATATATATATATATATATATACATATATATATATATATATATATATATACATATATATATATATATATATATACATATATATATATATATATATATATATATATATATATATATATATATATATATATATATATATATATATATATATATATATATATATATAAATATAAAATATTCACTTTTTTTAATGTTACATTTGGACCATAAGACGCACTCCAATTTTAATTTGATTTTTTTATGTAAATAGCTGCGTCTTACGATTCAAAATATACGGTATGTAGCATTAAAATCATCTTCAATTTAGGGTTCATAATACTTCAGCAAAATTAGTTTATGTAGTTTCCTATGAAGTTTCCTCCTCCTCACAGGTTTGTTTACTATGTTTATTCCAATAAATAACAATCATAATTCTTAGCAAGGTGATTAAAATGGCCGTGTACAGGCTGTGCTTCTAAGAGCTATGAGAAGGGAAGATGAAAATTATTCAACAGATGAATAGTCAGATATTTTAAGAAGCATTATGCAAACTTTTGTCCGTTTTTATCAAAATTATTCTCAATTTTATAAATCTTAAAGAATAATGAGTGTAATTTGCATTTAAAAAGACACTATTATTTTATGTGAATGTTAATATTTACGCATGCCTGGTTGTATTGGTGTAGAAAAATTACTTTGTTATGTATTTACATTTTATTTGTAATAACGTTAATACTTAATCGTTTTTGTAATTTTTCTTTAGTTAGCCTTAATATATAATTATATTTATGTTTCTATTTAACTAATGGAATTATTTAAAAAAACATTTTTGCATTAGTTTAACATATAATTCCCGAAACATTAAAATGTGGTTTCGATGTATTTTTATATAGATATTTAAGAAGTAATTAATAATTTACTGATTATTTAATATAAATAAATTTTAATATCAATAATTTAATTTGAGAGATTTTAATTGAATAAAAGGCACTCGAAGAATAAACTAACTTTTAAACGATTTTTGAAATTAATTATTTTCCATTGAGCGTAAAATTATTTATGTTGAAGAAGAAATAGATAGTCATAGGTACCTCAATTTTGCAACAAAAGGTAAACTAATATATGCTTTGGCTAAAATGGCATTATTTCTCCTTTGGCAGCCTTTTCTTTGTCATATAAATGCATGTAAAATGAACGGTAAAATTAATTTATTCAGGACACATTACTGCCTATAAAATTCTTTATATTCTAGAGACCAACACATGTTCGTTAACCCAACTTTAACTGATTTACATCTTTAGCTAAAAAGGCATTCTTTCCAGTGGGAGATTTTTTTTCTTTGTCATATAAATGCATATAAAATGTATGGTAAAATTTATTTATTCAGGCCACATTACTGCTTATAATTTATTTTATATTCTAGAGACCGACACATCTTCGTTAACGAATAAACTGATTTACTTCTTTAGTTAAAATGGTATTCTTTCCAGTGATAAATTTTCTTTGCCTTATCAATACATATAAAATATACAGTAAAATTTATTTATTCAGGTCACATTACTGTTTATAAAATTCTTTATATTCTAGAGACTAAGACATCTTCGTTAACTCAACTTAAACTGATTTACATGTGTAGCTAAAAGGACATTCTTTATAGCGAGAGTTTTTTTTCTTTGCCATATAAATACATTTAAAATGTATGGTAGAATTTATTCATTCAGGTCACATTACTGCTTATAATTTTATTTTTATATTCTAGAGACCGACAAATCTTCGTTAACTCAACTTAAACTGATTTACATCTGTAGCTAAAAGGACATTCTTTACAGCGGGAGTTTTTTTTTCTTTGCCATATAAATACATTTAAAATGTATGGTAAAATTTATTCATTCACGTCACATTACTGCTTATAATTTTTTTTTTATATTCTAGAGGACATTTATATTTTAGAGGACAAAGTGTTAAGAAGACTGTTGTAATTTCTAACCATGTATCATAAGCAGCCGCTCCAAGTTCATTTAATTTTGTTTCAAAACACCATTTCCTCTCGGGAAATCCTACAAGACCAGATATCCATTACTTAATTCTAGTAATATATGCTTAATGCACATACCTTCTCGGAAATAGCACCCTGAATGTCGCCAAAAATCCTTCGCCGAAGACTGGAGAAGTAGAGTGACTAAAGCACTCCCGCATTATTGCTCGTTCACAGGTAATTTTATTCAGTTACTAGCATAGTGTATCTACGTTTATGTAATGAAACATTTCAAATATTGCAGATGTGTGCTGCGTCAACGTTCTAATTTTTGAACGTGTAACCATTTAATTATGAAAGTTGCGAAATATAGCTGGTTATATTTTTAAGGAGAGTTTCCTAAGAATGTCATTTGAATATTGAAACACAAGTTTTAATTAATTTGAATGTGTTGTTCCATATATGGTCAATGGGAAGTTTCCCGCAGATGACATAAAAAGTATTTATCGCCAAAACAGATTAACGCCATACCAGTCAGCAAGTTTAAATTCGTAAAATGCTTGGAGTTCCTAAGCAAGATTATGGTTTTTTTGTTTTTTGTGTTGTTGTTTCTAATGCCATCTGGGTATAAGTTCTAAACCAGGACCCTATAGGCTTCTGGCTGAAGTGTGCGGCTCGGGTTTATATAGTACCCCAAGTGTCGGAGTCTGTCTTAGCTAGTTGGAACCTCAATTTTGACCAAGCACTCCCATTGGTTGCATCTCGGAGGAATAGTACCCTCTCCCACCATCTCTAACCTCATAGAGGGATTTCCAGCACACGGAGTTAAGGTTGCCATATCCAGTCTACACACGAAGGTATTTAATGGCGCGTGCCGCCATTCGATCCGAGCATCCTCAGCACCGAAAGCCAGCGAGCTACTACAAGGCTACCTCGAACCCTTATGATAATTATAAAAAAAATAAACTATTATGTAATCATTCATTGCAGAGTGTAGTCCTTTGGCTGCAAGCAAATATTTCTTTCTGATCTTACAGCATGCTGTAAAATGTGTAAATATTTAAAAGGACGCTTTTGTATATAAGTTTTTGAATATGATGGTATCAAATTTTAAAGTATGCATGGTAACACAGACATTGTAATATTAGTAGCAGGTAATAGTATAATATGGTACATGGTAATAGTAAAATGAGATCTCATGGTTTGTGGAGTTACTGAAAATGAATCATGTCCACATTATTCGGTGTAATCGTCCAGACAGGTGTGCTCTACGTCATCCTACATTTCTTCCCTGACTGAGTTGGTCATTGTAATGGTGAATAGACTTTGCACACAGTGAAGGTAAAAATATAACAAATGAAATATTTAATCGTGATGAATTCGTCTACTTCTGACGTAGTCTACAAGTATCTTTCCTACTAGTGTCTTATCCATTTCTCCATTTTACGTGGACACACTTACAAATGCAAAGATGAGAAAGAGAGTGCTGACGGGTTTTTCAGAGATATAGTGAACCAACTTCGACCTTTAAAAAACCTCAATGCCAGCAGTGGTGAAAGTTGGGAATCATATATTTTTATAACAGAAGATTATGTATCTGCTAATATATAAGATAATTTTCTCCTATGAATACTTTGCGTCAACTACTATTCTGCGAAGAGCGTATCAACTGCGTTTCCATGCTCCAGTGAGATGTTCGTGTTTCATTTATCTTGATATTTTTATATTCTTTCAACCTCGATAACCTCTCTTTATCATATGTTCTCTAAGGGGGCATCAAATTCCAAAAAACGGAAGTATATCTCCTAAACACATGTGAGGAAATACTAGTTAAAGACTTTTGACGCACTCGACAGATTGAATTTATTGTATTTAAAACCCTGCATGGCGATCGAACTTTTAAGTGCTACTCAATCACTCAGAAAAAACCCTTGGGCATTTATTTCGTTATTGCAGAAAATACTTCTTAAAAGCTATTGGTAGATATAATCTCTTCTAGTTTCAGATTTCGGAAGGTACGGTTAAAAAATGTTAGTGGTGTAATGTACCCCGATTGAAATAACTTCGCAAAAACCATAGGAATACTCTCCAATTGTTTTCTAAATTGCTTTTCTAATTGTTCCAAAGAAGGGATATTTTTATTTTTGGAATATAATAATTTAATCTCTAGAACTAAAAAATAAAAGGAAAACAATTTTGCTAAAATGTTTTCCCGCCTCGTTCGAAAATGTGTTTCGATTAATAATATTATCCCGCAGTTTTAAAATATCCCTTGCTTGAGCAAAACACTCAACTAAAAGCATAAAATTTGCTCCGTAAATTAAACAGATGTGCTTAACTTGATATCACTTGTTTTTTTTTCCAAAGCGAGAGGTGTTTTGCTCTAAATACTTTCTATCCTCCAAAATGCAAATTTGTTGGTTACATTATAAGGCGAGCACTATAGAAATAAATCGAAACTTCACACTTTGATGTGGTAGATCATTCAGCTTATTATGAAGTATAAATTAAAAAAAAAAGTATTCCAATACCCGGGAAAGAATTTCCATTTGTAAAATATATTTGTTAAATCTTGAAATATAATTTAATTAATGTTAGGTTCATTTTAATGACTATTTTTTTGTAAAATTAGACATAAATTTAACATTGATACACAATTTTTATTCAGGGCACTATCATTGCTATGAGAAAAAAGTAAATTGAAGGGTTTGCTGCAAAAAGGATGTAGCTTCATCCTTGGGGAGTTCGTAATATCTTGTGTAAATAAAAGCTCTTTCGTTTGATTGGAGAAAGAGGTAGCTCCAATCGATAGTTCTCGTGATACTCAAGAGATGGATATGCCTGTCTCGTTAGTCACCCCCATTTTTTCCTCAAACGACTGTCGTGGTTTGTTTACGGGAAAGTTACACAACACTTAACAAGAGTGGAGTTTTGTGTTCTCATAAACATAATACAATATATAGTTTTAATGCAAAACCTAAAGATGTAACGGAACTATCCCGCAAATACGTCACACAAAATGATAAGTGGTTTTACGATGTTCTACAATCAGAGAACGCAGCAGATGAGCCAGACGTTACAGAGGTTGAATGTGACAATTGAAAAATGTAATTTTCTGTTTCCAAAGGCAAAATATATGCTGTATTTCAAATGAAGTTTTCTTTTAATAAAACATTATGATAGCAGATTGTTTTTTCTTTGCGAAATCTTTTTCCTAGAAGTAGATATATTATCCATTTGGTGGGAAGAAAGTGGTATGCGATGAGCCAGACGTTACAGAGGGGGAATGTGACGATAGAAAAATGTCATTTTCTGTTTTTAAAGCCAAAATATATCTTGCATTTCAATTGAAATTTACTTTTAATAAAATATTATGATAGTAGATTGTATTTTCTTTGCGAAATCTTTTTCCTAGAAGTAGATATAACATCCATTTGGTGGCAAGAAAGTGGTATGAGATGAGCCAGACGTTGCAGAGGGGGAACGTGACGATTGAAAGATGTAATTTTCTGTTTGTAAAGTCAAAATATATGTTGTATTTCATTTGAAGTTTACTTTTAGCAAAATATTATGGTCGTAGATTGTATTTTCTTTGCTAAATCTTTTTCCTAGAGGTAGATACAACATCCATTTGGTGGCAAGGAAGTGGTACGAGATGAGCCAGACATTACAGAGCGGGAATGTGACGATTGAAAAATATAATTTTCTGTTTGTAAAGCCAAAATATATGTTGCATTTCAATTGAAGTTTACTTTTAATAAAATATTATGATAGTAGATTGTATTTTCTTTGCGAAATCTTTTTCGTAGAACTAGATACAACATCCCTTTGGTGGCAAAGAAGTGCTACGAGATGAGCCAGACGTCACAGAGAGGGCATGTGACGATGGTAAAATGTAATTTTCTGCTTTTAAAGCCAAAATATATGCTGTATATCTAACGAAGTTTTCTTTTAACAAAATATTATGATAGTAGATTGTATTTTCTTTGCGAAATCTTTTTCCTAGAACTAGATACAACATCCCTTTGGTGGCAAGGAAGTGCTACGAGATGAGCCAGACGTCACAGAGGGGGAATGTGACGATGGTAAAATGTAATTTTCTGCTTTTAAAGCCAAAATATATACTGTATTTCTAACGAAGTTTTCTTTTAACAAAATATTATGATAGTACATTGTATTTTCTTCGCGAAATATTTTTCTTAGAAGTAGATACAGCATCCCTTTGGTGTCAAGGAAGTGGTACGAGATGAGCCAGACATTACAGAGGGGGAATGTGACGATTGAAAAATATAATTTTCTGTTTGTAAAGCCAAAATATATGTTGTATTTCAATTGAAGTTTACTTTTAATAAAATATTATGATAGTAGATTGTATTTTCTTTGCGAAATCTTTTTCCTAGAACTAGATACAACATCCCTTTGGTGGCAAAGAAGTGCTACGAGATGAGCCAGACGTCACAGAGAGGGAATGTGACGATGGTAAAATGTAATTTTCTGCTTTTAAAGCCAAAATATATGCTGTATATCTAACGAAGTTTTCTTTTAACAAAATATTATGATAGTAGATTGTATTTTCTTTGCGAAATCTTTTTCCTAGAACTAGATACAACATCCCTTTGGTGGCAAGGAAGTGCTACGAGATGAGCCAGACGTCACAGAGGGGGAATGTGACGATGGTAAAATGTAATTTTCTGCTTTTAAAGCCAAAATATATACTGTATTTCTAACGAAGTTTTCTTTTAACAAAATATTATGATAGTACATTGTATTTTCTTCGCGAAATATTTTTCTTAGAAGTAGATACAGCATCCCTTTGGTGTCAAGGAAGTGGTACGAGATGAGCCAGACATTACAGAGGGGGAATGTGACGATTGAAAAATATAATTTTCTGTTTGTAAAGCCAAAATATATGTTGTATTTCAATTGAAGTTTACTTTTAATAAAATATTATGATAGTAGATTGTATTTTCTTTGCGAAATCTTTTTCCTAGAACTAGATACAACATCCCTTTGGTGGCAAAGAAGTGCTACGAGATGAGCCAGACGTCACAGAGGGGGAATGTGACGATGGTAAAATGTAATTTTCTGCTTTTAAAGCCAAGATATATGCTGTATATCTAACGAAGTTTTCTTTTAACAAAATATTATGATAGTAGATTGTATTTTCTTTGCGAAATTTTTTTCTTAGAAGTAGATACAGCATCCCTTTGGTGTCAAGGAAGTGGTACGAGATGAGCCAGACGTCACAGAGGGGGAATGGACGATGGTAAAATGTAATTTTCTGATTTTAAAGCCAAAATATATGCTGTATTTCAAAAGAAGTTTTCTTTTAATAAAATATTATGATAGTAGATTGTATTTTCTTTGCGAAATATTTTTCCTAGAACTAGATACAACATCCCTTTGGTGACAAAGAAGTGCTACGAGATGAGCCAGACGTCACAGAGGGGGAATGTGACGATGGTAAAATGTAATTTTCTGCTTTTAAAGCCAAAATATATGCTGTATTTCTAACGAAGTTTTCTTTTAACAAAATATTATGATAGTAGATTGTATTTTCTTTGCGAATTTTTTTTCTTAGAAGTAGATACAGCATCCCTTTGGTGGCAAGGAAGTGGTACGAGATAAGCCAGACGTCACAGAGGTGGAATGGACGATGGTAAAATGTAATTTTCTGATTTTAAAGCCAAAATATATGCTGTATTTCAAAAGAAGTTTTCTTTTAATAAAATATTATGATAGTAGATTGTATTTTCTTTGCGAAATATTTTTCCCAGAAGTAAATAGAACACATATTTGGTGGAAAGAAAGAGGTAGCTCCAACAATCGCACATGTTGCTTGTTATCTAGAAGATATATTTTTGAGTAAAAATTCTATCCTAATTTGTAAGAACAATTATAAGGAAATCTATCAAAAAAGTATTTTTACATAACGTAAAATTTTGAATTTTCAAATTTTTTTTACGGTTTTCCGAAAACTTGAAAAACTGTACTTACATAATTTTTGCAGTAAACCCTTCAATTGTTTTATCTAAAAAAATGAGCAATGTTTTAAAAGTTGATATGCAAACATATAGATTTCAAAATAATGTAAAGATGATGTAATTTAAACTTAAAGTATATCTCGAAGTTAAACTATCTAAATTGCATATCTGTGACATTGAATGTTTTATGAACTGCGTAGACATATCTTACAATAAAATTTATTAAATAAATCGTTCCGCCACTGTCAACCGGTGGTTTCACGTCTAAGCGGTTACTTTGTTCATTACCAGCATATCAGAGTTGAAAGACCTTTCTGCTGCCTTATCACGCATTACTGTACGTACGGGAGCAATAAAGGATCACCCAAAGGTGAAATATTGAATGAATACCCTTCGACCGAGGGAAGATAGACAGTCGTTTCATTCCACGGGGAAGTCATTAATACGTACAAAATGACTTGTTCTCTGCGTTTAATCCCATTGGATCTGTCTAAACTATTAATGAGAAAAGTCAACAAAGGAATTACAAGTGATAAATCATACACAATGCGGAGGACGCATTTGATCATTTGATTCCAACTGCTTTTGAATTTTAATATTTCCTTTTGAGCTTTAATATCTATATAAATACTTAAAGAAGTTTTAACTATGAAAATAAATAAAAGTTAGGGTTATTATAAAGATTAATAATGGAGAAAAGGAAATAATTTAAATATAATGTGATACAACAACCATATTTTTGTTTATTAGTAAATATTTTGTACTTTTAACAAGTGAATGAATGCTATGAATATGATTAAAACCCGTTGTTTACTTATTTAGCACGGATTAAAATATGCTTTTAAATGTGCTGATAAGTACCGTATTTGATCGTATCTGCTCAGTGCTACCATATGGAGAAAAAATTAATGTCAATTTGCATGCGAATGTACTTAAAAAATTGTAACACGTAATATAGAAAAAAACACTTAGCATATGTATGTTTTTCATTTTTGAAATAGAATATTTTCATATCAACTTTTGAAACATTTCTTACATTTTTTAGATAAAGCAATTGAAGGTATTGCTTCAAAAAGGAGGGAAGTACAATTTTTAAAGTTTTCATAAAACCCTAAAAAACTTTTGAAAATTCAATATTCTAAGTTATGTGAAAATATACTTTTTGATAAATTTCCTTAATTGTTGATTCAATAGATATATTTCTATGATTCAATAGATATATTTTTAGTCCAAATGGGATATAAAATCAAAAATTTTATAAAATTTTAAAATAGGCGGAATTTTTTATAAATATTTAGTACACTTGAGTGCTTACGCCAGAGACCCTATACTCCATTTAACTCATTATATTTTAACTTTCTTTATATTATATACTACTGGGATACTTACCTGTTTTCTAAACAAGAAAGTTTTACAATATTTCCAAAAACCACTGATATATACAAAAAACAGTGATGAAACACCGATTTTTTTTTTTTTAATTATCTTTTTCTCAGTACAGGTACTTCTAGAAAAATTCTTTTAACACATATAGCTTAGATCTTAGTTCGAAACATATGTTAGTGAATATGTAAAACATTTTTTTTCAAAATCTCATTGAAATATATTGAAAACATTTTAAATTATTGGCTTTCTCGTTTATAAAAGTAAATAACCATGAATTTTATAGAAAAGGCATTTAGGAGGGGAGATGACCTTAAAATCTTCAATAACTCAATTTTTTATTATAATTTACTTTTGAAGAATGGAATATAAGGAATCTTTTAAAAAAATGTGGTCGATACTATAATTATAACCGATGTTATGACCAAATGCATAAAGCTCATAGTAAAGTAATTTACAGAAACTTTAAATGGCTTTTACTAAAAACTGTTACTTTTACACTTTTGCGCACTATTTCTTCAAAACTAATGGTCACAAATTGCTACAATTTTGTATACATGTATATCTATTATGTTTACGATTTCTACCTAATTTCTACCTAGTAGTATACAATTTCTACATAAATTTAAGTAAGTACATATTACTATTTTTGCAGCAAGTTTTTGTGAAAAAAAATCATATTTCTTGCACATTACAATACATTTGCCTGAAAAAAACACCTTCGTGTGAAATATGGTAATTATTTTAGGTGTAAATTAAAGTTCAACCTATGGATAGAATATATACAAATAATTTAATATGTATAGTTTTAATGTCTCTTATAGTTTTTTCAAAAAATCTGAGCGCAGTGCATTGACTTAAGATTAATTATTCATAAAACGATATTATTTTTTTACATAAAATAATTTCTAATAATCACCCAATAATTCTGCTTTTGTTTTCTAATAGATAAAGATTTGTATAATTCACCCTAAAAATGGGTTTAAATTGATTACAAAATAACTGTTTGACAACACATTAAGCTTGGTAGTAAAATCGGTGTATGTTTTTTGCAAGTGCAAAAGTGATCTCCGCCCTTAAAGATACAACTTCCAAGCTTTTAATATAGCCTTCGGTTTATTAAATGGGCCATAAGTTCTCATCCAAAGATCGTACGAATAAAATTAAAGCAGTTTTAGAATACTGAAAGATTGGCCTTTGAAATAGAGCGATGAAAATAACTTTGAAATTTTGCACCAAAACAGCCATTTTACCGTAGGGAGAAAGGAAAAGCTGTATACTGTGATTTAAGTGCAAATAAATCACTTTAATGGACGAAAATTGAAAATAGGAAAATCCATATATTTAAATTGCTAAGTCGACTTTTTGGGCAGTCCGTGAGAGAAAACTACTGCATCAGTTTACTTCATTTTGGTCTTAAACAAAACACTGTAATCTGTAGATTTCTTAAATTTGGTTTTTGTAACCACAATTTCTATTAATGAGCGATAATTTACAATTAAAAAATTGATTTCTGCGCATGCTCAGTGGCATGTTTAAATCTGGCTTTATAAACCCACTTTTTCTGTGTATACTCAGTGACATGTTTTAATAATAAACACGTTTATTCCGAGTAGTCTCTCCAGATTTCTTTCTCTTTCTGTAATTTTTATTTTTATGATAATTATGTTTGTGAAATATAAGATTAAACCTGAGGAAAATTGTTTGCTTCGCGCTGTTTAATTAGTGATAATTTACAATTAAAAAAACGTGCTTTCTGCGCATGTTCAGTGACATTTTTAAATCTGGCTTTAGATACTCACTAGGCACGAGACCGCCTAAACAAATTAATTTGTTTTTGCGCATTATTAGGATTTTCAACATTTGACAATGATGTGTTAAGTATAATTTGTGTATTAGTGCATTTATTTACTATCCAGCCGTCATGTTTTGACGGGTACCATCTAGTATTTCTTAAACTTAAAAAGTCAAAAGTGCAAAAATAATTTGACTACCAATTTTTCCATAGCTGGGTAAAAAGTTAATTTAAATTTCTAAATTTTATCGAGAAATTTAAAAATATCTAGGATTTATTAAGGCAGTCCGTCGCAATACGACCCCATGCCCCTCAGCTCCTCACTTGGAAACACCCCAACCTCACCTGGCAATGTCGAGATGCCCAGCATGACCATTTCACCCTTATTAAGTGCATTCGCATACATCTCCTATATAATGATTAAAGAAAGAAAAACTTAAAGAAGTTAACGTACTACGCTAAGAAAAGACCATATATTCATATGTATATTTGCGTGATGTATTCATGCGATTTGCGTATATATTCATGTTCATTTCACTGATGTATTTTGCAATAATATTTCTAAATTTAAATTATTCTTTAAAAAGATTCACACTGTGATTTAGGCGCAAATAATTTACTATAATGGACTAAACTTGCAAATAGGAAAATATTTAGAAAATTACAAAAGTCCAAAGTACAACAATGATTTGACTATCAATATTTCCATAGCTGTAATGGGGGAAAAGTTTATTTAAAGCTCTTAATTTTGTTCAGAATTTTGAATATCTAGGACGTATAGGGACAGCCCATCGCAATAGGTAACCAAGCCGATCCGCCCATCACTTGGAAATACTTCGAATCCATCAGGCATTATCGAGACGAGTACCCAGCACCCTTGTTGCATCCTTATTAAGAGCATCCATGTACCTGTTCTATATAATGATTGCAGAATGAAAAACTTTAAGAAGGCTAGGCACAGACCATGTATTCATGTATATTTCTCTTAAGTATGTTGGATTTTATTCCTGCTTTATTTACTAATAGACCCTTAGTGAATGTGAAATTTGAAATTTTTTATCAATCTCATTATATGAGTTTAATGTAGAATATTACATTATTTAAATTACAATTATAACGAGTAAAATGTAAATAATAGACAGAGAAACAGAGAGATAAATAGAGAGAGAGTAACAGAGAAAAATAGAGAGAGAGTAACAGAGAAAGATATATACTAACAGGAAGAATGCAGAAAAAATAAACAGACAAAATATACAGAAATCCTACACTTAGAGCTAAACGCACTATAAATGGAATAATCTGTAGCAGTAAAAGAACTAAACCACAAAACGAGGCAACCGATCAGTCTCTTCATCAGGAGGTCTAACCGAATCAGTCAGAACAGAAGGAATAACCGTTGTGTGGATTAGTTCTTGTACTGCTACAGTATCTTGCATTTATAGGATTTTAGCTCTAAGTGCAGGATTTCTGTTTATTTTGTCTGCATTCTTCCTGTTAGTAAATACCTTTCTCTGTTGAATTATTTACATTTTACTAGTTGTAATTGTCTTTTTTCAGTATTAGGATTTGTTGCAACTGCGCAATCTTTTATTGAAAAGTTAAAATTTTTTCAACTCTAGGGTAGTTTTTCTGTTAATCTATTCGGCTGTCTATGCCTTGTATATGTATATTATTTTGTGTTGAATTATTTACATTGTTTGAATTATGATTTAAACTACATGATTGAAAGATCTAAATAACCCATTAAAAATTAAAATGGACGAAAAAAATTATATTATTCGTTTACATACCATAAATATTTATAAGTTAAAAAAACAGCAATAGAATTTTATGAATTCTATCATAATCAAAGACAAAGGCATTTGTTCATTTTTGGATTTTTAACAATCTTATCTCGATGGAAAATGAGAAAGATTTTTTCAAGGTATATTTATGCAGCGCATTTTTATGCTTCAAATGTATATACCAATTTAATATCTCTTTTTTAAATCGCAAAGCATATTAAATATTTATAGTCCAAATTCTCGTACGTCTGTAACAGTAATGAAGAATTTATTCATTGGATTTTGAATATAACATGATAAAACAAAATTATTCAGTTATTTAGATATTTGAACAACTTAAAAATCTATCGAATTCTTTATCTGTGTATTTAGTATTTTAGAAAGAAATGGAGAAAGAATTATTCTATTTAGAGTTAAGTTGCTATATTTTTTTTTAAATTGGTTAAATGGTTCTTTCTGCGCTGTACTAAAATGGTTATGACGTCAGTAAAAACGGCATTCTAATAAACAAAATGCTAAATATCGATTTTTGTGTTAGGACTGGATAAAACCCGGGAATCCATATTGAGGTGATAATAATGTGTAGTTTAAGTGCTTTTTCTAAAATTACGCCTTTTAAAAAGTGTATATATATATATATATATATATATATATATATATATATATATATATATATATATATATATATATATATATATATTCCCCTAATAGTTGCCATGTTCTGTGTATGCCTCTGTCACGTAACGCTTCTGGAGAGACCGCTTCACAAATATATCAACCTATATTAATATCACGTGCAAAAATACAATAATAAACAAAAATTAAAAACACCAAAATCGTTTGTTTAAAAAATTTGTAGGTTAAGTTAATTGATATTTAATGTACGTGTATACAGCTTTAAAATTCATGAAAATAAAAAAAAAAATCTGAAAAGCTATTGCAACGCTGCCTACCGGATTCAATTATTGAATGCACGTGTATACATCATTAAAATTCCTGAAAATAAAAAAAATTCTGAAACGCGATTGCAGCGCTGCCTAAATAGACTGCAAAATTTTTTTGCACGTGAGTAATTTGCTTTTGTAACTTTATTTTCTTTAGTTTATATATTTTATTTTGCTTAATATATTTATACCTATCATATTAGTTAGATTGTATACATAGCATATTAGTTAGATTGTGCACGTCGGATTGAAAAATCTGCGGTATGCATGCCTTTTTTTCCAAGAAAACGTTTTTTTTTAAGTTATAAACTTGGATTTTTACAACATTTTTAATTATAACATCGGATAGAAAAACAGCTAATATTCTGTAAAAATTTCTAATATTTTAACAAGGTTAAGAACCTTTTTTTTTTATTGGAACTGTTCAATTATTCACCGTCAAGTTTATATATATATATATATATATATATATATATATATATATATATATATATATATATATATATATTACTGGCGTTGCTTTGCCTGCTATAAAATATCAATTTCAGTCTTCTCGTTTAACAATCCATGGCACAGAGGGAAAGCAGACACTCCGAATAAGTACTCAGCATCGTCCAATTTGATAAGAATTTATTTCAATTCAAATTCACGTAAACCACTTCTCCAAATCTACGCGTTTCAGCGCTCACCATTTTCAATTTCGTGGACCCGGCTAACGCACGTCCACTGTCAATAAGTTAATCCCGCGTTCTGCGTAATTCTAGGTCTTCATTTACGCGTCTACTCTTATGGCACATGTGTAAAGCACCACCTGGAAAGTTCTAAAAGCTTTTGTTTCCCGCCAAACCCTGTGCATTTATCTAAAAATAAATTCCCTCAATGGAACTTCAATATCGCGAATCGAAAGCAGAGCCTGACTAAGGCAGGGGCATACGGGGCAGTTGCCCCGGGCCCCCACATCAGAGGGGGCCCCCAAATCGAATGGAAAGTTTAGTATTAAGTATTAAGTTCTTCATTACTGAAGTAGTGAAGCAGAGGGGGGGCCCCAAAGAAGTTTTTGCCCCGGACCCCAATTAGGCTAAGTCGGGCCATGATCGAAAGTCAACAAATGAAACGGGGGAAAACCTTTTTTTCTCGATGCGTTATACCAATTATTTTCATATTAGATTTCGCAATTTTTAAGCCTCCCTGTAATTTTAACTTAATTATCCTTTTCCTTAATTAATTCTTGCCAACTCCACCCGGTCCCTCTGAAGGCGTGCACACAAGGACATATATATATATATATATATATATATATATATGTATGTATGCATGCATGCGTGTTCATGATTACATAAAGTTTATTTAAGTTTTGCAGATGTGTTCAGTTCAGTTCAGTTGCGGAATCATACTAAGTCAGTTTTAGTATGTTTAGAGTAGAGAATGTTTTCTTTTCTTTAGAATGCAATTCTATTAGACGCTCGTATTCTGTTATAGTTTACAAACTCGCATAATTAAATAACACTCGGAGATATATCGGAAGCAGTAATTCCAAAGCTTGAATAAGTTTTATTAGTACAAATTTAAGGTATTCGAATGCGTTCAGCCCTTATTTTTTGAAAAAGCGTACTTCCAAAAATGTGTGTTTCATTTTTCGAAGGAATATAGCATCAGAATACGAAAGTGAGTAAAATTAACCATAACTTTGAAACCTTTTTACAAAATTGAGAATTTTTTCTCGAAATTGAACAAATGTTTACATAAACGGCTATATCTCTACAAAATAAAGTTATACATATATCACTAATTCCTTCTTATCATATGAACGTAAAACACACTTGAGTGTAATGACCTAAAAGCTAATCGATATTTTTAAATCTAAAAGAAATACAGTGGTTATATGCAATGACATTTAAAATTTCAGTCATTTCTCGTTAGATTTTGTAGAAATGCAGCTATAAATCATCAAATAATAGATTTAAAGCCAAATCTATATTTTCTTACATTCTTAATATGATGAAACACCTACTTGAAAAATTTCATAGCCGTATCATAATTCTATTTTGAGTTCTCACAAGGGTGGTTCACATTTTTGATGACAAACACATTCTTCAGAAAACACAATTAAAGTTTTCAAATTGTACTAAAATTGTCTGTTTTTGCTGTTCTCTAAATGACTCTCTCAATTCATATCTAATGATCGTGCAGAAAAATAAAAGCAGATTTAAAAAGAGAAATTTACCCTTTCTTTAGAAAAAGGAATAAATTAAAAAAAGCAGACGTTTTAAATGTAGTCGGATAAGAACTTCAGAAAAATTGTACTGAAGACTCCATTCAATTTTGATCATGAAATGTTGCTATTGCTTATGCCCCTTGACCGACAGTTCCTGTTTTGAATTAGCACCACAAGGGTCGGATTCAACTTGGCTAAATGACCGGTCCCGTAATTTTGAACCGAGACAAGTGACGAGACCGAAACACTTCACCCCGCACCTCCAGAGATAAATTTGAGAACTTGGAGGACATTGTAGCCGCGCCCTATTTTTCGTACCCCCGCCACCATTAGTGAACACGGCGGTGGATTTGCAGCGACGAGCATCGAAGCGGGTCGTTCAGATCACTTGCTCGCTGTTCTTGCCAACTTGACTACGCACCCATTGATCTTAAAATTCAGTAAGTTACTGGCTAGCTTAGCAAACTACATTTCGATATTTTTATTCCATTATAAAACGTTCTAAACAAGTCAATGTTATTGTTTTTAAACTGATGATAGCCCTTGGGAAGCATAATTCTAAAAACGTTCCTCTTCTCAAAACATTTCAAAACACTTACTAACAAATGTTTGCCTACATATAAGTAAGAAAAATTTTATATTATTTTATATTATTTCCTATTATTTGATATAGACGGATGATTAGAGGCTCTCCAGAAATGACACAAATTTCTCCTGTGATAGATTTTTCACAGCGTCGAAAAAATCATGGGAAGCACTAAGTATGTTAATTTATATTGAATTATTATGTTGAATATTTTAACAGATTTCATACCCATTTGCTCCTAAGTTACTTCACTTTCGCACAACTTCATTTGCTGCGGATGTTAGTGGAAACGCGTAAATAAGTCTACTTATGAATGGTTTTAAACCAAAAAGAAAAACATCTTACTGCACTCTTTTGAAATTTGTAGACTGAATGGCAATGTGCTTAAACTGAGGCACCATGAATACGCTTAACGCTATGTAAACATATTTCTACATCACTTAGCACGGGTGTCTATCTATGCAGAATGCAAAAAAGAAATTTGTGCTCTAAAACTTTCTAAACGCACACCTACAAGATATTAATTTTCGCATGCGTTGTACATTAACGTTTCCATAAATATACTCTTATTTGTTTCGACCGTAAAATTCTCGCTTTTGGATATTAGAGTGGAATACCCTTATTGTTTCCTATTAGTATGATGTTTCTCAAATTAGTGTGTATGTCTGAAGCATTTAATCGTGCACTAGTCGCGTACTTAAAATTGCAGGCATGGTCTCGTGGCGTCTGATAGAAGTCGCACCATCTTATTTAAATTATTCTATTTGTATAAGCTAATATTTATTAAAATAATGAGTTAAATGACATGATGGATATAAATGAAAACCAATCATTTATTTAAATGCAATTTAATATGCACATTTTACAATAAAATTAAAGAAAAGGAAAAAAAAATGAACTTCTATATGCAATTTTTCCAAATGAAAACCAATCAAATGGGTAAAATATATTTTTAAGCAATTTTTACAATAGGTTAAATAAATACAAAGGAAATGAAAAAAAATGTATTTCAATAAGCATTTTTTTTGGAAATTTGGTGAAATGCCAATCAGGTGTTTTGGTATGTATACGTTTACTATACTATAAAAGAATGATATATGCCCGGTGGCGTAGATGTTAAAAGCTTCAAGCTACCATTCCACAGGTCCAGGTTTCGACTCTGCGACTGGGCAAGGTCGACCCAGCCTTTCATCCCTTGAGTGGGTCGGTAAAAAGAGGACCAAGCATGCTTGGGAACTAACTCTGGGGATCCCGCGGCAGTTTGACCACCTATCTGTATGGCACCCCAAGCCCACGGTCAAGAAAGTGGAGATGGACACCAAAGACCTTGGTCCACAATGGACTGTCGCGCTATTGGTTAGATTAATAAGTTAGTTATAAAAGAATGATAGCAACTTCAGGAATTTTCTTTGTTAGTTATGACTCATACATAAACACTTCGAAGGTGCTGACATTTTCTTGACATACACGCAGTCCAATACGCAAAATGTAAGAAAAGTGCTATTGGCGTCTGTGATAGCCAATATCTCAGGCAATTGGCGTCTGTGATAGGCATCTATCAATTGGCGTCTGTGATAGGCCACCAGTGCAGGGTTTAATGACTATTATAAAGATAAATTGATTTACCCTTAAATTTATTTTAACCCAATCTTTATATAAGAATAACATAAATGGTAAAGAAATAGTCAAAATTTTCATTTTCTGTTTCCCGTTTTTTTCCTGTTTAAGGGGGTCTGACATGTAAATTCTAATAACAGCGTACAATTTAAATTTTTGGCTTAGAGCATAATGCAGAATGTTTCATCCCAAAATACTAAAACAAATTATTCCGTTACAGTCTAACTACCACTTTAAAATGTGTGTGAATTATTAATATAAAATAAATAAATATAATAAATTATTATTTATTGTAAGTTACTGCGGAATAGCTATAATAAAAAAATTACGAAAATGACGTTTTTCTGTAATAAAAAATAATTTGAAGACTGAATTTGAGTTTAATAATTGTTTATTCACTTGCCAAACCGTTTGATTCCTTTAGTCAAGCAGAAATCGTAATAATGAAAAAGATTTCTCAAAGAATATACTATCTTATACATTTCATATGTCATTAGATAAAAGCTGCCTTTGCAATAATATATTTTTCAATGTTTATTTGAATGTATATATTAAAAATAATTTTAAAGCACACTGTATATTATTTAATCACTTTCCTTTTTTATTATTTTTTGCTTTATGGAGTTAATCGATTTAGCAAGTGAGCGACTGAAATCATTAAAATTTAAAATTTCCTTCTCAGTTGCTATTAAAGGCTTTTTGTGTACTAACCCTACTCGATTCGCTCACCTCAGTGTTATGGTATGGAGAAAGTTTTTGTACTATTTTCAACTACATAAATGTCTCCTCCAAAGTCCTGCACTGCTGTCTCATCGTGGATGGGGAATGTTCCTGTGCGGAATGGGCGAAGTACGTCGGGAGTGTAAACTCCTGGTAGGGTCACCCAAGTCCTGAAGCCCATTCGATTTAACTCAGTTAAAGCACTGCAGGCAGAGGCAAAGTCAAATTTCCTCCTTTGGTGCCTCACGATCCTCGGACCTTTTGAAGCTGCATTTCCTACACTTCATCATTGCGTTCGGAGTGTTAGTAGAGGCATGGGTACTGTAACACGTAGATATTTACAGGAATGAGGTTGCGGATGGACTGGCCAAGGAGCTAAAGCACTGTAGGCAGAGGCAAAGTCAAACTTCCTCTTTTGGTGCCTCACGATCGTCGGACCTCCTTAAGCTGCATTTTCTATCCTTCATCATCACGTTTGGAGTGTTAGTAGAGGTATGGGTACTGTCACACGTATGATATCTACAGCAACGAGGTTGCGGATGGACTGGCCAAGGAACGAATGCACTGTAGGCAGAGGCAAAGTCAGACTTCCTCCTTTGGTGCCTCACGATCCTCGGACAAAGTTTGCAAGAATCATTTCACTAGGCCACTTGGAACAAATACAACATTTATTTTCTATTTACATCGGCGAACATTATTAGGTTTCGCCAACCTTCAAAACGGTGGTTCAGCTCGTTTATGTTACATCAATCAGACTATAGAACATCAGTTCAAAACACTTGAGATGCGCACATAGCGCCCTCTATAGCTCATTTCGCTTCACTCCCCACCTGAACTCATTAGAGTTCAATCACATACTAGGCATAAAATTTTAAAACTAACAAATTTGAAACAATAATACAGTTAGTAATGCAAGTGACAATTTAAAAAATATAAACACACTTTTACAGAAATAAATCTAACCAAAACACAATATACAAAATGATATCTAAATTAAAGTAATATAAATGAACAAATAGAGCATTATCTCAATTAATCAAGAATGTAAAGATTATTAAAGAAACACGCAAATTCAATGAAATGAAAATTATCAGTCACTAGAATTATTAAGTTCTAAAGGATATATAAGCTGCACTGGTCTTTTGAACAGTCCTTTGGCTGTTTTAACCACACAGGATCGAACATGGCCATCGCGTCCTAGGAGAACTTCACTTATAACTCCTAAGTTCCATAAAAACTTTGACTTACCAGTTCCTTCAAGCAAAACAACATCATTCACTTTCAGGTCTTTCTGAGTTACCGGAGTAACAAAGTGATGGGCAGTTCTAAGATCCAGTAAATATTGATCTTTCCACTTTAGCCAAATTTGCTTTAACATGCTTGACTGGTACTGCTTTCTTTTAGTCAAAGACTCCTTTGAGGAAGTTTTTTGCACTAACTCAGCAAAATTACAGGGGTATTCTATGTTCTTACGTCCAAAATGGAGAAAATTAAATGGAGTAAGAGGCTCAGGTTCGCAAGAATCGTTATAAACGTAGGTGAGAGGTCTTTGATTCAGCACAACCTCTATCTCCGTCAGAACAGTCGAAAGTTCTTCAAATGTTAACAGCGCTCGTCCAAGGATTTTCTTGAGAGGCTCTTTAATGCTTCTCATCAGACGCTCGTAAAATCCTCCCCACCATGGGGCACGTTCAACTATAAATTTCCAAGTAATTCCCTCTGATGATATGAAATTCTTGAATTCCTCATCTCTGATAATATTGAAGAAATACATCAAATCCTTGTTCGCACTCTTGAAGGATTTTGCATTATCAGAGTACACTATACGACAATTTCCTCTCCTGGATACGAATCGTCGAAAAGCTAACATAAATTTCTTGGTCGTCATGTCGGATACCAACTCGAGGTGTACCGCCCTAGTGACAGCACAAGTAAATAGAGTAATATAGGATTTTGTTACCTCTTTTCCAGTTTTAACCATGACAGGTCCAGTAAAATCGATACCAGAAATACTGAAGGGTGGCGTTTCAGCAATTCTGTCCCGTGGAATTTTAGCATTCACCTGATTGGCTGGTTTCACTGCATACTTCTGGCAAATAAGACACTTTCCAATTATTTTCTTTACCAGCTGTCGGCCCTTGGGGATCCAGTACTTCCTCCTAATTTTCGACAAGGTTGCAGCAACTCCACTATGTAAAGTCTTATTATGCTCACGTTGTATTAGTAAAACAGTGAATTTAGAACTTCGAGGGAGAATTATTGGGTGTTTTTCATCTAAAGTGTATTCACTTTCTTCTAATCTCCCCTTAATCCTAAGCATCTCTTTATCATCAAGGAATGGAGCTAAACTGTACAGACTAGATTCTGCCGGAATTGTTTGGTTCTTCTGTAATGCACGAATTTCAGAATGATATGTTTCTATCTGTTCATTCCGTATCCAAAATTCTTCAGCATTCTGAAGTTCAGCAGCAGTGAGGGGGCCATTTTCAACGGGTAATTTCTTAGCTCTCGAGATGAAACGTTTGATCCATGCAGTGATTCTCAATACTCGTAAAAGGCTAGAATATCTTGATACGTCAATAGGTTTCTCAACGACTTTAACTACGCATTCGTTGATACGTACACCGCTACGACACTCTAATTCTTCTTTATTTACAGATCTCACTTGCTGAGTGGGCCAGCTTTCAGCAGGAAGCTGCAGCCACTCTGGTCCATGCCACCATAACAAACTTCTGCAAACCATGGAGGCATCTAAACCTCGCGTTAATAAGTCCGCGGGATTGTCCTTTGAGCGGCAGTGTTTCCAACAGTCTGGGTCAGTAAGTAGCTGAATTTCGGCTACACGGTTACACACAAATGGTTTCCATTCTTTAGAGAAGCCTTTTATCCAATGAATTACTATCGATGAATCAGTCCAAAGATTAATTTTAAACCGCATATCAGGAAATAGCTGTTTCAAGTGCTCAGCCATTCGAGCTGCAACGACAGCGCCCATTAGCTCCAGTCGAGGCAGAGTCAAAGGTTTCAGTGGCGCTACTCTACTTTTAGACATAACAAAACTAGTGCAAAATTTGTTCTTCTTGTTCAAGTATCTAACAAACGCAACTGCACCGTATGCTTTGGGACTTGCATCGGAAAATACATGCAAAGTGACTTCATTTCTTTCCAATTGTTTACAATGGAAGTATTTTCTCTCAATTGATAAGTCATTCAGTTTAATTATCTCCGAACACCAGTTTGTCCATTTTGATATAAGATCATTCGGAAGCTGATCATCCCAATCTAATCCTTTTAACCAAATCTCTTGAAGCAGAATTTTTACTCTGACAACGAACGGTGATATGAAGCCTACAGGATCGTAGATTTTGGCTACAGTTTGAAGCACACCTCTCTTAGTGTCTTTTTTATTGTTTAAAGATTCTACAAGAGCTGTAGTATCCAATTTAAGAACGTCATTTTAAGGATTCCACAGCATACCTAGCACCTTTTGGTAACTACGCGAATCATCTAAATTATCTGCAATTCCATTGTTAACCCATAATGCATTTAGTTCTCTCGAATTAGACTTTAGTTTTTTCAAATTCATCCCTGCATCTTTTAAAATGTTGAACGCATCAGATGACAAACGGTATGCATCTTCTAAATTATCT
This sequence comes from Dolomedes plantarius, assembly GCA_907164885.2. Taxonomy (NCBI): domain Eukaryota; kingdom Metazoa; phylum Arthropoda; class Arachnida; order Araneae; family Dolomedidae; genus Dolomedes; species Dolomedes plantarius. The sequence goes on from OU015490.1 coordinate 97,151,289, forward strand.
GCTCCATAAAATAAATCATCAACATATAATGACGAATTTAACATTTCATAACTATCCCGCTTTTCGTTTTTGTATTTCTTTATGTGATACTTTATCGTAGCCGATAAAATAAAAGGACTAAGGGTCATGCCAAAGGGTACGCGTGTCATCCGCATAATTTTGAAGGATTTGTCCTCATCATTTTGAAACCAAAGAAATTTCAAATAATTTCTGTCTTCTTCAGCAATTCCTATCATTAAAAATGCCTTTTCTATATCGCCGCAGAATGCGATCTCATACTGACGAAATTTAAGTATTACATCTAAAACATTTGGGTTCAAATTAGGACCGGATTCTAGACAATCATTAAGAGATTTTGCGTTTTCCTTTTTAGAAGAAGCATCAAAAACTATTCGAACGCGTGAAGTTTCTTTATCGGACCTAATGACAAATGTATGTGGCATGTAATATTCAGAATTTTGAGCCTCATTTGAGCACTCCTCAACGATACCTTTTCTATGCTGATCCTCAATAATTTCCTTATAATCTTGGAACATAATTGCGTCTTTATTTAAACGGTTGCGCAACAATTCAAAACGTCTTTTTGCTACTTCCAAATTATTATCTACTTCATCCGCACTAGATTTCCATATTAATTTCGACTCATATCTGCCGTTTTTGAATTGCAATTCGCTCTCAAACTGATTGATCAAAGCATTATCCTTTTCTGATAATTTATTACTTTCACAACTAATACCCATTGAATCTAAATCCCAGAACATCCTTAAATCATTCATAATATTCGCGTTCATTACTGCTATATTCTGAGAACATCTGCTGTTTTCCTCACACAGAAATCCAGTTAAAACCCATCCAAAAAGAGTATCAATAGCATTCAAGTTTTTGTTTATGGGAATCTTCTCTCGAGCATACACGACATCCCAAAACACATCTGCTCCGATTAGTACTTCTATGTTCAATAAATCGTCTCCTAAGTATGAGTCAGCGATCTCCAATTCGCACCTGTCCATCAAGTGCTGAATGTTTACATTAGGGGCAAAGATTGGCGCCGCGGATATTTTGTCTATCACAAGAGCTTCAAACTTTATTTTGACATGCGGATCGTTTCTCTTTCTCAACTCAATTAGAACTACTGGGTACACTTTTTTGGGAGCATTTTTAACACCAAACGCATAAACAGAGAGCGTTTCACATCTAATCGGTTTTAATTTTAGAGCATTTGCTAATTCCCTATTCACGAAACTTCTTTGACTCCCATTATCCAGCAGAATTCGTGTTAGTTTGGCGTTACTATCAGAAGACGCCAAAACAGTACATGTTTGCAACATAACGTTCTTGGGACTGGAAATGCACTGTGAAACGGAAGAAATCACTCCCTGACTAGAATTTGTCCCATTCACATTTGGTACTTCATTAATATTTGATCCCAAATTTTGAAAATCTTTTTCATTTTCCTGTAAATTTTGACAGTCTTTATTTCTTATGGGCCCTGCCCTATATCGACTATTATTTTTCAAACAAATCAATTCATGATGGTTTCTACCTTTACATTTATCACAAGGTTTGTTATTAAAGCAATTTCGACTTACATGAAATTTCTTAAAACAAGAAAAACACCTATTATCAGATTTCAATTTTGTTATTTTATCATTAGGCGAACTTTTACATTTTAAAGAATCATGAGACCCTGAGCAGAAGATGCATATCGAACTTATCTGAGCATTAAATGAAGCAGTCGTGGGTGTATTCTTTACAAATCTTTTATTTTCAAATTTCGGTTGATGATTACTACGCGAAACCGAAACTTCCTTTCTCTCATTCAAAATTAATGACGAAGTTTCTCTACATTCGATTTCCTTTTTCAAAAAATCTACTAATTCTGAAACATTTACATCACTTTTAGAATTATTTTGCCTGTTAAATTCCAAAACTAAATCGTCTGGCATCAACTTTAACAATATCGGTATCAATAAATGTCCATAAGAACCAGAAGTAACTTTCATCGCATTCAAATTTCGAATACAAACTTGTAACTCATCATACAGCCTACGAAGAGCTCGAATATTCGATGAATATTTGACAGCTTCTAAATTCAAAATTTTACTCATAAACGAATTAATTAATACATTTTTTCTACCATATCTTTCCTTAAGAGCTGTTACACAATTCTCATAATTTTCACTAGTAAGTTCTAAACCGCATACAACGTTATACGCTGGTCCAGTTAAATATGATTTCAAGTACGAAAATCGTTGTACATTAGTAAGTGATTCGTTTTGATGAATCGTGCTTTCAAAACTATTCCAAAATTCTGTCCAACATTTTGGATCGCCAGAAAATTTTTCAATTGTCAATTTTGGAAGTTTCACCGATTTAGGAACGAATGACGGGACACTATTGCTATAATTTTGAGAAGGACCTGGAACATCTACGTTTTGTTCCGATCTCTGTATATTAGTAACTCTTTTTCCTTCTAAAATTCGCGCCACTTTTTTTGAACATTTTAAACATTTTTGGTTATATTCTTCGCTAGCAATGACCTCTTCCTCAATCGAATCTAGATTAATTAATGACTCAATTTCTTTATCAAGACTTTTCAAATTATCAGATTTTTCAATTAAAAGGTCATAATTTTCCTGCAATTCAACAATATCAATTTCCGAATCAGAATTTAAAATACTTTCGATTTTGTTTACCAATTTAGTCGTTAGCGTTCTCACAACAGATCGCTTCTTTTTCAACATTTCCAAACGTTCGTGATTGGACATTTTAATATTTAAAATTACTTATTCAATTCCTTACAATCAAACGATAATCTAAATACACCCAAGACTGCAAATAAAACAAAACTCATACCTTAAAAATCCCCGAAAACGAAAGTGCTTCACTCATTTAAATTGGGCTTCCATTTTCTTCAGACAAATACAGTTCATTAACAACTTTTTCCAATTCCAGGGTATTCCCGGCCTCTTGCACCAAAGTTTGCAAGAATCATTTCACTAGGCCACTTGGAACAAACACAACATTTATTTTCTATTTACATGGGCGAACATTATTAGGTTTCGCCAACCTTCAAAACGGTGGTTCAGCTCGTTTATGTTACATCAATCAGACTATAGAACATCAGTTCAAAACACTTGAGATGCGCACATAGCGCCCTCTATAGCTCATTTCGCTTCACCTTCTGAAGCTGCATTTCCTACACTTCATCATCGCGGTCGGAGTGTTAGTAGAGGCATGGGTACTGTGACACGTATGATATTTACAGTAACGAGGTTGCGGATGGACTGGCCAAGCAGGGTAGCCTTAAGGTTTCTTTTGACGGCGGCTGTCTTTCTTCCTCGGAACTTGCTCCTCGGGTCAAACTTGAAATCAATTTCCTCTTGGAGAAATGCCCCCGTACATGTGTTGTTTGCTTGCGGCTGTCCTGGTGCAGCTTTGAATGGGGCAAGCAGTAGGGGAGATATACAACTCTGGTCAGATTCCGCAGCGGTCATCTTCGTACTATACGTTTTGTATCGGGCTTTAAAGTTTACCCCCTTTGCTCGAGGTACAGTTTGGCTCACACCAATCATGCCCATATCTTGACTTGTACTGGTTTCCAGAGGAGCCAGCTATACTCCAATCCTGGCGAGGTTCTGCATCTTTTGAAAACTCACGAGTTCATGGACCTGATCTGATGTTACTGTCGATCGGGTGGGATAAGCAACAGCATAACAACTACATAAATGCTGATTATCCAATAAAAACGATATTTTAAGATCGCTTGAACATTTCCGTACCTTGCAAGTGGATTCATTTAATATATTTCGTCCAAAGGAATCAGATTTTTTTCCCCGAATAATTTAAATTTGAAAATATTATTTACATTAAAAAAAAATCCACAAGGTGTAAAATTTCTCTCTCTATTCCGGAGTACAATAAAAAAAAACATCTTTCAATCAAAGACGAAAATCTATGGACACATTTTCTCCATAGAAAAATCCAATAGAGTTACTACACAGCAACGTTAACCGTTTAGATAGTAAGTTCTGTTTAACTACTTGCTATCAAATATTCATTTTTTCGCAAGCTTCTTTTCGCGACTTTCCTCATCAGCGTGGGAACCCATCTCTATTGCACATTAAATATATATTTAAGATTATTCTACGGGTCGTTTTTCTGGCTTATTGAAACGTTTCATATTTTTTTTTGGCAGAAGTTATTTTTTTCTCAGTTAAAATCCCGTGAGAAAAGATTTTTTTGCAAAGACACGCATAAAATCCATTACCGTATGGTCTTATTTTTTTACTAAGTCTGAAATTATTTCGAATCTTCATTCATTACGAATGAACCTCGCTTTTATATACTCCAGTTCTGAAAAAAAATGAGAAAACACACGGGGTAATCAAAATAAGAGCTGCTTTCCTCATTCAAAAACTTCAATTTTCAGAGATTCCCTCCTTTTTTCTATCATAATACCCCTTCTTTTTCCAGTGAAGAAAAAATTATTCATTAATCACAAGCACACGACGTAAAAAATGGGTGTTGTTAAACAATCCCAGCGTTTACACGTGTATAATTTCAGAAATATGTGTTACTCTAATGTATTTAGTTTTCCTTCCACGTTTAAATCACAAACACCGTGAACAAAACTGTTCCCTCGTGTTTTGACTGCGTTAATTGATATTCTCTCCACATATATCGGGAAACAAAAGATATATCAGATTGCGGTGCATGATCAAGGTTATTTAGTTTCTTGTACCTTCAATGTAGAATTCGGCTACGTTCTGGGATAAAACTGTCAGTAGTTAGAAGTTTTGTTAACCTGTGAGGTACTTAAAAAATAATTTTCATAACTTCAAGCGACACGACAAATTTTAATTTATAAATAATCATATATATATATATATATATATATATATATATATATATATATATATATATATATATATATATATATATATATATATATATATATATATATATATATATATATATATATATATATATATATATATATATATATATATATATATATATATATATATATTATATATATATATATATATATATATATATATATATATATATATATATATTATATATATATATATATATATATATATATATATATATATATATATATATATATATATATATATATATATAAGGAGGGAGTACTCATTTCATCACGTCAGTGCACCATTAAAATCCGCAGTCTATTGATAAAGATTAAAATTATTCCTATCACATACGTATCATGAGTTGCTCTACTCGTATGTCTAGATTAATTACAGATTGAAAACATAGGGGGCAGTTAAACGTCTGATAAGACTCCAGTACTGATATATTGAAACACTTTTCAAGAATCCAGGTGTTCAGCATTTCCGAATTAACCCAAAGGGAACTGAAATCCAATCTACGATTTCTCTAGGGACTCCACGGTTATTGGCGTATTTACTAATCGACCGAAAGAGAGATCAACGTGTTTCCAAAGAAGTATCTTAACATTTTTAGCAGACAGTCTTCGCCATGCAATAAAGGTATATGAATGTAGTATAAGATGCTTAAAATCAGTATGCTAAATCATTAATCAGAGAGGAGGGAACGTGTGTATAAATAATTAAAGGTTATGTTTATTAATAAAATATGCACGACAAAAATAAAATTTTATTGGTTATCTGGATATCTCAAGGTAGTTACAAGCATAAAAGACAAATGTATTTCGGAATCCGTATAAAAAATAGTTAAATATAATAAATAAAAATATAAACTGAATATTCTGGAAAAAAACCTCAACCTGTGTGTAAAATAGTAATGAGGTACGTCTAGATTATTGTTGTGACTAAAGAAAAAACAAAACTGGAGGAACAGAAATTCAAACATATTTATATAGAAAATTTTTCAAGCTCCTACTTTTGAAGGGAGTCTTTACATACTAAAATAATTCCTGCTTACTAAAATAATTCCTTGCATACATACTAAATTACATACTAAAATAATTCCTTGTCGTGCCTAAGTATAAAATAGTTCAAAATACATCACAATATTTAGCATGCAAACGGTAGGGTTCAACAAATTACACACCATTAGGATTAGTTAACTACAAACTATACTGTTACTAAGTTAGAAACTCAGACTTGAGTGTGATGATCTTTACATTGAGTATATTACATGACTTGCTATGTAGATATCCGTTATGCCAGGCCAATGTGCTATGAAACTAAACTATGTTATGATCTTAATTACAAATTTTAATTTTCTGTAAAACATGTTTTTGTTTGTTCAATTTTACTTTTATGGCCGATGCACAAAATAAGTCAAATGTTAGAATTTATCAACTTGCTTTACCTTGTATAATTTGCAGTCTAAAATTAATTTATGCATATCTTCACTTTTCAGTTTTGTCACATAAATACCTTTGTATTCTAAACAATATTTTAGTTATTAAGTAACACATAAATGCGAAGCAAAAAATCAGGGTCAAAGTAACTTTTTCTAACCTTGCACGATACGTTTATTAATTTGTATTCCGTATGTGCGAGTATGTCATGCAGAACATATACGTAGGAAGTCATAAATATCCGTGATCCGCATAAGGCATAGTTCTATTAAACACATATCACATTGTGAATGACGTGTAGTATTAAAACTAAGTTGTTTTTTTTGCTTTATAATTGCTAATAAATAATCAGTTTTAAAATTGAAACTCGCGATTATCAGATTTTCAAATCTGAATTGATCGCTGAGTGAATAAAGAATTAACATTTATAATGAAATCCTTTCGATTTCTTGTTAGGAGAAAAAAAATAAATTTCTAACAAAAAACTAGAGCATGAAGCTAAAATTATACTTAATAGAAATACCGAAGTGTTAACAACAATTAACATTTAAATTTACGAGTATGCATATATTTGCATAAGTCAGTGGTTCTCAACCTTTTTCAGCTGGTGACCCACCTTTCCTTATCGGAATAACTCCACGGTCCATCGGTCCATGGTGGAGTAAAAAACCTTATTTGTATTGTATCCCTTCCTTATGTATATATAATTTACCATCAATTATTGCAAATATATATACAGAGGCTGTTCACACATTTTTTAGACGATGTATATTGTATTCACAAAACTAAATTAGATAAAATTCTTGTGTTTTAAATGTTCTATTTGACATCCCTTATTCTGAACTATCTATCGACACCACGATTTCCAGGATAATAATGCCTTTTGAAGTGTCAAAACAGGTATTCTATCCCATTCCTCCTGAACAGCTTTCCAGAGTCCTCTAAGGATTTTGGGACGACGTTTGGATAATGCAGATTTTAAAAGTCCGAAAGCACAAAAATCCATAGGTGATACATCGGGAGATTTAGTAGGGATATCGGTGATGAGTATGGCCTTGATACCAGTTTTTTCTTCCATTTCTTTTAGGAAATTTACCGTGGATTTTGATGTGTGACTGCTAGCTTTGTCCTGATGGAGTCTCAAGATTGATGGCACTGTGGGTAAAGCGATGGTATTTCATTCAAACAAATTGGTGATAAAATATGTTCCTCATAGTATTTGGAGTTAATCTTGACATTTTTTCCACTCTCTTTATTTTTAACTTGCCATTATAAGAAAAACCAGCAACAATCATGAATCCCTTAAAAAAACTTTCTTTCGATTCTTTGAACCATGTACTTAAATTTTTTCTCCCCTTTTATGATAATAAATGGCTCTTTTTTTGTTGCAATCATTTAAATACACCCATGATTCATCTATTGTGACAATTGTTTTCCATTTTTCTTTGGATAAGTGTTTCTCATATAGAATTCTGCAGCGTGTCCTGCGTTCAGCGATATGATTTGGAAGAAGACGATGCGTTTTTTCGCTTTCTTAAGATTTAAATCAACGTTTATCATTTTGTTTACAGTGGACACCGAGCATTTTAATGATTTTGCAACTACCCTTTGACTAGGGGGATTTTCTTTTAACATTTAACAACGTACCTTTGCAATAGTCGAAGATGTCCGTTTTTTCCTTGGATACTTGTTTGGAATTTTTGTCCCATTTGAGGCTCTTTTTTTTTTCTTGTTGACAATATTACCTATCGACGCTTTAGATATCACAAAACCATGACTCTCACATCGTTTTTGGATAACGGAGTATGCATATTTCTCTTCGGAAAGAGCATAAATGTAGCCTTCGAATCACTGCTTTGTTAAAAACGCCATTTTGAATAATAACAAAACGTTCAAGCCGCAGACGATAATTTTGACTTTTGACAACATAGTACAATTGCAATTATTTCTTTTGCAGCAAACGATTTTTTATTACCGCTTACCAAAATCGTCTAAAAATGTGCGAACATCCTCTGTATATATATATATATATGCGCTTTTTTGAAGATACACATTGATTATTGATAAACAATTTGTGTTCTGATTTGAAAATGGTTGACAAAATATAATCACTTTGTAGCAAAACAGTTATTTATTTAACAATAGATATATGTGTGCAATACACGCAACAAGTGGTTTCATACTCACTAACAAGTGTTCCTAGGTGAAGATAAAAAGTACGATTATAAAAGTACGTAAAGACCATTTTAATTTTTTAGGCAAAAAAATTCATACAGCTTTGATATAATTGCAGTTAAGAAAATTGTTATCACAATCTATCAATATGTAAAATTACTGTTTTTAAGTACGTTTTGATTTTTCTTATCTTTTCTGGTGGTTTATTCGATGGTTTCTGATAGTTTCAAGATCGAGTCTCGACCCACCTGTAACCCTTCCGCGACCCACTAGTGAGTAGCGATCCACCGGTTGGGAACCGCTGGCATAAGTATTCAATATCTGCCGAGTTCTCGGGAAGTCTCTCAAAATTTAGAAATTTTTCTGGTAATTGTAAAGAAGCGGATACCACTGCGCGTGGTTTAGAGAAGTTTTCAAAATTTACCAAGAACAAAACAATAAATAATCCATAAATAATCGAAAACTACATTATTAAACATAAAATGAAATAATAGGTTTATTTAGTGGCATATTTTTTAAATTATAACCTTACTAGTACACGGTATTTCATTCATTTTTAGCCGAATACATTCAGTTGTTAATATCTCATTTTAATAAATGAGGATCTCGCCAAATAAATTATACTTTTGAATTCTAGTAATTTACGTTTGAGTCTTGTCCACTTTGCGCATTTATCGCCAACGTCAAAAGGGGTTCCCACTCCTTCATATAAGCAATTTTTCCTAATGGAAATATTCCTTAATATCATTATCAGTGTTTACTAATAAAAACTTACTTCGTCACTCTTTTTCGAATTTATATTAATAAATTCCTTCCTTAACTTTTATTGCATTATTATTTTGCATAAAATGATTATGAACGTCATCAAAATATGCATTTTTACTAATTTATTGATGAAATTATGCAACTAATGGAGAGTAACACATTTAAAAGTAAGTTCATAACGCTTTAATGCAAGTATACAGGTCCCAAAAAAAGCCATAATGCAACTAATGGAAAGTCATACATTTAAAAGTAAGTGCATTAAGTTTAATGCAAGATTATGAGTCGCATCATGCAAAATATATATTTAAAAATGTATAGGAATAGTATAAAGTCATCTAAATTCTTTCAATGTAGGGATTTAATTATTATTTTAAAAAAATAATGTCTCGTTGAACTTGATCTAAAATTAAGTCCACAAAATGATTATTGTAATTTGCCGTGTTCTTGGTTTTGTTAGTTGATTGACATTGAAGCAATATAATTTAATATGTAATTTTAAAGTCTATTAAATTAATAAAAATACCTTGAGTTTTGTCCAAATAGTTGAATTCAGTCAAGAATATACGACAAGAAGTAAACAAATTGGTATTCAATATTTGAGGTAAAACTGATAGCCATACCCATCCGACATATACGCACATTAAATTAAGAACATATGCTAATTTTATGTGCTTAGGAGTATATTATGAATTGTTGAATAAGGGAATAAAATTTTTCTATTTAATCTTTTTGGGAATACCAGTTTTAGACGTAACAACTTCTTTTAATAAATTTCTATGTATGAAAATGTATGTATGTTTGTATGTATGTTCCAGCATAACTCTGGAACACCAGGAGCAATTTCAAACAAACTTGATACACTCATGACTTACAGTCTAGAACAAAATACTGGGGGGGTAAGACACCCCTAGCACTCTATGGATAGGGGTGGGAACGGTTGACATCTTAACACTAGAAAGACGGCTGTCGTCATTTTTATGCTGCTTCCACACACATGCAGACAATTCTACAGTGAGCACCCCCGACTCTCTTGACACATTTGGGGGTCGATTAGTCACGCTCCCCCCCCAAGCGATGTGTGAAGGAACACTAGACTTTCTTCCAGACATTCCCCTATTTAGAAACCCCCAAAGTCCCTCTTGTCTCTTTGATGATCTGTGCAAAAACGCTCGATAGAGGGATCGCTACAGAGCGCTCTGCCCATAAATCACTGGTTTCCCCCAGCATTCTGTGCAGTGCAGATGTGTGTGGTCGCAGTGTATCGGTTTCGGACATACTATTGAGCGCTATGTCTGTAATTATGTCCTGAGGATTCTGAATATTTTTTCTAATTTTACGCGAAATATGCACACACATTTACAAAATTATACTCGATAGTAAAGAGGGGGATAAAATAGGTTGTATACCTACTAAGACTGAAAGCCATCAATTTGACGCAAATATAGAAAACAGGCAGAAATCTTTAAAATAATACCGGAAAAATGTTAGTTACTTTTCGTCTCTTCCCCCTTTTGCGAATAACAGAAATGTTGGCGCTTAGGAAATATTGGTGTTTAAAAAGAAGGTACTGCACAAACCATGCATATATTTTTTACGGATAAACACTACCAGGTTGTCAGCTCGGCATACCTGCATAAAAATATATCTAAATATATAATAATGTATTATATAATGGTATGAAATAGTTCAAAATTTAACTTATTTAACCCTTTTAAAAAAACATTAAATATTTTAAATTCTTGATTTTATTTCCAAACGTCAAAATGACGGCGTTCAGTCTTCTTCGTAAGAAAAAAAATTCCGTTCTTTCTAGTGTTAAAATAATCGTAAGAGACTGATATTGTCAAATCCATTTTTTTTTGCTTAGCTGAGATGAACATTGCCACTTCTGATGCCGTTTAAGTACAAGTTCAGCCCTCATCGACATGGGGTGGGGAGAGGGGTAGGGTATATAAACAGTCTAAAATGACCGTGTGCAGTGTCGGATTCAAATTTTTTCGGGGTCGCTGAGCTGATTGGTAACATTTTTGATGATATATAAACCCAATTTAGTGTTCTCCTAAGGGGTGAGTGTGGGAAGGGGATGGCATTTAAAAAAACCAAGATTAGAGTCGTATCTTAGAGCCCAATTTAGTGCTCTCCTAAGGGGTGAGTGTGGGAAGGGGATGGCATTTAAAAAAACCAAGATTAGAGTCGTATCTTAGTTTTCGGGGTCGCTTAGATGAATGGTGACACTTCCGATGCCTTAGAAGTGCAAGTTCAGCCCCTATCGACATGGGTGTAGGGTGAGAAGGAGAGAAAAATAAAATGTCCAAAATGACCAAGGTAAATCGAGATGTCCCAAATACTCGGGCAACGCCAAGCAAACAACTAGTTAAATATAATTTGTACTTGTTTAATGTTTATTTTAACATGATAATTAAAGATGTTTTCGATATTTCAGACAAATAATGAAATATTATATCTTTTTCATTTTTTTCTACTCTCAAGTGATAGAATATTATCAGTGATAGAAGATTGGCCCAGATGGAACATCCAATATCAAATGACAGACCAGAAGTAACTAAAGATTGATCACTCAAAAGTAAACTGATCGCTGAAAAACGATTAAGGAATAGTGGCACATTTACATAAGCGGAAAGAACTGTTTAACGATGGTTATATATGAAATATTTTAATTTTCAAAAATTTTTCTTTCATGTTAGCTTTATCTACAAATTATTCTTTATTTTCTATTCCAATGTGAAAACCACCTATTTTTGTTCTGTTTCTTATAGTCAGCTCTAATTTCATTCCTCTGCTCCATTATATCGTGTCCTTATTTTCCTCATGCAATTTATATTATTCGCCAAATCTTCAAAATCTATCAATATCGTGCCAACTAAAGTTGCGGAGAACTAGATTTTAGATGTCCAAACGGAATAAAATGATGTGAAGAACAGAATAAAGTGATGTAAAACGGCTTGTTTGCAGATTCTTTAGGACCAGCATTTAAACAATGTATGAAATGAATTTAAAAGCATATTATATACATGAAAGTCATTTTCAGAGAAAAGAACGATGGTTTATTTGAAGAATTTTATTAATTAAAAATATATAAAACTCGGTTTGGCATTTTAAATACGCGTTTAAGTTTAAATTCATTATTTTTTCTTCTTCTGTCAAATTTTGCAACGACTTTGCCAATTTACTTTTCTTCGCCAAGACTTTGCTATAAATCTGGTTTTATTAGAAATATTGGTTAACTCGATGAGACAGAAACATAAATCTGCCAATAAGATAACAATTGCTCCTTAGGTCTAATAAAAATAATCTCTAGGCGTTGCTTATCTGATATTGATTATTAGGTAGGCAATACTTCTTGGGGGCAAATCATATTATGTTAGTATTTTTTGGTAAAGTACCGATTCATTAAGTATTTTTTCAGGCATAACAACACTTAATAAATACGCCTCTCATGCCTATGATTCCGCAAAACAAACAAACCTCTTCTACTTCAACGATTATATTTTTACTTTATAACTGAATTACGAGTATTTACAAAATTTGATTACATAAGTTTGATTTAAAAAAATAAAATTATGAGTGCTTGGTTCAAAATCGATAATATAAATGCCGAAAATAATTTTAATAAAGTTTAATTAATTATTTAAAAAACTAATGTAGACTTCCCCAGCTGTCTCTAATACTTTGATGATCATATAGTAGGTCATTTTTTGTGACTAAAATCATTTTGTTTGACAGTATTTGACAAGGAGTTTTTATATTAGCAATACAATATAAGAACTTTGTTCATCAGCGGAGAGAACAAAACGACTGTTCTGCTACATAAAAAAAGATTAAAATTCAAGAGTTAAAAATTCCTTTAAAGAAGTTCATTAATTAATAAAATATTTATTAAGATATGATTCTTTGGCCGTGAGTTTTCTGTCATATGAATACTTGGTAAGAAATAATACTTGAACAATTATTTCTTGCCAAGACTTGAATCAAGACAGTGACAGTATTCGGTGAAAAATTATTGTAATTTTTATAGTAAATTTGTAGAAATTGTATTAATTAATGGAGCTTCATTTATCTTTAATTTCTGAATAGGGACGGTAAATATAAATTTTACGAGGTTGCCAAGTAGGAACATAAGAAATTTGGGGCGTTGAAGGATACACTGATGTTTATTATTATTATTATTATTATCTTTTAACTTAAGTTGTCTTTGAAAATTACCAATAACATGACCACCAGAATTTAAAATATGGAAATATAATATTACAATTTAAGAGATCAATTATTGTATTTTAATTGAGTTTAGATTCAATTGCAGATGGTTTACACTCAATTCTAGTTTCTTTAACATTATTTCTCCTAAGGAATCCCTTCTCGAAAGAGGAGGTGCAAAAAAATCGCTGTCCATCACCGGTGTGTCTCGTCTTTAAATAAATATTTCTTCTTTGTGTGTGTTTTCCTTATGTTAACTACATTATTGTATTCTCATGTACTGGGTGTCTAGTTGCTATACCCCAAGAACATAAGGCACAACAACAACAATAATAACATTCTTATTGCTTTAACATTATTTCTCGCCAAATAATTGCCAATATTGCAAAGGAAAATTAAATATCTTTAGCAAATTAAGAACATTAAAAACGAAATATATATGTAAGAAGGAGATCATATTAGATTTATGGCATATCCCTTGTAAATCGCAAACCAAATAAAATAGAATTTTACACAATATTTAAAAAGCTAAAATATGTAATACAATTTTACATTTTATTCTAAACTTTAGACCTACCCCTCTCAATGAAAGGCATGATCCTGTTTATGCTCCTGTTTATTTTGACTGGAAATTACACAATAGATATTTAATTACTGATTTACTTTTAATGATTCGTAGATACTGATAATTTTTCTATGGTAAACAATTCTAATAAATTATATAATGTGTCAGCTGGACTACAACCGCCACTTTCCCGCTGTTGTTGCTACTGTTTGTAATGCCCCCTGGCGGGAAGTATTCCAGATCAGATCCATATAGGCTAGCGAGTTGACTGGTGCGGCTCCGGTTTATAGTGGCACTACCATGATCGGAATCCCATTTATCCAGGTGTCACCTCAATTTTGACCGAGCACCCTCTTGACATCTGGGATCGTACCATGACCTGTCCTCTCTGACCTCATAGAGGGACTTCAAGGTTACGAATTTAACGCACCCATATACAATCTAAACACTGAGGTATTTAAGGGGACTCAAGACTCGAGTCGAAGGGGACTCAAGTCGAAGAAATAAGGCATATTTTCACACTTTTTGACTCTTTGTAACTATTTCAATTTACTCCTAATTTTTCCAAATTTTATCTATATGATAAATTGATATATTTATTTTAATAAACAAATTTTCAAAATAATTTTTAAATTCTCAAAATAATTTTAAATATTTTGTTTTTTCTAAATGCTTTCGCTATACTTTTTTTAAGCATTTTTATTGTATACTGGCTTGCGCGCGAGAACTATAAAATTAATTTTACACTTAAATGTATAATTTATGTTTTATATTTAAAATAAATAATTCAAAATACAATTGAACATAAAACATTCAGCATTAAAATATTTTAAAATTTTTTTTAAAAATGCTCGAAATATACTTAAAATTTCCTTAAATTTTTGCATTAATTTACCCCTGAAAAAATAACAAAATGTGCAGTGATTGCAATAATTCTAGTTCACACGCAATAAAATAAGATGATTATGCAGTGATAAAAATTTCATGGAATTATGTTTCATAGTTTTGGAGATATCAGTTGCGGAATGATGCAAAATTACATTTGGACAAAAAATTAATTTAAATTTTTTCTTACCATAAACTTGATCAGTAATAAAATATTTAGAATATCAATATCTCCAGAACTAAGAGGAATATTTTCATGCGATTTGCTTTATTTTGTTCAGAAATGCTCAGGCTTTAACATATCTTTTTTTAAAAATTCGAATGTTTTAAAGATTTAATGGTAGTGAACCCCCTTAATAGCGTATGTCGGGATTCGAACCAAGTACCCTCTGCACTACAAGCCAATGCGCTACCACTAGGCTACCTAGAGCCCCTATTTATTAGGCAATGCAGTTTTCCTAACGTCTATCTGGAATATACCTTTTGAAATATTCATAAAATACGAAGAAGTGAAATTTACAGTAGTTGTTATAATAACTTATTAAAACGCTGATTTTCCGACAGGACCAATTATCGCGTAGCTGTATTTTTCATCACCAATACGACATTTTACCATACTTTTGTTAACTTGCTTTCTTGTGTGTTTGTGTGTTTGTCAAGTACAAATCTTGCAATCGATTTTTAACTAACTTCCCGACTAGCTCGACATTTGACACTTTTAGAATAGCCCAGAACACGATGGCAATGCACGATGGCAATGCATTGTTTTAATACTTTTAGCCATCTTTAAGCATAATTAAAGTAATTTTCAGTTATTTTCAGTTAATTTTGTTTTGTAGACTGGTGCAGCCATCTATTTGCCAGACCGTGAACGAAAAGTTAAATGCAAGTTAACTTCCAATTAACTTCATTTTATTTCAAGTTAATGGGATAATTCATCCAAAAAATGTAAAAAAAATATTTATTAATACATAGAATTGTCAGGTTTATATGATTCAACAGAAAATTTAAAAACATGGTATATAAATAGTTATTTTTATCTTGTAATTATTCCCTGTTTATCTTCCTTGAATATATGAAAGTCTTCTTCCCGGCCATGCTCTTTACAAAATTAAATGCCTTACCCGTTGAAAGGTATTCTATACCAGAGACTAACTCAAAAGTTAAGAAATCGGAAACTTTTAATACCAATTAATGAGATCTCGCGCACTTAAGGTTTTAATTTCCCCAAGTAAATTGATTCTCACAGCTCAGGAAACAATTAGCTAACAGCGCGTTGAAATTTCTGTTAAATGTAATAGTTTTAGATGTAATGAAAAACGATTGCTAATTCACATAAAGTTATAGAAAATATTGGATTCTACTGAATAGTAAATATTGTGACAATAAGGTAATATAAAAATAAATTCATTATAACACTTTTCTATTAAAAAATATATATGAGAAAACGATTTTTTTAAAATTGATTTCCCCCAAAATAACGACTTTTATTTCTTCATTGAAGGTGCAGTTGGGCATTCAGTTTTAGAATATTTGACAAAACAAATGACATATTTTCTTTTAAGAATACTCGTTTCATAAAATTACCTGCAAAGTTAATAACTGTTTATATTAACTTTAATATATACATTCTACAGAAATGTTATTAGTTGTAACAAATGCAAAACTGATATTATTTCAATATTTACTTTAAAAAGGTCGTTTTATATTCCAAATTTATTACGAAATTCATCATGAGTTATTTCATCCATTATTAAATTATGAAATCGGCGTTGAAAGCAAATATTATTGTAATACGTAAAACTATTAGCTGTTTATTCAAACCTTTAGAAGCATGAAATACGTGGTGAAAGATATTTTACTACATATTCCAAAACTAATATTGAGAAAGTGGGGATTACTTGTTATGTTATTAAATATTCCAAGCGGAAATTAAATTTAGTAATAAATTTTCTACTGTACAACTAAACAGCGTGCTACGTTTCTCCTCTGTAGAAGCTTACATCACTGTGAAACCATTCTATTGAAACAAATTGCTGTATCTAAACATTAATTTTCTCCTTTGTGCCATGTTTATGAGTTTAAAGTTGTTAGGATGAAAGCGAAGAAAGGGCGAATGTCTTTTGAGAAGGAAGCATAGCAAAAATATGTTTGCACTGAAGATTTAATCGGCTATACAAATGTTTACGCTGAAAAGTGTTTTATTAACCATATCAGCCCACTTATATAACTTTTAAGTCCTATGGGATAATTACTTACAATTAAATGTTATTTGATAAGATCATAAAATATTCAGTAACGAGCATACAGTAGCGCGGTAGTATGCAATTAAAGATATCTAATTACATGATTAGGGAAGCACAGGGAATATCAAGCGCGAAACCGTAATGCAGTCAGTTCTATTATTCAATGCATTGGATCTCCTGTAGTTGCTGTATAAATTTAAATAAATTCTCTAATATGCGATAAAGACGCCTTAATGTTCAGCAAGCAATAACAATGATTGTTACGGAATATGTGTTTCGAAGAATTTATATTGAAGGTATCAAAATTCAGACGAGATGAATTATTTAGGTTTGAAAGTGAACATTATATTGTAAAAATTGGCAGTTAACAGCAACGATGTCAGAAGAAGCTTATTTTAAGAAATGCAGTGCTATACTAAACAATTTTGCTATTTTTATCTGAAGGCCTTATTTCAATAGTGGGCCAACTCCACTTTTTAAAAAAATGGAGTTAGCCTCACTTTTATGTCCATACAAGTCATTTCTATCTTATTTTAAATTTGGAACACCTCCAGCTTACTTCTGCTGCCAACAGAGGGCATTACAAATCAGACTTCTGCAGTCATTTCTCAGCACTCATTATAATTTAAGGGTCTGTATCTCAAAATGAACAAGAATGGGTTTGGCACACTATTCAAACAAGGCCTTCATCTACAAGTTCAAAAAATATTTTATCGGCGTTTAATATTAAGAAGAAACTGAATTAATTCAGCTATTATAGTTTTGGTTTATTTGGTATTACGTTTTACCCCATGCCACCGGGGTTGTGCTACGGTTAGCGACGTATGCTACTATCACAAGGACTTCGGTTCGATTCCCAACGGGGTTGTTTCTATACCCTTATACACTGTAAAATATGAAATGCTTCTTCAGGTTGAAAATGCTACCTGTTTTGGGGTGTTATATTTCTGGGTTGTGGGTTTACCTTTTTAGGTATCACTCTTTTGTATCTTTAACATATCTACTTAACCTTTTAGTCATGCTTCCCTTTCCGTAATATGCCAAAACACGACCTCCATTTAGAGTAGAGAATAATTATGGTTTACCTCAGGTTGTTCCTGTAACGAAGTAGACAACGATCTCGTAGTGTAGGGCGAAACTTCTCATGATAATAATTTTTTTTTCTTTTTTCCATTTTAACATGCACTTACCAACAATTTAAAATTATATATTTATTTTATGCGTATTAATTTAAAATAAAAGATGCTTATTTAGAAACCTCTGTGTCTATCAAAATCTGCATGACGAACTATGTCAATAGTAAATAGGAATGTATAACATCCGATATTATCCATGAAACCTAATTTTGATTCAAGTACTTAGTCCACATGAACATTTCGTTCTTTAATTTTATCTCATATAACTCATATACGGGAGATCGTGTATTATGGACCAAGGGGAAATTTATCTGTTCACCACTATATAGCAGAACCATTCCATTTGCTTTAGTGAATATTAGTGTTATCCAAAGAATGAGGTGATTTGTACATGTGTGCCTGCATTTGGACGATTATGAAGTTGTATTTTTGGTTTATATGATCATTGATGTAACAAGTATGTTAAAATGAAAGCATTGCTTTCTGCTGTTAGATAATTTTAATATAATTTTCATGTTGATAGTAGCAAATGTACTTATTTTCTAAACAATCCTTTAATGTATTTTATGCGCACCATTTTGCATAGCGATAAGTGATTGGAAACAACGTTCCTCCGTCAATGCGTGTAATATGAACCATGCGCTGCTGTGCAATATGGACTACTGGTCCATTGTTGTGTAATATGGACCACTGGTTCATATTACAAGTTGTAGGCACGCTGGATCGAAAACATCTGTAGAGATGGGAAAGAGCGTCACATTTGTCTGCACATTGAGTGCTGCTGGTCACTTAATCCCAACGATGGCGGTGTTTCCCCGTAAGCGATGGAAGCCGGATCTGGCAGCAGGAGATCCTCGAGGAACTCTTTTCAAATGCCAGGGAAAAACTTGGATGACGATCAAGATCTCCAGTGAATGGATGAAACATTTCATAAGTTTCACAAAAACTGACAAGAACAGGAAAGTTTTGTTAATTCTCGATGGACATGTGTCCCGCACTCAAAATCTTAAGGCTGTAGAATTGGCCAGAGAAGCAGAGGAGATCATACTATCACTTCCTTTGCATACTCTCCACCGAATACAGTCTTTGGACCTAGCTTTCTTTCGTCCTATAAGCGTCTATTATTCTCAAGAGTTGGACAAGTGGATGAGGGAACAAGCTGGACTGGCCATTTCACAATTCCAAGTGTGTGAACTGTTCGGGAAGGCTTATGCATGGTCGGCATCTCTTGAAACCGCTGCCGATGGTTTCCGTGCAGGTTGGATTTGGCCTTTTATTCGCCATGCATTTCCCGATTTCGACTGTTCTCCATCTGAAGTTTCTGATAAAGCCCCACCACGAGTCTTATCAAAAGACGAGACCAACGACAATTTGCCAGAAAATGTAGTTCCCATCGACACAGCACTTAACGCTACAGTCCAGCAGAACACTTATGTTTCCGAAGAGTCAAATTCAGAAGATGTAGTCCAGGAGAACATCCCGGTTCTCATTAGTCATAAAACTACATTTTCTAGTGTGTGGAGTGTAGTTTGTTCGCAGTAGAAGACATCAGTCCCCTTCCTCATTGCGTACAAAGAAGCGTAAGAAAGAGAAAGGGAAGCACTTCAGAGGCCACTGTTCAGACTTCATCCCGTTTCAAGAAGGCCGTTGCAGAAAAACAATAAAAAGAAGCAACTAAAGCTGGACATCCAACAGCGTCAAGTAACAAAGAAAGTAACAAAGAAAGCTCAAAAAGAGATGCTTGTACAGAAGAAGACGACAGAGCAAAAATGCCCGGCAGCTCCAAGGGTCTCAGTAGGGACATCCGCAGGAACCTCCGGCCAGGAGACTGCTGCGAATCAAGTTACTGAACCGTTTGCTTTCTGCCCATTCTGCGGCGAGAGTACGAAAGAAGGCTGGGTCGGATGCGGGAAATGCTGCTCATGGGTGCATGAAGATTGCTCCAACATAACCAACCCGATACACTATTATTGTGGTGATTGCTGTACTTGAAACTAATTTACTAAAAGCACAGCTTTAGGCATCCGTCTTTCATTCTATATCATATTTTTTATTCTCGTGTGAGTGGTGCATATTACACATACGTTCCATCCATATTACACGAACGTATGTGTAATATGGACCACTGACACGAAAATAAAAAAAAAAATTATTTCCTACAATTATTAATAGTTACCGGAGTACTTTACCAAGTTTGAACCATGCAGCTATACAATTGTAATGAGAAGCCAACAAATAAATTTTAAAAAAAAAATAATTTAAGTTTTATGAGCGTTCTTGCTTAAGGGCTCCATATTACACGGATCTCCCCTATATATACGAAAAAATTTGACACTATTCAAACTGACCGACTGACTAGCTGAGAGACAGATAAAGTACAGACCAAACTGCTGGACCTAATGGGCTGAAATTGTGCATGGCGATTCTTATTATAGTGTAGGGGTGCACAAAGAAATATTTTTGAAAAATCCATCTTCGATTTTTTAAAATTGAATTTTTTAGCTGTTTTTGTAACATTCTTTAAAGTTTGCATCTTAAATAATAATCCGAGGGTTATAAAATTTATATCGCTAGAAAGATAAATAAAATCTCTTTAATATGAAATCTTTTTTAAAATTTTTACATCCATTTCTAATTTTTGGTGAATTTTTAAAGATTAATTTTTAGAATTTAATATATTAAATGCTGATCACGTGGTTTCTTTTCCTTTTTGTTATACTTTATATTAATTTATCGTAACATGCATAACAACGAAATAAATTGACAAAAAATATTAAAATACGGTAAAATATATAATTTAACCACTAGAATAATTAAGATGGAAGTTTTTTTAAGAATTTAATTCATATTAGTATGCTTAATAGATATTAATATCAGTACAAATTAGTTACATGCATTGAGTGTTGTATTTAATTTTAATATTTTCTTCTACATTATTTTGTCTATAAAAATATCCGTTACGATTTATATATATATATATATATATATATATATATATATATATATATATATATATATATATATATATATATATATATATATCTATACTTATATATAAAGAGAGAGCGATTTTGTACGTGGAGGGTAATCTCCAGAACCACTGCACCTATTTGAAAAATTCTTTCACTGTTTGAAAGGTACATTATTCCAGATGGACATAGGCTATATATTATGTATATCTGATCATCTATACTTATATATACAGAGAGAGCGATTTTGTACGTAGAGGGTAATCTCCAGAACCACTGCACCTATTTGAAAAATTCTTTCACTGTTTGAAAGGTACATTATTCCAGATGGACATAGGCTATATATTATGTATATCTGATCATCTATCTATACTTATATATAAAGAGAGAGGGAGATTTTGTACGTGGAGGGTAATCTCCGGAACCACTGCACCTATTTGAAAAATTCTTTCACTGTTTGAAAGGTACATTATTCCAGATGGACATAGGCTATATATTATGTATATCTGATCAGTAGAAATAAAGTTAGGGGGGATACTCTAGATTTGTGTGCACGGCCGCCATCTTGGATTTTTCCGCCAGGGTTTGGCGCATTTCGCATGGCGATAATTATTGCGTTCTGGTAAAAATAACCCAATGTCAAATTCTCTAATTTTAAGATCAAACAGTTATTTCTGATGTGATCTTTTAATTACAGTATAATAATTTTAGGTCAGATCTTGGCCTTGACCTGGAAATCTGAGTCAAATTGCCTATACTCAAAAGAGTAAATTATTTTTAAAACTACGAGTCTTTTTGTTGAAAATTTTTGAATCGATTATCAGTTTTTCGTTAACTTATTAAATTTAAGTTGCTTTTAATTTTGTTTATCGATTGTCAATTAGTATACTATAATGATACACCATTTCATTTATTTGAAGTAAAAATTATCTGCCATCATTTTTTCGTAAAATGTAAAATACAGTATACATTTTAAATACAATATATTTTAAAATATTTTATAATTCCAAGTTGTAGTGGATTACAAATAAATTTAAATAACTGAAGTTCAACTTCTCTCTCCCCAGGAACCTAAGTTTAAAAGTTAGTTAAGGTTAAGTTATTGGTTTAGGAAAAGGGTTTTTTTTTCTTATTTCCAACACAGCAGGATAAATGGTCAAATAATCCTTGTCCCGATTTTATTGTATGCACCAAATATTTGGTTAAGGTCAAATCTGAAGTAAAATTTCATTACCACAATGCCCTAACAAACAAAAAAAAAAAAAAAAAAAAAAAAGAGGATCTGGTTACTCACCATAAATTTATGGGTTCATAATTATTTTACATTTTTCAAAGCTGAATTTTAGATAATTTTAAAATTGCAAGTTATTTAGGTGGTATGAAAATACTGTATTTTTTTTCTAATTAACAATATATTGGCATAATATTTTGGTGATTCATTGCTATTAGTCAAAGAGTTAGGGTAAACTGAATAGATGGCATTGAAATTTTTTCTGTAAGTAAAATTCATTTGACCAAATTGTTCATATGGATCATAATTTGAAAAGGTAGTTTTTAATTAAAAATGACAAAAAAAAAATCTCAGTCCAACGATTAAATGATTTTTCAAAAATATTTCTAAGTTTCACAATTTAAAAAGGTCGTTTTTATTAAAAAAGCTAAAAGAAAAACCCAAAATTTCCAATATTTGAGAATGATTTTTTAAAAAAAGTGGTTTTTATCAAAAACCCAAAAATAAATCTAAGTCCAACGTTTAAATGATTTTTCAAAAATTTTTCTAAGTTTCATAATTTAAACAAGTGGTTTTTATTAAAAAAGCTAAGAAAATTCAAAGTCCAGCGTTTTGAAAACACCGCTTAAAACACATTGGCGAGAAATTTTCCACTCCTCAAAACACAGTAAAATCGCCAAGTTGGCGCAAAAAAATCCAAGATGGCGGCCGTGCACACAATTATTAAGTGACGTAATATTAATTTGAATATTATTTTAGGTGCTTAAAATAATTAAAAAAACATTCTTTACTTAAAATCCTTTTTTTATTTTTGTATTTTTATTTCACCTCTTACTCTAATTTTGAGATACCAATGTGTATCTATACTTCTATAATCTATATATATAAAACAGTTCCGTAACTGACTCATTCATTCACTGACTGACTGACTGACTGACATACAACGCACAGGCCAAACCGCTGGACCTAAAGGCCTGAAATTTTGCATGGCGATTCTTCTAATAGTGTAGAGGTGCACTAAGAAAGATTTTTCAAAAATTCTTCTTAGACTTTTTTAAATTAAATTTTTAAGCTGTTTATTAAACTTTTTTTACGTTTGCATTTAAAATAATACATTGATGGTTATAAAATTTATATTACGAGGAAGATCATAAAAATTCCTTCAAAATGAAATTTTTTTCGAATTTTTACCTCCATTTCCTGATTTTTGGTGAATTTTTAAAGATTAATTTTTAGAATTTAATTTATTAAATGCTGATCACGTGATTTCTTTTTCTGGTACTCTCAATAAATTTATCGTCAAGTGCGTAACAACTAAATAGACGAAAAAAATATTTTTTTCTCTTTCTAATGCAGCAGACGATTGGATATTATCCAAAAAAATTTCATATCCCTTACGATTTTTTTATAAATATATATATATAGATAGATATATATTTTACATCAATTGTATACATTGATCATCGCATTTATTATAAATATATATATTTATTTTTTGGCATAAATTGCATACGTTAACCGTTGTATTTAATTTGAATGTACTCCGTAGCGAAGCGCGGGTTTTCAACTAGTACTTATATATAAAGAGAGAGCGATTTTGTACGTGGAGGGTAATCTCCAGAACCACTGCACCTATTTGAAAAATTCTTTCACTGTTTGAAAGGTACATTATTCCAGATGGACATAGGCTCTATATTATGTATATCTGATCAGTAGAAATAAAGTTAGGGGCTTAATCCTAACAATCTCCATTGTTAGCGCTTTTTGTGCCGAAGTCTTCAACGATCCTTAGCGTGGTGCTATCTATACTTATATATAAAGAGAGAGCGATTTTGTACGTGAAGGGTAATCTCCAGTACCACTGCACCTATTTGAAAAATCCTTTCACAGTTTGAAAGGTACATTATTCCAGATGGACATAGGCTATATATTATGTATATCTGATCAATAGAAATAAATTTTGGGGCTTAATCCTAACAATCTCCATTGTTTCCGCTACTGTCTTCTACCACTTTTTGTTCCGAACATTTCAACGATCCTTAGCGTGGTGCTATCGCGGTGAGCTTCTGTTCTGACGCTAGCGGTTCGAACCTAGCCATTCTCCGGCACTCCTTTTTCTTTTAAAAAATTTATTTTAATTATTAACTAACGTAAAATTAATTTAAGGTATTATTATGTTATTATTAAGGTAAAAAAAGATTTACAATTTATTGGCTATCAGCTGGAAATTTATTGGTATAATATTTTGTTCAACCCGGGCAAAGTCGGGACGGGCCGCTAGTATATATATATATTTGGAATTAATTGCATACATTAACCGTTGTGTTTGATTTAATTGTACTCCGTAGCGAAGCACGGGTATTCTGCTAGTATTTAGATGTCTATACAACCGCGAAATGATTTTTCTAAAGGATACATTATTGTCATTGCCGCTCGTGGCTGAATTCAACGTGCAACTAACATGTCCTTCCCGGAGGAGCTCATCACGTGGGTTGGTCACATGACACAACTGAGCACGAGGAAATTAAATGGAACACCTGACAACGTCCGAAATCTTTTCTAAATGACACTGGAGCAATTCAAATTTGAATCCTTCAATAGTCTTATTTAGAAAATAACCTAAATTGTAATTAACAATGGTCATAAGTGAAATGGTCCCTGCCAGAACGTAAAAGGTCAACTGAAACATATATTGCATGACATCTAAAGCTGTGCTTGAAATCGGACAAAATGAGAAATCTTTGCTAAATGGCACTCTTTGGCAATACAAACTGGTAGTTCAAAACAGAGTTCGTGGAAGTTTACACATTCAAATGCATCTCTAGTGACAGATATTAGTATGAATCTGAGGAGAGACAGTACAAACATGGCATCTAATGCTATCCAACAGATTTAAGAAAGTTCGAATTTTTTATTATGTTGTACTGCGACAATATTGAACACTTATTGGTTGAATATTATTTTATTTAATTTATCTTTCATGGTAGTTAACAACAAAAGCAACGTTTTGTACAGCAGAATATGATGTGTCAAGTAGAATTTTCTGTTTCTTTGTTTTTTGTCTAATGCGGAGACACTTGCCGTTAGACATTCACCCTTTGCTATTCACCACTATTCTCACTGACTACTTTATATGGGAGCACTATATAGGTGAACCAGCACTTCTCCTTATAAGGGGGTTGACACGAAAACGACCAAGCCTTATTCGGGATTTCAACCCACTGCGTAGCAGCTCGAAACGCCAACCACTGCGCCATGTGGGCGGCATACCAGCTAACATAGAAAGCACACTATATATGATTCCTTTTTGTTGTTATTTAGATTTGACATGTTAAGTATCTCTCCCATGCAACTGCTTTTTCTAAACATTCATAAATCGAGGGAAGTCCCAAAGGTTTATGCTATGTAACCGAGTTTTATAACACCTCAAATGCACGTGTCATTATGATGCTAGTGAAAAAGTTTGGTCTCTTAAGTGCTGCCTTAGTGTCGATATGTTTTCCTGATATCAGAAGAAGGATAATTTTTACGATGCCGTAGTGATATCACAAAACGTGGTTCGTGTTCACTAAATATTTCCAAAATAAAGATAGCAAAAATAAAATGAAATATGTTGAAAACGAAGTGCTTGTGGATTTCATATCTCTCAAGTGTTTAATACTGCTGTGTACTAACATCATTGGATTCGCTCACCTCAATGTTTACCAATGAAAAAAATGTGTCCAGGATTGCCGACTTGGATTTAAAGATCTTTTTTTAAAAAATTCAAATTCGTAATAGAGGAGGAAATTTTACACCTTGGGGCATTTTTCGTTTTAAGAAAAATGCAAATATTTTTTTAAAATTTAAATTATTCGGGAAGATAATCTGGTCTAGTGTGTTTTAAACGCTCATAAATTCCTTTGGTGGGCGAAATTTATAAAATGAATCCTGTTGCAAGGTGCAGAAAATTTCAGGCTATATGAAAATACCATTTTTTCTTTAAATGTCAACTTTCATGTAGTTCTAAAAAGTAGACATATTTTCTCCATAAGTTAACACTGAAGCTATCGAATTCAATAGGGTTAGTACGCAACAGCCTTAAAACGTATAAATTTATAAAAATATTATTCAAGAAAGATACCAAGAGATTAATTGCCCTAGAAATCCCCCCATTGGGATTTTTAAGGAACTACAAATTTACAGTACAATTTTACATTTATAGTAATGAATAACATTTATAGTAATGAATAGTTATTTATTAAAAGTATTATTCAAAGTAGATACCAAGAGATTCATTGTCTTTGAATTTTTCCCATCGTAACTTTTAGAGAACAACAGATTTACTGTGCAATTTTACAACCTCTCGCACATTACTTCCCATTTACTTTTGCTTACTTTTTATCACTTTTTAACTAGACAGGATATTTCAATTTCCTACACTCATGGCCTTTTACGCGTGATCCATTCATCAATGATGTGTTACAAATCTGCTCTTTAGATATAAAAAAATGTAAAGACACGCGTAGTTTCTCTAACTGCAATATTTTATCTTTACAATCATTGAATGATGCATAACTCTCATATGATTTTTCAAAACTCAAATGTGTATATTTTTTTTCCTCCAACGCCACGAAATAATACATTACTCGTTCTCCCTGGATGATGTATACGTTTCTGTTTTCAAATAACTCATAAATATGTAGGATTTATCATGAATTGTTAGTCGCTGCGAGAAATTTACTGTCCCGTCAAAATAATGTTTTCAGAATCTGGGATTTATGTGGGGAAACTCAGAAGCTTACATTTGTTTATGACAAACATTTATAACATGATGTTACTTGGGAACACACTTAGTATAAATTAGGAATTATTACTATTTATATTCGCTTATTTTTATATGAATGAAAAACACCGCTAGCAAACAGTAATTCACGCGTAAAGTAGTTCAGTGATAAAATAGAGAAAATTTCGAGAGCTATGGATTTCTTTTATTATCGTCTTTTATAACCTACAACAAAAGAATTCTTCACTTGGGATATATATTGCATTAAATTCTAGAAAGTTTATAGAAAAGGGTACTTTAAAGGGATCGTGGCTGGATTTTTGAGAATAAAACTCAGAACATATGTCTGAAAAGAGAAAGGACATATATTTAGTTTCTTGGACAACCATATTGTTTATGAATTGCGAAATTTGATTGAATGAGACTCATAACTCATGACTGATTAACTCACTGGCATTTGAGAGTTCGTTGGCAAGTAACCATTGTTATAGGAACTCTCAAATCATTAATTGATTTCAACTAGTTCTCAGGGGCACTCTAGCATGCTTCAGATAGGCTGGAAGTTCCAGACCAGGTCCATATAGGTTTAGGGCTGATGTGTGCGGTTCCAGTTCATATAGCACCACAAGGGTCAGAGCTCGTCTTAGATAGTTGTCACCTTAATTTTGACCGAGCACCCCCAAGGGGCGACATCTGGCTGGATCGTACCCTCTCTCACCACCTCTGACATCATAGAGGATATTTCCGTTCTACGACTTTAAGGTGCCCATGTCTGACCTAGACAAGTAGGTATTTAATGGAGTGCGTCGGGATTCGATCCAGACACCCTTAACACCGAAATCCAATGCGCTACCACAAGGCTATCTCGAGCCCTATTCCTTGGTAAATCGCGTTGTATATCAGTTGCGAATTTTGGTTGAATGAGACTGATAACTTATGACTGATTGGCATCACTGGAATTGCCAAGTGACCATTGTTATAGGAGAACTGAAAAATATTAAATGATTTCTACTTTTTGTCGGGGGCCCTCTAGAATTCTTCAAAAAGGTATGACGGAGATCAGAAAGAATTTAACTTAAAAAGCCTCAAAATAATTGCGATTTAGTTGTATAATTATCAGAACATACTTATTCAAAAATAAAGGAACTTGCGTTGGTTTTGTGTATGAAACGGCGCTACAACGTTGTGTAATACATGATGTTTGTGTTCTATATTTTCAGATTTCCTTGTAAAATAAGTTCCTTGACATACTTGAATCAATGTATAGAATTATTCATTCTATCCTTCATAGTAGTCTACAAAACTAAGAAACATTTTCTACAGATGGCAATATAATATGTCAGCTTGAATAAAGAAGTCAATGATTAATTATAACGTAAGCCAAGCGTTTTTAACCTTTGTACTAAATCAAGAGTTAATGTTAAAAACTTAATAGGAAATGAAAAAGTTCCTGGTTCGTTAAGTCTGGACTATGACTTGTTATTCTACACAGAATTTCTGGTTTGATGTAACTCTTAACTATCCATTAATTTATTACGAGCTGAAAACAAAAATTAAAATCATTTGACCGAAAACAAAAATGTTCATTGCGTCGTATTACATGATATCATCACACATTTTTCTTTATTTCAGGGTTACGCGTAAAATCTAGTTCAACAAAGTTGACTTTGCCTGTATAACATTCTATATATATTTAAGTTCCTGAGCCAATTCTTTGGGCAGCCCGTGAGAGATAACTACTTCATCAGTTTACTTCATTTTTGTCTTCAGCGAAAGATTTTAATCTTTAGATATGTAAAATTTAGTTTTTTAATCACAATTTCTATTAATGAACGATAATTTACAATTAAAGATTGCTTTCTGAGCATGGTCAGTGACATGTTAAAATCTGGATTTAGATACTCGAGGCCGCATAAACGCATTAATTTGCTTTTGCGCTTGCTCAATGACATGTTTAAATCCAGCCGTTATGTTTTGACGAGTACTAACTAGTTAAAGATTAAAACTTCAAAATTTTCGTTCAAAAGTAGAACGTTTGTGATTTCATTTCTTCAATGATTTCACCACCCATGCTGTTAAATACAGAATTCTTCGTTCCTCTCTCGCTACGCACAACTAAGTTACACTTCTACATACTACACCGAGAACAAAGGTCAGATATTTTGTGCGTAAAGTAGAAATTTCCTTCTTTCTCCAGACTGAAACCACATAATTATTATATAAACTATCCTTAGTTTATAACCGGATTAGTTAATTCATTTTTTTAATTTAAAATTCGAAAGTAATATTATAAAATCTTTAATCCGGTAGAAAATTTTGGATCTTTTTCGTGATATTGAGACCATATTGTTTTGTAATATGTTGCCTTTGCGTTTCTTGAAGAATCGGCATTGTTTTTGTTGCTATAGCCCTTTGTTGTACCCAGCCAAAGAGAGAGGTCATAGCATTTGTTCAAAAAGCCGAAGGTTCCTTCCAATCAAATTGTGTGGAAGGAATAGAATATTCGTGTACCTTTCATCAGAATTATTTTGGTTCTATGTCTTTTGCAGTGCAAAACTCAGAAAAACGTGCCAAAAAGCTAAAGATAGTACTATTTCATTATGTCTGGAATCTTGTCAAACAAACTATTTTGGTCAGTTTATTCCAGACTTACGCTAGACAGTGTTTTATATAAAGAATTTTCGTCTCCGGTGAGTGCCAAGTTATATTTGCCACTGTAATAGATTAATTATTAAAATCATATTTCCAACCCGGAAAGCTATCTGACGCCACACCAAGTTGTTTTAAACACAGTTTATCTTTCATTTACAAGGGATTCCTTGCGAAGTAGCCGGGCGAGAGCCGAATGGCTGGTACACAGGAAATCGGTACCTCAGTCTGTGCGTTCGAGTCCCAGTGTTGGTATAAGTGTTTGTAGCAGCTCGGAATCGCATTTAAACAGTAGGTCCTGGTCTAATTGATTCTCGTGTAAGAAAAACAATGACCATAGCGCTCTCAATCAATCAACCAACCAACTTTGTCTAGGAAAGTTATTTGACTCGGGGCTTTCAGGTATATATATCGCTTGCCTGCAAAGGTAGTTTCATTTCTTCATAATTATGTCTGAGTATATCCAGAAAACAAGATATTCCCAGTTCTTTTATTAATTGATAACACAGCTAAGTTGTTTTTTGTTCAATTCCTGTTAAATATTAACAAAAGAATATCAGTTCGAAAAGCAGAAGGTTACGGGTTGGTTTATTCTGTAAAGCTAAATTTTTGTCTCTATCAGTATAGAGAACAGAACAGCTGCAAGTAAAATATATTATTACCTGTTCTTTTAGATATTAATGTCGCTGGAGAATTATTTTACTCAGAGACCGCGGATCTTTTGTTGTGCTAACTCTGTTGTTTTTAATTGTGGAACTGTGTATTTCTAGATCACACATTGGTCCCTAGAGAGATTCCTGAATAGACATTAAACGATGTTTACCGAATGTTAGCCACTGCAATTATTTCACTGGTAGTCTGTCGAAGCAAATTTGCAATTAATGACCATGCTCGACCGTATTTATATCAGCGATAATGTCCAAAAATCACACCGCATGAACACATACGAAAGGTTGTGCTAAACTCCGGAGTTGGTGTATTTTGCACATAGAATGTAAAATTCTATGCCCGAGTGGGGGTAAATAGTACCGCCTTTGATGGTGAGATTGAGGCTATCTACCTAACCCCCTCCCAGTCTCAACTTGACAATTACCAACTCCTCCAGTGCCAACTTGACAATTTCTCAAATATAGCCATACTCTCTGACTCGAAAGCCACCTTGCAGGTAATTGACTCTTCTGATGACCCCCTCCTACAATCTTCTGCCATCTGGAAATGAATTAATTGTCAATCCCTTTTTAAAAAAAACTTTCCAGCTGTGACAATGTGGTCATCCTGCAGTGGATCCCTGGACACTGCGGTATCGAGGTAAACGAAAGAGCCGATTTTTGGCCAAGAAATGGGCATCGATCCTTGAGGTTTCCATACGTGATGAAATTGCATTTCAAAACGTCAAACTGACTATATAAAGTTTTTCGAAAGGAATTCTCAGAAGTCGTTAGGGAGCATAATCTCAGGCCTTAGACACCGGGTTAGAAGGATAGCCTTTGTTGAATTCCGCCATGCAACTGGTCACGACTGTCTTGCCAAGCACTTACACCATATACATGCTACCGTTGACCCCTATTGAAAACTCTGTGACCTTCGATAGATAATGGACAGTTATAAATTCCTTCGTCGTCCGGCTGTCTCTGCGAAAACCCCGTGAGAGCACTATTACCAAGCAAGGGACCTTATAGGTCTATAGACTCTCTTTCTGTGGCTTTATCACTGTTTCTTTCTTTTGGCCTCAGATGTCGTTTGTACCGTCCATTGGAAATTTTAAACAAAATGTTCAGAAATATGAAGGTTTCAGTTTTATTACTAAGCTAGTCAAGCTCGGTCTTCATATGTTAATTAAATTGATACAACCATTTGTAGGTTCTTTTTGTTATAATCGTGGTAATGACTATTCTTTTATAATCATAATAACTATAAGCTTTCAAATCTGAGGATTTACAACAGTAATAGGAAAAAAGTAATATGATCATGTAGAAAAGAAAACCATATAAGGCAAGTTTTGCGGAATGCAAAGTTTTGTATCACGTTGTTTTATGAATATTCTCGTAAAAGATATTTATTATTTTAATTAAAAATTTCTAAGTCATTGGAATCTTGGAATAGTAGTTTATTATTTCTATACACTAAAACATGTGCAGACTTCATTCTACACAGCTCACATTAAATATGCTAAAATGCGAACAAATATTAGTCTGATACACAGACAAAAAACTTATAATTAACTCC
The DNA here is from genome assembly GCA_907164885.2 of Dolomedes plantarius. Taxonomy (NCBI): domain Eukaryota; kingdom Metazoa; phylum Arthropoda; class Arachnida; order Araneae; family Dolomedidae; genus Dolomedes; species Dolomedes plantarius. Next base: position 97,183,441 of record OU015490.1, read on the forward strand.
CCGACTCTTCCTTATAGTTTAAAAACAACCAATGAATAGCGGTATCCCGAAATATCTTTGATGCCTTAAGAGTGCAAAAATGTAAATTTTTACTTCATTTTTCCGGTTACAAAATACCCATAAATATTAAAAGTTAAAGACTTTTTGTTGTATTAAACATAAAATTTTAATTCTATGATGATATATAACAATGGAAAATTTTAAAAATAGTAAAATATATATAAAAAAATATAGAAATGAAATATAACCAGAACGAAAACCCTTTGGCATTCAAATCCCTTGTTTTCAAGATAAAGAGAACATGAAAATATTCATATTTATCATGAGTCGTAACATGTTTACGAGAATTCCAACAGGATAAAAAACATTTACATTTTTTAATTTATATATATTATGTTTTTTGTAACAATAGCACAATTCATTAATCATAAATTCTAAAAGATCAAAATATTAATATGAAAGGAGACTTATAATACTAATGAAATTTTTCTAGATTTTTTTAATGAAATAATGCATTTTTATTAAAAAAATTATTTTTTAGCTGTAAATAAAAACATGATATTTTTGCTCAAGCGATTAATTATTCTAATATTTTTACTTACCTAATACGTAGCAGTATAATCCAAAAATAGAAAAAAAACCAGATACTCCAGGATATAAATAAAATACATACTGATTCTTTTTAGTTAGACTAAAATTTTAAACAGTATCTAGTCTTTGGAAATAAAATTACAAATTTCTAACAGAACCAACAGATCCTCGTGATAATTTAACCAGGAATCCTGACTTTTTAATCAAGTCGTGGGTTTAGCTGGCAGTACACGAGATAATTTCGATACAAACTACAACATAAAACTGATAGGAAACAAGTCGGAAAAACGTAAAAAGGAACAGACCATCAGCAGAGGTAAAATGAGACGCATAATTACTATGAAAACTAAAGTTTAAATTATTAAACAACATGAAAAAGGTAACAATATTGTACACATTGAGTGTGTATACGGCAAGAACGAATCGACCGTTAGGATTGTCATAAAGGATAAAGTCCAGGGTCTACTAGTCAAGGGAATAGAGATGTTTTGCCTTGCGAAAGGTCGGAAAGTTCTGAAGTTTTCGACCTTCTTCCCCCCTGTGCGCGCCCCGTGAGGAGCAAAAAACCTCAAGAATTTTGAAGTTTTTTCAAATTTTTGCTCATATCTGCGTATTCGTACATTTATGAAAAAAACCTTCCATTCAAACCTTGTAAAAGATTAAATTTACTACAACATTGATACATAAAGTTTTATTCCATGTCCATTGACTCCGGCTCTACGGTCCGCCACAGTCGAGCAAAATTTTAAAAAACACAATTTTTTACGTCAAAAATTTTAGTTCGTCCTTCTTCTAACCAGTTATATCTTCTAACCAGTTTTTTATAGAGAAAAATGTTCTGCATAAAATTTATACAAGATGAAATTTGCTAAGATTTGCATGTTAAAAGTTTTTATCATGATGATTAGCAAAGGTTCTACGCTGGTAAATAAGAGTGAAGCAGAATTTGGAAAAACGCCAATTTTCCAATAAAAAACTGTTGTTCTTTCTTCATAGTGTTATAAAAGAAATACCGAGAAAACGAAATAGGGCCAAATTTCAACAATTCCAAACATTAAACATAACTATTAATTTATATTAAGATACATGGAATAATTAAGCCTAGGTATGTATAGTATGAATCCTAAATGAAATGTAGCAGCAGGAAAATTTCATAGTGTTCTTCGTTTCGTTGTCGGTCTTGACAACTCGACTTGTTCTTCCAGTTGTTCTGTTCTATCAGTCTATTCTAGAAGAGAAATTTGAGGCATCGTCTTCTGCATCTGCATCCAGAAAAAATATCCATAGAGTTCTCACAGGTCCCGCAATAGTGCTTACAAATGGAAGAGCACTTCAACCCTGCTTTTCTGCAGCCATAAGCCTTGTTGCATCCGTTTTTGCAGCTGCAGGAAATTAATTTGAGAAGTGATTGAGGAGCTGGATCTCTCTTGGTTTTTACTGGGTCAAGTCGTGATCTGTCTCAAAGCGTAGATAAGAAGGACATTTTTTGGCGTAGAATATCTGTATAATCATACAGAACACAATGAGTCTGGAGCACTACTCCGAGTAGGTTTTCTGAAATAGATTTGAAGAGAAGGAGGAGCAAGAATAGGGAGCAAGAATAGGGAGGAGCAAGAATAGGAAGTCAATAGGACAAGAAGATCTATGTCCTCCCCTGATTTCCACAGCATCATATTGTGAAACTAGGGAAACTGCATAGTTGAGAATTAAGACTTCAGCATCTTCGGCAGCCTGTAACACTGCTATATTAGCATCTTCAAGTTCATTCCTCAGCAATGAAATAAATCGACGTTTATTATTTTCATTTGAGAGAAATTTCTCCTGGGACACTTGAAGTAGTGTAGTCCTTTCAAAACTGACATCACTCGAATTGGATATGCGACTTCGTCTGCACCTTTCTGCACTTTTAGTGCTTTTCATCTCAGGATCTTGAGGGTAACCATCAAAAATTACCATAACATTGGAACCGTAGTGATTTTGAATGAATTTCCCGTACCCTTTACAAATCTCATAAGAAGTGTGTCCCCGATTCCAAACAACCTTATGAAGAAGGAAACCACCATCTACTATCACAACACGATTTGATGGGAGATTAGTCGTGATAGGTAATGGTGTAAAAGCAGAATACAGAGATGACTTTGTATCTTTGCGCATTCCAGCTTCTGTAAATAGAGACATTGGGTAAGAGGCTAATTCATGAGTGAAATACTTTTCCAAATCTTCATCTGACTCCTTAGCAATGCTCTCTCAAAAAGCATAAGTGGATTAACAATTGCTGTTTCATCTCGTACAGTTACAGAGCTCACTTCTCTGGCTAATGTTACAGCCTTCTTTTATCTGGACATTTTCTCAGATCCAAAATTTTGAATCCAAAACTGCTTCCATTCCAATCATCTGGGATAAGTGACATTTTCACTGCCCACGATTCCAGAACTGATAGATATCACCTTGTTAATGGTTGGAAAATGAGAATGTGCGGAAAACCACTCCTTCAGTTTTTGCACTTCTTACTCATCTCTTGTTATCCGGGATGGTCTCCTGTCTACATGTTTTTCAGATGTAGCTGAACTTATGTCAGTGAATTTCTCCATTTCTTCGCACACATTATGCAAGTTTACCATTCCTAGAATCCATCTCATAAGTATGCTGTCAGTCATTCCACGCCCATGAGTCAGTCCACCGATGGTTTTTAAGTTTTTCATCATAGTTTGTTCGATGGTCATATCAGACCATAGCCTGACCAAAACTTGTCGGTTCTTCTGATTGTAAAGTACCCTGCTGTTGTAAATTTGGCGAATTAATTAGGATATATTCTTTCTTGCAAACAATACATTTCTTACAGACAGAGATGTGCACTGTTACTATAAAGCAGATGACCAGCTGCATGAAAATAAGGAATATTTTTTTTTACTGTATGCAAGTAAAGAGCCCAATACCCATCCGTCCAGCCTCAATGAGCTGTTTGACCAGAGTCACCATTTGGAAATACTGTATCCATAGCTGAGCCCTTGGTCCTCTATTTCATAACGTTTTCAGAAGAGTGTTGACTCCTTTCACTTTCACCAAAACAACGTCGCCGTTACTTAAACTTTTTTCACAAATGAAACAACGAGAATCCGATGAAGAAACCATAATAATTCACTAAGTAACAACCGACTGCGAACGAGGATAAGAAACGACTAGAGAGGGTAAGGTGGAACAACTAGAAGCGGATTCATTATATTGGAATATGTTTAACCCTAGAAGTGACAACCCGAATCTAGCTGATCCATGTTTTCTGCCCTGTGTATGACAAGAGAATTAAGCTCGAGCACCTGTTTCCCCTGACAAAAGGAACAAACGAGTTGCGCTCGCGTCAATGGATTTCGCTTCATTGGGACACCCCGAGATGGACTACCCTTACTTTACAGAGCACTTTTATTGTGACCGAAAGAATACGGGAATAGTTGAAAGAAATTCAAGGAATTTCTTGCCACAATTTTAAGTGAAATGCGGATAGTCCAGGGAATAGAGGTATTCTACCTTGCAAAAGGTCGGAAAGTTCTGATTTTTTGATATGTTGTATAAATCAGATTCATAGTAAAAAACCCAAGATTTCGACCCCCCTCCCCCCTGTGCGTATGGCGTTAAATTCATGTAATTCATGTTTGTAATTAATGTTTGAAGTAGTAACGAGTGAAAAATGAGTATATAGTATTGATAACATAAGCAAATTTGACAATGATATGACATTTTTGTCGTTTTTGAAAATTTTGCTTAAATTTGGCGGACCGCAGCGCCGGAGCCAATGGTCATGGAATGAAACTTTACACATCAAAAGTTGTAGTAAATTTTATTTTCTACAAGTTTTGTGTTGGAAGTTTTTCTCATAAATGTACGAATACGAAGAAATGAGCAAAAAATTGAAAAGCCACCAAAACTTTTGAGGTTATTTGCGCCCCACGGAGCGTGCACAGAGGGGAGGAGGTCGAAAACTTGAGGTTTTTACTAGGAACCCGATATATAAAAAATTTACAAAATCAGAACTTTCCGACCTTTTGCAAGATAACCCTCTTTTTTCTTCCTCTATTTCCTGGACTATATGCAACACGTGAAGAAATATCTGTCCCTATGCAATAGACCGTAATTTTAAAGAAAAGAGATTTTTTAATAGAAACGTTTGAGAAATTATTGATAATTAGGATTGAAGATCTCCAACTTAAACGCATATAGATAAGTTTTGTCCTTATACAAGCGCGATGCTAAATTTCGACTTACACACTTTCTACTTACGAGGAATGTCCTGGAACGAATTAACTGTGTAAGTCGAGGACTTACTGTATTAAATTAATTTATTTTCTGCTATGAAGGGACTTCTAATCGCAGTACAATAGAGAAAAATAACACTAGGTAAGAATAATATCTAGCTGAACGGGGGATTACAAAATAAACAAAACATATCTCTCATAAGAATAGTCTCTAGCAGCAACTCCTAATCAGAATATATTGTGCTAATAAAGGTAACACACCAACGCGGAAAAGGAAACTTGAACAATATAATCTTTTGCTTACTTCGTCCGTGGTCCCAAGTGTCACTCTAAGGAACGTTTATGCCATAAATATTTCTTAAACCTTTCCTCAAGCTACTGAATCTGGAAATTTTATCCATAAAAGCTCAACAAATACCACAAAAATAAAAACATATTAACCACCAGTAAACCCCTATGAATACACAAGAAACAAAAATATGCTTACTTAATCGAGTTGTTGAGACTGTAAACTTGAAAAATACCTTCTCCAAATACGACTACATGGTTTAAATTAAATAGCAGAATATCCTCATTATAGAGCTAGGGGGAAAGACTTTAAATATACAGCACGCTCCATCCGAGTTTCATAGCTTACCTTTGGGGAAATGTTAATTTAAAAATATTTATTTTACGTTTCCTTTAAATTAGATGGCAAATATCTGGCATTTAGAATCCAAGCTTTTCAGCATTTATCTGGGTAAGTATATTTTTAGAAATACTTCTATAATGTTTCGTTAAGCTTAGACAAAGCAAATATCTGGCGATATCCTTTCAAGTCGATCAGTTTATCCCGGGGATGGATAGTCTTTAAAAGAATACTTTAATGCCGGTTTTGGAACAAAAATTTTTTAAGGACCAGAGATCTTGGACTAAAATGTATATGTGGAATTTGGATGCTAAAATCACTAGGGTGCTAAAACTTAGAGTGTCAAGGAAAGCAATGGATGTTAAACATGTGAATAAGCAAAAATCAGAAACAGATAAATAACCAACCTCAACAATGTGAAAGTATTATGGACGGTAGCTCTAATACTGAAGGTGAAGATGATTTTTATTTTGACGAGGATTTTAAGTAAGTTGCTACACCTTCAAAATAAGTTGGCAGCTCCAAAAGTGTATTCAAAAGTTTGGTTTCTCACTAAAAGTGACCCTTCATGCACAGCTGGTACACAGAATCATTGGGAAGTTATACACTACTCAAGATATCTGAGCGATGAGCTGAAATTAGTAGTTAATCCTGTAATGCAAATGAATGATTTTATGGTCACCCAGGAAACCTGCTGATTGTCACGATCAACGACAAACGATCCTATGTGAGGAAATTCGGCTGCAGAAGAATCATGATAGCCCGAACACTTCCCAATGAAACAATTTGTGATTTTGTCAATACGCTTCTCAATTTTCACGCAAACGACTGTGGAGAACTGATCAATTGGCAGAAATGTTCCCTTACTGAACCTCCACTGACTAAGCATATAACCAGTGCAGAAATTGAGAAAATGGCTGAAATAGGTGACTTTATTGAAAGTAATCTGTGGACACTTCCATGTCGTACACAAGATGTCGAAAGAGCAGTCAAGGTAGTGTCAGAGGCATCCTCATCTGTCTGTGAAACAAAAAGTCGCGATGACTTTATACATACAAAATTCGCGTTTCGAAAGCTGATGCCAAACTTCGAAAATAAGTCAAAAACTTAAAATAAGCCAACTTAACATAAGGCAAAATACACTGCTGGCCACGGTAAATGCAACACACTGAAGGAAACATGCAAATAACATGAAATTTACAACATGCATTAGCTGAGGTGAGATATGCAAATGATTAGAATTTCAGCGCAGACGCACATCACGCGCGCCTATGGCGCCACTTCAAAGCGCTATTTAAGGCTTGGAGATTTCGACGATTTCAAGTTCGGCAATTGTGTTTTTCTTGTGGTTTTTTCAAAAAAAACGATCAATTATGCCTCGTCGAAAACAGCGATCATCTTTTGATCAAGTATCCGAGTTCGACAGAGGAAGGATAGTGGCCTACCGAGATTGTGGATAATCTTTCAGGGAAATCGGTAGTCGTGTTGGACGAAACCAAACAACTGTAATGCGGATATGTGATCCTTGGATGCAGGAGGGTACGACGGACCGGCGTGTTCGATCGCATCCACCTCAGCGCACCACTTCACTTGATGACAGGCAAATTGTGCAGTCTATAACGCATCATCCAGTGTCTGCGCGTACCATTCGACGCCGTTTACTTGCAGAGTGGTCTGTCCGCAAGACGTCCATTGCTTTGTCTACCCTTGACGCAGAACCACAGACGTCTCCGCCGCCAATGGTGCGATGACAGAAGGATGTGGACGGCAGAATGGAATAAATTGTCTTTACTGACGAGTCACGCTTCTGTCTGCAACACCACGATGGTCGCATTCGAGTCTGGAGAAACCGTGAAGAGAGGATGCTGAACAGCTGCGTTATTCACCGCCACACTGGTCCTGCACCGGGTATTATTTTATGGGACGGTATTGGATATCACTCTCGCACACGTCTAGTACGCATTGCCGGTACTTTAAACAGCGAGCGATTCATCTCCGAGGTGTTGGATCCAGTTGTCCTTCCTTACATTCAGGGCTTGCCCACAGCCATATTTTAACAGGATAATACGCGACCACACGTGGCACGCATTGTCCAACGATTCTTCGTCAATAGCCAGATTGAATTGCTTCCCTGGCCGCCTCGCTCTCCGGATCTTTCGCCGATAGAAAACATGTGGTCCATGGTTGCTCTACGATTGACCCAGATTCCATCCCCAGCTGCCACAGCAGATCAACTTTGGCAACGTGCGGAAGCTGCTTGGTCTGCTGTACCCCAAGAACTCATCCAAAGTCTCTTTGAATGAATGCCGAGGTGTGTGGCAGCGGTGATCTCCAACAATGGCGGCTACTCTGGCTACTGATTTTGGCAGGAACCACACTTCACAGAAATCTATAAATTTAATCATCTGATACTTGGTCAACATGTTATCTACAAAATAAATTTTGTTGTGATATCTCTTGTCTTTCTTGGTGTTGCAATTTGGGTGGCCAGCAGTGTATAAAGTGTAAGATGGCTTTATCACTAAACAGAAAAAAAATGCGCCCATATTTTGTTGGGAGAGTTGGTGGGTGCGGGAGGAATTCGAAGGCAGTCACCTCCTCGTGATCCACTTCGATTTTTAAGCAAACGATACAAAGTGTCATTCTAAATTAACAATTCGTGAGAAGTTGAGAACTTAATCTTTTAAATGGTACCTCATTTATCGAGTTTGGTTAAGTATGAAGGGTGAGAAAATGATTGTCACAAAAAATCACCTTCTAGAAATAATATATATGGTTTTCCTATGCAAAAAGAATTCCGTGCACCTACGTAGATGTTGCCAATAGACAAACTCATTACTGAAATCACTGAATGATAATAAAATCAAACGAGTTTTAAATTTAAAAGTTCAGTTTGACTGATAATATTATATATATATATGTATAGTGGAATCTCGATCTATCGTTTTTCAAGGGACCGATTGAAATGAACGATAGATGAGGAAACATAACAAAGAAATATGATCGTTGGGACTGGAAAAAATGAACGACACATACGGAAAAACGATGGATCCGAAAACAATGGATCGAGATTCCACTGTATATATATATATATATATATATATATATATATATATATATATATATATATATATATACACTCGTATATATTTATGTGTGTGTGTGTGTGTGTATGAATAAATTATATTTACTAAACTCAGTGTTTAAAGAAAATACTGTGTCGCAATTGATGTGCATAGTACTGTTAAGATTAGCATAAAATATTGATAATCCAGATTGCATCTCAGATTTAATAAATCTGCAACATTTTCCGAGTTCCAAATCTTCCCTCTAACGAAGGATTACGATACAAAATATTTGTTTGATATTTTCTTAAGATATGTTTTTCTTACGTTCCCATGTCAGATCCATTTGATCCATATATAAAGTCTAGATAACATGTGAAAAACAAGTTACAGCTTCCCATCCTGTTTATATAGACTCTAGGGATTACAGTCTTTATTCATTACCTTTCTTGCGTATCTGGGAAATAGCATTATGTTTGCATTACGCACATGCGATATAGGGATTTCAAATTGTATAGTTTGATATTTCTGGCTGAAACTTGTGATGTTGGATGGCTGAAATATTACAATGAATTGTATTATTGCTTTTATATACATAAACCTGCTTGTGAAGACTGCTAATAAAAATACCGAATTGTTAATATCCACAACAAAATGTATTTTTATGTTATATATCATAATGGTGTTTGTATATTTATCAAAAATGTGTATTTTTTATTACATCAAATTCTCTCACATAGTACGGATGCGGAAAAAAATTACTAGAGCTATTCAATGAAATAGAGTTATTCAATGTAGCTTAAGATCTGCCTGCGCTGAAATGGCTGTTTTTGTGCAAAATTTCGAAAAAAAAATTATTGCTCTATTTCAAAGGACAATCTTTTAGGATTCTAAAACTGCTTGGTACGATTTTTATTGGTACGATCATTCGAACTGAATTTATAGCCAATTTAATAAACCGAAAGTTATATTCAAAAATTAGAAGTAGTATCTTTAAGTGTCTTTTCTTAGAAAACTCATTTTTCAAATACTTTTGTAAACGATAAAGCTAATAATTTAAAAAGTTTTCAATATATTTCAATAAAACTTTGCAGTAGTGTTTTACATATTACTCACAATGTTTTCAATTAAAATCTAAGATATATGATAACTGAGCCATTCTTCAGGTACCTGTACTTAAGAAAAGATATTTTTTTTCAAATAAGTGTTTTTCACTATTTATATATATATATATATATATATATATATATATATATATATATATATATATGACATTTTGCATGGCGATTCTTCTTATAGTGTAGGGGTGCACTAAGAAATATTTTGAAAAATTCTTCTTAGATTTTTTTTAATTAAATTTTTAAGCTCTTTTAGAAACTTTTTTTTTGTATTGAAAATAATAATTTGGGGGATATAAAATTTATATCACAAGAAAATCCCTTTAAAATGAAATCTTTTTCGAATCTTTACCTCCATTTTCTAATTTTTGGGGAATTTTTAAATGTCAATTTTTAGAATTGAATTTATTAAATGCTGATCACGTGATTGATTGAAAATTAGGGTTATGTTTGTTGAGTCTCTTAGATATAAAAGGTACGTGACCCCTTAACAACAAACAAAATGCGAAATTAGAATTCAGAACATGCCAAAGTTACCATCCCACTACCTCCCAGGAACTATCCATTTTTTCATTCAACCAAAATTTTATGTTAAATTTTACATTACTTAATGAGTAGGTTAGGGAGCTTATCACAGGCTTTTCATCAAGCTCTGGAAAAAAACCTACAATGAATGTCGAGGATAAACATAAGTCTGGGCCTTAATCCTTTAAAGCCTTTGTTTAACTGCATAACAGCGTAGTGTGTTCATCATTGCAGGTTTTACACTTTGAAAAGGATATATGTCGCCTAGGTAGGCAGTTTATGCAGAATCAGAACATGTTTGAAGTTATGTTACTTCTCATGAGCATTAACTAAATGGAATTGTTTCAGATTGAAATAGTATAGAAGTTTAGCAAATGTAAAGCTGTTTCCAACTCGTGCTGAAAAATTTTATATAAAAAAATTAAGTTCGCTCGGAGCACATTTTTTCAAAAATATACAGTACTGATTAAATACATAAAATTTTAGTTCAAATGAGATATAAAATCATGAAAAAAAATGCAGAAGGTCGTTCGCACTTTATGGAAACGATTTTGATAGTTCCGTTTTATGTATAAATGCCGTATTTTTGAGGACGATTTGTTTTAATCTGATAGCCATGGTTCTTGACAAAGCTCTAGCTTGAATATTCCATGAAAGTAAATTTTTCTTAGTACTGTCATGTCAATTTTACAGCATTCTTGTTGGGCCGTTTTCCAATGTCTGTTCAGTGTTCTTGGAGGCCGTTTACCTAAGGCTCGTTTTAATAAACCGAAAGCGCGAAAGTCAATTGGAGAAGCGCCAGGGGATTTCACAGGTATTGCATACACAGGGAAACACTTTATTTCTGTTTCTGATTCTTTCTTTGCTAAATAAGTGGCAGTTGATTTAGACATATGACTAAAGGCTTTGTCCATATGAATCTCAACTTTACCAATGTCCTTTCCATATAAGGATGGAATTTCTTCTTAAAAAATTGGTTCTAAAATATTCTGCTGATAGTTGAGTAAATTAATTTTGGTTGTACTTGAGATTTTTTTTTATTTTTAATTTACTGATGCAACAAAATCCTGCAACTATCAGGAATCCCTTTGGAAACTCTTCTGTACACTGATGAAGCCATTTCGTACGGTCATTCCCGTCAGTTGAGCAATAGAGGTCTCGTCAGTTGAGCTCTATTATTACAGTCACTTAAATACACCGATGCCTCATCGAGTGTTACAAAAAATTCCCCTTTTTCAGCAGCTAGGTGTTTTTCATATCATTTTCTACAATATTTTTATCTTTCAGCAATATTGACAAAAGCAGATGAACTTTAGGTTTAAACATCTTTTTTTAAACCTCAAATATTTATGAATGATTTCTCTTACAGTGCCACCAGACCTTCCCAGTTACGAAGCAATGGATCTTTCTGTCGGCGGATTTTCTTTTAGGATCAGAGACTTTACTTTCTTTAAATTTTCCTGCGTTTGAACAGTCTTATGATGTTTAGCTGTCATGTTTTTATTTTTACTTTCAGTTAGACTTATTTTTCCTTTCAAATTTAATATGTTATAAATACCTTTTTTTGAAATGCCATAACCGTGACATTTTAACCGATTTGTAATCTGTTGATACGAATATTTCTGGTCGGAAAGCGCAGTTACGTAACCTTCGATCCATCTATCAATTTTAGGAGCCAGTTTCAAAATATATCTCTCATTTTACGTTCCGATACAATCAAAACAGTAGGAGACGATTATTCTGAAGTTGCCAAATTTTTATCTCAAAATACAAATGACAAAAATAAATTCAAAATTGCTTCCATAAAGTGCGAACAATCTTCTGTATAATTTTCGTTAAAAATTTCATAACATTTAAAATAGAGGGAATTTATTTTTTAGTACAGTTGAGTGCTTACGCCTGAGACCCTACACTCCATTCAACGAAATATATTTTAATTTCATTTATACTATATACTACAGTGACACTTAACTGGGTTCTAGAAGTAAAGTTTTACAATATTTCCAAAAATCATTAAGGGGGTCCGGGACACATTTTGAAAAAAATTTTATTTATTGAGTTAAAATTTTGAATTTTTTTCTGATGTTTAACCATATAATTTCTAAACAAAATCACACCATAAACCTGCTCAAAAAGTTTTTAAAAATTTTAAAGTTTAAAATGTTTAATAAAAGGGGAGTCATTTAAAATCGTTTTAACTCGAAATATTATTTGTCGAATTTCAAAATTTCTTCATTTAATTAAACAGAAATATATAAATTTTAATTTTGATTCACCATTTTTAAAGTATTAATTTTTTAAAAAATTAAAATTTTTAGATTAAAAATTGCGAAAAAATTATGTAACTTATTTTTAAAAAATCATATTTTCCAAAGTAAATATTTTTTTAAAATTTGCTGTATCAAAATTAAAGGAAAATAGTTGAAAAAGACATGTTACGAGTTTCAATCATTTATCTTTAACGGTTCTTGACTCATAATAATTTAAAGACGAGAAATGGGGAAAAAACCTATATTGCAGAAAAACGCACTTACAGCTTTAAATAACTATTGGCTACTATTAGAATGTTGAAAAAAAGATAATAATTTCTCTTGTTTTAATTAAGATAGAAACAGGATTTAAACGTCATTTTAAGCTCAAAAGAACACAAAATGTTTAATGCAATAAAATGTTTTTTGAAAATTCGAACAATTTTGTGTCCTGGACCCCATTAAAATATACCAAATGAGGTGAAAAACGCTGATTAAAAAAAATCTTTTTAAGTACAAGTACTTGTAGAATGATTCAATTAGCACATATAGCTTAGCTTTTAGTTGAAACCATTGAGAGTGATATGTAACACACTATTGCAAAATTTCATTAAAATACATTGAAAACTGTTTCAGTGATTAGCTTTCTCGTTTACAAAAGTAATTGAAAAATGAGTTTTCTAGAAGATGCGTTTAAAGATGCTACTTTTGGTGTTTTAATATAGCTTTCGGTGTAGTACAGGGGCCATAAGTTCTCACCGAACGAATGTAAGAATCAAAGTGAAGAATCTTAGAATCCTAAAAGATTGGCCTTCGTATGCAGATATATTCATTCTCCAGATATTTCAAAGTAAGTAAATATTGTAAATACAGCATATGTGTAAGGGTAAGAAAATATGAAAACTGGTGTATTTCTGGAAAATTTTCTTTTATTTTTGCTATGATTCAAATGCCTACTTCAAGTTTTCTTCTTTAACATAATCTTTGACATCTAATTACCCATAAAATTGAAATATTTAAATGAAATCGATTATTTTAAGGCATTTACCTTAAGCTGATGATACACTTTTCAAGTATGCATGTATTTGTATATTACATAAAATCCCGCAATTGTGTCTTCCATTGCTAAGAGCTGAAATAATTTTCCTGTCTGTCACACACACACACACACACACACACACACATATATATATACATATATATATGATGGAACTACAATGCAGCTCAAACACTTAAATTCCCTTTATTATATGGAACTTAGTGGCTATTAAATTTTGCTGAAAAATCATTCTTAATCGACTTTCAGTCTATTAAAAACTTCCAGAAAAGTACAATAAGAAATAATAAGAATATCTACCTAAATACACAAATTGACTTTCGACAGAGTCAGAAATATTTTTATAGTTATAAAAAAATCAAATACATATTTTACTTTCCGTGAACTTAGGTAAAAAAATCACCGTTTATGACCACTTTAACTAAAACAAATTCGCAATTTCGCATTCACTAAGTGCTCAGAAAAAGTTTCCGTCGGTTTAAATGCTCCAGAATCGACTTAAGCTACGAATTTCAGTCTGAACGATGCCTCTGGGTATTTCAACCCCCTTAATGATTATATGTCGAAGAAAAAGAGTAATGGTGGATGTAGAAAAGTTAAGGGCACTTTAATTGCTAGTGTGGGAAAGGTTTATTTGGTTGATATGTCCTAGGGGATTTTCATGCTGTAAATTGAAGTCTGTGTTCGTTACTTCAGCAAATGAGCTTGAAATTTAGATTCGTGAATAAGCTTTGATTTTATAAGCTTCAGCAAAATGGATAGGGTGATTTGATGAAGCTTTTAGAAAATATTTGATGAGAGGAAGATTCGTTCCAAATATCTAACATTAAATGGAAATCTTAAATCAAATACATTTCAAGTTAAATTACACTTTGTTATTTAACTAAAATCTAAACATCATTAGTTTAAATTAAATGCAGTCACGGGGTATTTACCAAAGCTGTTATTAATTTAGCGTTAAAGCGGAGAAATACTAGAATAAATTGCTTTTTAGAGTCAGTGAAGAAATCATTTACCATTATTGTTCACAATGGATTCTCATGGCGTAAATGCTATAAATAAGAGATTACAATAAATTAAATGATATATTTTAGCTGTTACAAGAGATATAATATTATATGATTATTTTAAAAGTGGCATCTACAAACTGTCTATATAGTGTGTCAGATTCATATTAAATAAGAAGCTGCTTAATAAAGAAATGATAAAAACATAACAAAATAATAACAAATTAAAAAAAAATTGTTATTATTTGTTAGAAAATTTTAAAAATTTTAAGGGGTCGGAACACAAAATGTTATTTTATTTATTTAGATTTTGCAATTTGTTTTCTTCAAGTCTGTTTTTTTACAAAGATAAATGTGCAGTTAAAACTTGATAAAAGATCTTAAGAGGGTTGAATATTAATAGGCGATAATGACTATTATTAACAGTGATAATATTCTCAAAAAATATCATTTGGAAACATCGATTTCCTCAAAACAGAGATAAAAATTAACTGAGTAATATGTCCATTACATCGCTACGAATGAATAATTGTGAAATCTCAGAAACGTTAATTACTCGGATTTTGCTCTTTTGACCTAAAAAAAAATTATTGTCACAAGTAAATTTTACACTTTCACCGAAAATACAAATAATTAGTTTATCCTGATCTATCAGTATTAACATTGTTGAAAAAATTTTGAATCATGGGTTTCTAATATGTCATACTATGAATCCCAATAATTGCGAATATCTAATATGCATAATATATGATAATAGATAACGATGCAAATCTTGTATCTATCTAATTCAATATATATATATATATATATATATATATATATATATATATATATATATATATATATACACTCAAGAGCCAAAGCATGATGACCACCTGTCAATAACGAGTTGGCCCACCTTTGGCGCGCAACACAGCTTCAACCCGCCTTGGCATGGATGCCACAAGTCCTTGGTAGATGGCCGGAGACAGATTGTACCAGATGTTTAAGCAACGGTCACGCAAATCCGAGATATTGCGAATTGGTGGTCTTTGAACTCTGAGCTGCCGTCCCATGACATCCCAAATGTGTTCTATCGGATTGAGATCCGGTGAGTTAGGCGGCCAGGACATTAACTGTAATTCAGCATCATGTTCCTGGAACCACTCCAACACAATTTTAGCCTTGTGACACGGGGCGTTGTCCTGTTGGAACATTCCATTTCCAGCTGGAAAAACAGAGGCCTGAAAATCATAGCCTGTTGGATCTTTAATGTGTAGTCGAAGTGGCTGGAAGTGGATGGAATGAGGAAGAACTAATTTTAATTCATACCAGAATTGAGAGAAAGCTGGTTCATAACATAGTCTTTATTTCCGAAGCAGTTTAAGAGTCTGGCTGTACAATTACTTCATACTTTCACATTCAGACAGGACATCGCGGCTAGCGGGGAACGGGGCCCCGCCAGTGTAAATCTGCGGCAATCGGACAGCTAAGAATTACATCTCGATGGCCTGGAAGAAAAGGCACAAATGCTCAAAAGAGACGTCGAAAGGTAGAGGCGAGCAAAACTTTTAATTGCCTGAAAGGTGACAGCTGACCCCAATCACGCCATTTCAGATGATGATCGCGTCAGACGTCGAATGTCGTTTAATATTCTTCGTTATATAATCTGTAGGCTCGTGTGTTGTTTAAGGGGAAACTAATAGATTACTTTGGTTATGCATAGATCAAATTCAGAAATGAGGGATGGTGCTCTATTGCAGTAAAATAAAGTTAATGTAAGGAAACATTATTTCATATATATATATATATATATATATATATATATATATATCTGTGTGTGTGCTTATTTTAGACCATCATAATTTTAAACATTACTTCCTTGGGGACGCAATTTTACAAATACAGTTTACACACCCCGTAGAGAAAGAGGGAATATATAGAATAATATATTGAATATAGTTACATAATAAAGTGTTTGTTTGAGAAACACCATAGTGCAGTTTCTCAATTCTCCAATCGAGAAGTCAGAACTCACTTTCAAAGTTTAATTGCTTAAACAATTACGTATACATACTTATATTCAAAATAATAATTGCAAATATCTATTATTCATAATGTATAATAATAGATATTGATGTATAGATAATATCTATGTATTTCAATGCCTATGTGTAAATCAATAATTGATATTATATCCTTAATTTTTGAAAACATTAAAATAAAAAATAAAAAACTCTATTTGTGTAAAATATTTCGAAGAAAAATTAACAGTATTTATCTCCAAAAAACCTAGAAGTTTCATAATTTTTCCTCACTTAAATGTAATTTCCGAAATAACTTTGTCGGTGTAGTAACCCCAAATTGAGTTCTTGATATATATTTGGCCTTCAATTTGTGATGGAAATTAAGGGAACCCTCTGTCACGATGGAAAAGCAATTTTATAAACACAATTTACACACCCTTGGGGCAAATGCTAATGAACAATTTGATATATATAAATCATAGGTAGAATATATAGATTATACTGAATACCATCACTAAATAATAGAATTTTGTGAGATACATCTTAGTGCAGTTTCTCATTTCTCACATATATAGATACTAGATTTATTACCCGGCATCGCTCTGGATTCAGTTTCTCTTATTATTATTTTTTTTCAATGATTAGCCTCATGTTATGATGTTCTAAAGTTATAACAACTCTTAAACAAATTAATTTCATTTTTTCAGAAAATAAAAAAATCATTTATTGACTAATTTGTTGTTATTTTAACACTTGCCAGTACAAAACATTTTTTGTTTCTCTTTTATCTTCTGCGACAATGTATAATTCTGATTGATTCCTTGCTCTAGACACTCCCATATATAGCTGATCATCCGAAAAACATTCTCCTGTCAGATCCAGTCCGGTGCTCTCTTTTTTGGGGTATTTTAAAGCATTAATTTACAGCTAGTCAATGATGTTTGAATGGATTTATAATTATAGAAAAACAATCAATAATGTTTGAATGGATTGAGAACACAGTCAATATTAAAACTCAGCAAATCTAATAATTATTATAAAAAAGTATAAACACATATTTCATGCTCGGAATTCTCTCTCAAAACTAAATCGTCTGCTACATTTCAATGCCACTTTCAGACTTTCTTAATTGGAATATACACGTATTTCATGATTATAATTATTTCTCAAAACTAAATCGTCTACTATGTTTCAATGTCACTTCAGTTATATAAACCATCACGTCAAGCATAAACGCACGTGTTTCTAGCCGAGTGAATGTGTTCTTCTGTATATTTGAGTTTGACAAGGTAGCCTGGGATAGTTTTAATACATGAAATGGATTGAGAACACATTTATTGAAAATGAATGACTTCCCTTCTTTGAATTTTAATTTTTAATAATAAATATTCCGGCGTTGCCACGTATATGAAAATAATATATCAAATTCATTCTTGCATGCACCATTATATGAATAAATCACGTTTTTAATTCATGTCTATTTATTTTTACGCAAATGTTATAATTTATTGGCAACAATGAAATATTACAATGGCTTTGAAAAAAATATCCTTTGATACCACGCAAACTTGCTCTAACATATTTCGGGAATGGAACACCGTAGCGGGAGGAATATAGTCACATTCATCTTGATTTTCCAAGAAAATAAAACCATGTAAATTTCATCAAGGTAGGGCTCACGGTTCTTGAGTTTTTGTGACTCACACGTACAGACACGACCCATTTCCCGTTTCTTATATATATATATATATATATATATACCGGGTGTGTCATAAATTCGTGCACAGTTCAAAAATTAGTAATAATATTAGTAATGCTCGGAAAAATTTTCTGTTTGCGTCAAGAGGATCAGAGGGACATTGGATTATTTTTCCCTGTAAAAAAAAAAAATCCAAAAGTAACCGAAAGAGGACGCTCACACGTCATACTGAGACGTTTATGCAAATAAGTCAAACATAAACAGAAAATCCAACAGATCACAATAACATGAGACTGCGCTTTTATTTTAAAGTAACAAATGTTCAATTTTACAAGCAGCACAAGGTAATAGGCAAGTAAGGAGCGTCACCATGCCATTACAAGGGAATGTAGCATGTCGCCTTCGAAGGCAGCGACTGTCTGTCGAATGGCATTTTTGAGATCCAGCAAAGTGGTTGGGGAGTCCCGGTACAGACTTAAAGTATCACCACAACAAAAAATCTTCCAGGATCAAGTCTGGTGATCGTGAGGGCCACAGTCCTATCTCCGTGCGAAACTTTCGTAATGCAACAGTTGTGGATTCACCATTCGTGTAAAAAAGTTTATTTACCCACCGACGCTCGATCTGGTAAAGAAAGCATGGTGACTTATCCATTTCCAGGCAGGTGATTTATTGATAGCCTGATTTGAATAAAACTTCTCAGTACGACGTGTAAGCGCCCTCGTTCGGTTACTTTTGGAATTTTTTTTTTTTTACATGGAAAAAAAATCCAATGTCCCTCGGATCCTTTTGGCGAAAACAGAAAAATTTTCCGAGCATAACTTTTTTTATTACGAATTTTTTAACTTTGCACGAATTTATGACGCACCCGGTATATATATATATATATATATATATATATGATCTTTCACTAACAGCATTGTTGAAGAAATTCTCAAAGGCTTCTAATATGTTTATATTAAGGAAACTAATAATTGCAAATAACTATATTAATACCGCAAAATATTAGGTAATGGTGTAGAGATTAAATCCATAAATTTTATTGCCTATATGTAAATTAATAATATGTATTATTTTCTTAAGTTTGAAAACATTAAAATATAAAATTTCTGTTGGTGTAAAAAATGTTGCAGGCAAACAAAAAACATTTCCTTGTTCAATAGTCTTAGACCACTCAGAATTAATCCCCACTGAAATGTAATTTAGGAAATAACTTTTAATAAGAGGGATTATCAAAATTCCCTCACTCTTGTCAGGGATCAATGATACCGTAATTCAAAGATAAATTTCACGTTATGCATCCGTGTCTTATCAAAGTCATCTTATGAAAGTAACGTCATCGCTGTTCCTTTAAACTATCACTCAAAATTTCCGTTTTACGAAAACTAACATCTTATTTTCTATCTCAAGTGCGAGCTTAACGTCTTTTGATTAATGTCTCGAGTTCTTATCGATCGCTTTTAAGAGTTTAGATCTGACTTCTGCATAAATTCCCTCATTT
The DNA here is from genome assembly GCA_907164885.2 of Dolomedes plantarius. Lineage (NCBI taxonomy): Eukaryota > Metazoa > Arthropoda > Arachnida > Araneae > Dolomedidae > Dolomedes > Dolomedes plantarius. Next base: position 97,203,134 of record OU015490.1, read on the forward strand.
AATAATTTTCCATGTTTGTTCGGGTAAGAGTTTCAATATTTCTTTCGATATTAATATATTGGAAATGCGTGTGGATAGGTTTTCCCGTTTAGTCATTTACTAAATATTAGTCAAAGAAACTAATTCGGAAGCTAAAATAATATATAGCTAATATATATATATATATATATATATATATATATATATATATATATATATATATATATATATATATATATACTGTTATAGATATTGTAAACTACGCAGGAACATGTATAACTTTGATAAGTTTTCTTTTGTTACTTCAGTGGGTTATATTTTCTTATTGTTTCATTTGTAGTGGATGTCATAAGTAGCATGAATAAAAATTTCAATGTGGTTGGGAATTATTTCCCTATAAGAATGAATTTAACTCAAATATTACTTCCTTTTTCTAATTTAAAGAGATAATAGTCATGTAAGAATGTACTAGCGATTTGCTCAGAAGTGATTCAATAATCATTCAACAAATACCCATTTATTAATTAGAGAAACCATTATTTCTATGATGAAATGATATACCATATCAATATTGAAAACGATCATTTTTAACTCACCGAAAGATTCTTGATCATATAGCGAACGAGAAGCGTTATTACTGAAGGAAGAATATCGATTATCTTATCTGTTTCGAGTAAAAAAAATTAAAATTAAATGACCTGAGTAGAATCCGAACTGATGACAAACCCGTTCGCAGAATACATCATCACTACATATCTAAATTAACGTCGTAAATATTGAAAGATATTAACAAATTTATCTTAAGGTATTAAAGTAGGTTTATTATCCGCTATCTCCCTCCGCAACTCAAAGTATTATTTGAGGAAAAATAATTCCTTACATGAGATAATCTCGAACAGATTGAAACTTTTCACATCAATATGATGGATTTAATAGAAAGGATATTAAGGGAGGCATTAATTTTTATTTTTTCTTCACTTTCATTAAGCTAACCATTCTTGTTTGCCATTAAAGTGTTTACGATATCGCGGGAAATAATGTAAACCTACTTTATATATAGAAAACATATATATATATATATATATATATATATATATATATATATATATATATATATATATATAAGTGTCAAATATAAAGTGACTAATAAATATTCACTTTAATAGCTAAAAACTAAAAACAGTAATCATGATTTGTTGAGCCTTGCTGTCACCAAACCAGTTACTATACAACTGATATAAAAGTCTACACAAAAGAAATTAATGGACAAGACCGTAACTACACAGAAATAGGAAAATAGGAAGGAAAAGCTTATCAGATATGGAAGTCTTGTAGTTGATGACCGGGAGGAGTTGTGACCTCCCTCTCCGGTTTAACTCAGTTTTATGCCGGGCATCACTCCCGGAGGTCAGGTACAAGACTAAAACCTTATAATGATATAAAAGAACAAAATAGACTAAAGAACAGAAATAAGAATTGATAATCAAACCTATAACATCAAAAAAAGCAACACGACACAAAGAAACCAGCCTATCCCCCACCCGCATCACAGCCATTTGCGTTATTTAACATACACTCATTCAGCCAAGTAGAGAAGCGCATAATGCGGTTACAGTCATTTAGGTTAAAAAATCCGGTTAAAATAGAGTTTAAAAAATAAAATGGAAAACCTTGTTCACTTGCCACTAGCATGAATTTGTTAATTTTTATGTCCATTTCAGTTTGTTTTGAATGTAATCTATAACATCTTAATAAATAATTTATAATGACATTACGCTTGATGTTTTTGTGGACGTCACTATTCCAGGACATAATTCGTACGGTTTTAAATGAATAGTGATCGCGTTTATCGTATAGCCTATAAATAATGTTTTGTTTTTCGTCAATTGACAGTGTTAAATCTAAGAAAGCTATTCCCCCCGAGTTATCACGCTCAGTTTCCACAATTTCTAAACATTTTGGGTAAAAATCTATATTCAATGCTGTTATATTATTATTAAAACAAATAAGAATGTCGTCCACGTATCTAAAAAACAATAGCTCATTCAGCAACATTACTCCACGCTCATAATGGTGTAAGTATATGTCTGCCAAAGCTGACGAGCAGCCACCTCCTATTGGAACTCCATGAATCTGTTTGTAAAAGTTAACACCATTAAATAAAACTGTCTCTCGCAGCACTATATAAGACCTCGATATTTACCTATAGAAATAAATTCATTTAAATCGTAAGGCTCGTATAGGCCATCAATGATATCGTAAAGATCGTTTAGATTAATTGAATTATAAAGATCGGTAAAGTCATAACTCTTTAAGTCAGTTACATCTCCCATACCCTTCAATTGTTGGACTACAGAATAACTGTTTTTGATGAAATATGCACCTTCTGCAATAAGCTTCAATATAACTGCATTAAGAATTTTTAATAATTTATCATTAGCCATTTTTAAGTACGTATTACAACCTATTGTAACAGAACGAAATTTTAAAGGTGATTTATGAAATTTTGGAATTAAAACCAGATAAGGAAATTTAATTTTATGTTGTATTTGTAAGCCTGCTTTACGATACAAGGCCTTTATTCGGTTTTCTATAGCACGTCGTGGAATATCGAGTTTGAGGTAGATCTTATCATTTTTATATTGACTTAGTAAATACTCGCAATAAAAATATTTGCAGATAAAAGCATAGTTGGATGCTACTTTATCAACGTATGTTATTACAAATTTACTCTGTAACTTACCAATAGCATATCTCAAGTTTTTTATATGGCCATATTTATTTCTACATTCAATAGCTCTATATGCGTCAGTTGCTTTTATCTGCAAATATTTTTACAGGTGATTTCGATTTTTAAAAAAAGTTAAAAATGACCCTCCTTAATATATATATATATATATATATATATATATATATATATATATATAATTATCAACGATATCGAAAATGTTCCCATTAATAACCTATGACTTAGAAAGAAAATTAATGATGCGTTACTGTTCACAACTATTAAAATATAAACAGCACAAAATGATTAATTATGGGATGTTTTATATTGTGGTGGCTAGAAATACTTTCGAGTAAGATATTTAGGTTGATTTTTTCGAAATCTAAGAATTGTAGTTATCAAACGGCGAGTGGCACACTGGATGATTCAAAAGTTAAAAAAAAACATTTAAAAATGTCTTTACACCGTGAATACTTAAAGTATCTTAACAAAAAGAGTACAGAGAGCCCGAGGTAGCCTAGTGGTAGCCCGTGGACTTTCGGTGCCACGGGCACCGAAAGTACTCGAATCGAATCCTGGCAAATTGCCATTCAATACCTGCGAGTCTAGGCCGGATAGAGGTACGTTAAATCTGTAGACCGGAAAGTCCCTCTATGATGTCAGAGGATGTAGGAGAAGGTGCAAGCCCAAAAGATGTCGCCCTTGGGGGTGCTTAGTCAAAACTGAGGTGGCAGGACACTGACCCTCTCCTGCCATTATAAACCGCATCAGCACACTTCAGCCCACTAGCCTATATGGACATGGTCAAGAATACTTCCGGCTAGAGGACAGTAGAGACAACATCAACTACAAGGAGTACAGACACGCATGATATACTGTCGGGGTTTTTGCAGGCCAGAAAAAAAGTTGCAAAATGATTTAGAACATTCAGTGGGTATCAATAGGACTTGCGGTCTTTCCTATGTTGGAACGAGCGCTAATTTGCAGCTGCAATTCAAAATTAAGGTGTAAAAGGCTATACCAACAGCGCCTTGGTATGGTAAACATGGCAAGCTTCTTGCCGTTACTAACTTTTGCACCTTTAGGAAGTATTGGGGAAACTACAATTTTTGGGCCGGAGTGTGGGACAGAGTGTGGGACAGAGTGTGGGACAGAGTACATCACTGCGAATGCAGCGCAGTCAGATGGGAATATTTATAATCGAGTAAAAACCCAACGTTAAGATACCTCTGCACAAACCCTATTGGTTTTACTCACCTCATTGTAGAAAATCCAAGGTTAACATTGATATATACAATATATTTAAAAAAATAAATTTTAAAATATATATATATATATATATGTATGTGTGTGTGTGTGTGTGTGTGTGTGTGTACAAGGATTGCCCAGTTGGATTGAAATATTTAAAAAAAAAGTTTTCTCCGTAACTGAGAAAGAAATTTAACACTTTGGGGCATTTTTCATTTAAAAAAATACAAAAAATATTTTTTAAATTAAAATTTCTCAGGGAAAAAATCTGGCTTTGTGTGTTTTAAACGCTCATAAATTCCTTGGAGGACGAAATTTATAAAATGAATCCTGTTGCAAGGTGCAGAAAATTTCAAGTTATCTAAAAATACAATTTTTATTGGGTTATCAACATTTATGAATCTGGAAATAATAGATAAATTTTGTCCATAGGTTAACATTCAAGAGAGCGAATCCAATAGGGTAAGTTCACAGCAGCTTTAATAAAACCAACATCTTGAATAAAACCCGACGTCAAATACTTTGTATCTGTACTTATTGTGTTTCCTTCTGTAAATCCTTCACCGTAATAAGGCTTTTTAATCACCCGGTATTAATTCAAAATAGTAATTGAAATAAAAATATGAAGAAAACTTAGTTCAGAATATATGTGTTACTTTATAATTATATTATATTTTTCCTGATTAAATCCCTTTTGTGAGCCCAAGTATATCGAAAATATTCAAGTCACATCCTGTTAGATGAAAAGAAAATTTATATTCATCCATATACCACAGGTTTGAAAAGCCTCAAAAACTTTTGAATAAAATTTTCTGCAATGAAAATATTGTAGTGGTAAACTTAAATATTGATATATAGATCTGAAAGCAGAAATTTAGAGCTCAAACTTCTCGAAAGTGAATTATAACTTTTGTTCAGTATGCATATATTTTATTTAAATTTCGGAGTATTTTGAAATCTCAAGCAAAAGTGATTGTGATGGAGATTTACTTCTTCGCCCGAAAAAATTCACACGTTAAGGTTCGAATAAATTTATTTTAAAAAGCCCTGTTTTTCTTACTGAACATAATATAAACATTTTATGGCACCAGCCAATGCTTTAAATTTATTCATCGTTCAGCGATAACATTGCCTTCAAAAGTTATCGCAGTAATATGTGATTATTTTCAAGTTAGAATTAAATCTGGAAATGTATTTATAACACATGCGAGTAAAATAATGATGGTGAAAAAATATGGTAAATCACCATTTAATAAAAACAACCGGGAAAAAATGAAAACTGTGAATGATCTATTTCTGAAATTAATCATACGTTATACATTATACATTAATATTTTTTTTTAAATTTCCAATGGCTAGGCAAATATAAAGGTAAGAAAAAGTACAAACAAATAAACGAAGCAAGTACATAAAAGTGACCGAAATCATTGCCTCAAAAGTTCTCTAGCGCTCCAATAAAGCACCGTTTCAGAGTCGCCAAAAAATTGATGCACATCGACGGAGGTGGTCTCGATTCATTGGATCTTTCGAATTACAAAGGGGTAAGCCAGGGCCCGAAAAATTTCCAATGCGGTGGAGATGCCCAGTCAAGAGCCAGAACTGACCAACAGATTCTCGACGGGGACTACTCGGGTTTGCTAGGAGATCTTCAATATTCCAACGCTTTAACTTTACCCTATCTTGAATTTGGGATTTATAACTTTTTTCCATGTTTTCATTAAATCGCTTCCTTGTTTGTTTGTGTGTTTGTCCAGTACAAATCTTGCAATCGATTTTTAACTAACTTCCCGAGTAGCTAGACATTTGAAACCTTTAGAATAGCTCAGAACACGATGGCAATGTCTTCTTTTCATACTTTTAGCCATCTTTAAGCAGTATTGAATTCATTTTCAGTTATTTTGAGTTAATTTTGTTTAGTAGACTGGTGCAGCCATGTATCGGCCGGGACGGGAACGAAAAGTTAAACGCAATTTCATTCCAATTAACTTTATTTTCTTTCAAATTGATGGGATAATTCAACAAAAAATTTTCAAAAAGTATATATTAATACATAGAATTGTCAAGTTTATATGATTCAACAGAAAATTTAAAAATATGATGTATAAAAAGTTCTTTTTATCTTGTAATTATTTCTAATATTTGTTTGATATGTAGCTTGATAGAGTGGAAAGATAAGGCCGAAAATTGTGTTTGTTGTAGTCGCGAGCACTTTTTCAAGAGGCGGTCTGCCCATTCGTTCCCAAAAATGCCACAGTGACCAGGTACCCATTGGAAAACCACACGTCTTGATTTTTAAGCCAACTCCCGTATATAATACAGACATTGGGAGATTCCATTGGGAGCTCAGAGAGCTGATGGCCAGTAATGCAGCTTGGGAATCAGAAAAAATGACCCCTCTAGCAAATTTGTCCTAAAAAATCAACAAGTATTTCAGAGCAATTCGGATAGCTTCCACCTCTCCATCAAAAGTTGTTCGAAATTTCCCTGCAGAGGCATAAAAGGAGGATAAGCTCGAAAAGACTCCTGAGCCTGCAGTAATTAGATATTCATAAAAGGAGCCATCCGGTAATACATGAAACAACTCAGATTCTGGGTATCGCATATTGATGGTATCTAGAGCATAACACCTCAAAACATCTTTAGAGTTGTTCTGCTTGAATAGTGGTTCATGCGAGAGGTATAAATTTGTTTCCATCTGTACAGTATCAAGTGAATTAGAAGACTTTGCAAGACCCTGGAAATTATCTGGCAATTGAAAATTTCGTCTGATATCATGGACAATCTGAACAAAACCGTTTTGTGTTTTTAAATTTCTAGTGTTTCTTGGATAATTAATCCAGTAATGGTTGTCAGTTATACATTAATATAAACTAGACCATAAATTATCTTTTTAAAGTCATGTTCGTGTAAAAGTCCATGGAAATAAAATAATAAGAGTTAGTAACCACTGAGAAATGGAATTACGTAGTAATAAATTTACGGAATTTAATTTCTCTTTAGTATCATAAAAACAACGTCAATAATTATATGAGTGACAGTGATATACTTGAGGTTTATTTTGCATTCTCTCTCTTTCTCTGTCTTGCACGGCTCGAAGGGTGCGAATCAGGTTTTAGAACTTGCTATTTGTAACCATAAAAATTTGAATCCGACTTCTCCCCAGTTTCCCCATAATTTAGACCGACTATCTATAGGTGCGACATCTAGGGTGCTGTTTCACATCTTCCAGCCCTACAAACCCCATGGCGGGACTTTCTGACGTACATATTTCATCAAACCCATACCTGGTGTAGACACGAATCTAGTTTTCTTGGTACCATATCCTGACACGTTACCCTCTATGTTGCTCCGGGCCCATACATTGAAATAAGTACTTCAAAAGATTAAAATATTTCTGGTTTTCTTCTGTTTAAATTAGTCAGTTCGCATTTTCTTCCAGTTTTACTCAAGATTCTTTGTTTTTATTCAAGTATCCTTACATAAAATCTGTTTTAATAGGAATGTTTTGTTAATACGTGATAGCTTCTAAAGATAGGATGATTTCATCTTCATTTTACTTCACTATCGATCTTTCATTCTTTCATTTATCAGTAAAAAAAATACATCTAAAATAGATTTTATAATAAACTAAAATTTTATTTTAAAAGACTGAATATTGTCATCTTTGAGATCTCTTTAATACTTTGTTCCGATTCTCTTATGTGCACTGACGAAATTTCATTAGTCTTTGATATGAGTGCCAGAATTTAGTCCTTCTTCATGTATACCCTAGTTAAAAACAGGTTATTTTAATGCTAAAGAAGCAAATTCCTGTCTAAAACGCTTCTTGCAGAGCTAGAAAGGTTATTTCTTCCTAATATTTAATGTGTGCTATTCAAATAAAATTATATGAATTTCAATATATCTTAATTAAATGCTAGTAAAAAATAATATTTTTAAAAAACTGAAATTTTTCCTATTTTTCGTCTCTTGAAAATTTTATTGGGATTCTTTGAAGTGCACTTAACCAGTTCTTATTTTTCTTGATATTTATACCGAATAAAAGTCCTTAAAGTGTTCCTTAGTTTGAAATCATTTTTTAACTTATAAGTTCCAAGTGCTTCACTAAAACGTTATTACTATTAAATCTAGAAGGGTTTTTACTTACTATTTATTTTCATTCATGCAATTATCTGAATTAAATCATATTGAAATTTGACTTAATTTCAGACTAAAATAGTCATTTAATGTTCTGAAAATTTTTTTGCTTTTCCCATCTTTCAAATTATTTGTTCGGAAATTTATTAGCAGCTATGCAAATATTTCATTAGTTTGTATGTTATGTTAGTGGCAATTAGATGTTAATTTTCCATTTTTCCATAACTAAAATAAATTTTTATAGCTACAACAGTGGCAATATAATTGGCAAATGATATGTCATTTATATTTTCAAAACAATGCTGTAATCCTTATCGACAACTGGGTTAAAATTTATTAAAACTAATTTTAAGTCCATATATATATATACACTCATGGACAAAAAAATTAGCGCACCAAGAAGGGAACGAAATTTTACATACGTAATGACTACTTTGATATAATTAAATGATAAGAAAATCAAAGAAAAAGGATAATTTATTTCAGAGAAAAAGACAAAAGAACGGAGGAGTTAATACTCCGTTGGACCCCTTCTAGCGCGAATGCACGATGCGATACGATCGGGCATTGAGTCATAGAAGTTCTGTATGATGTCTTGAGACATTTCGTTCCATATTTGCTGTAACCTTGCCTCTAGTTCGTTCAAACTCGTGGGATGCCCAACTCGTCGTCCCAAATGATCCCATATATGCTCGATTGGAGACAAATCTGGGAATCGGGCAGGCCAAGGAAGGGTAGTAACAGTGCGGAGACAGTCTTGTGACACCCTTGCCGTATGAGGCCGAGCATTGTCTCGTTGAAAAATGGCTCCTGGGAGCCGTTGCATGAGTGGCAACACATGTGGTTGCAGGATTTCATGAACATACCGCTGGGCTGTCATGGGCCACGGAACAATACTAGGGGTGACCGTGTATTGTAGGCAATGGCACCCCATACCATCACACCAGCTGTGGGAGCGATGTGTCGCTGTACAGCAAAGGCAGGATTGAAGCGTTCACCACGGGCTCTCCACACACGAACACGATTGTCATCACTGCCGAGATTGAATCTGGATTCATCGCTAAAGACGACCTGGTTCCATTCCGCTGCAGTCCAGTTTCCTCGTGCGCGGCAAAACTCCAAACGGAGGCGTCGATGGGTGGGCGTCATGGGCAGCACACGTAATGGGCGCCGCGATACCAACTGTCCTTCAGCCAGGCACCTTCGTATGGTTCGAGAAGACACAGAGGCCCCTAGTGAAGGTGCTACCTGTGATTGGATGGCGGCCGATGAAGTAGTTGGCTGTACGCGTGCATTTCTTACGATGTGGCGGTCTTCTCGACGACTGGTCTGTCGAGGGCGTCCTGAGCCTGGTCTTCGTGTACATGACATCTCTCGGGTCCACTGGTCCCAACACCTCCTCACAACACAATCAGAGCAGCCTAATTGACGAGCTACTCGCCTAGCTGACCACCCAGCTTCCATCATCCCAACGATTCTCCCCCTCTGAAACTGCGACAACTGCTTATATTGTCTTCGAACACGGCGTAATGGCATGTCTATCTCAGCTCTTCCTTTGTAAAGGATTCAGCACACTCAAACAAGCTTTGGTTGCCTGTTTTATACTCCACAGAGTACGATGTTCAACGCCCTCTACCGGGTATACGTAATGCGCAATCACGCTGCATTTCTAATCATTTGCATATCTCCCCGACATGTACCTTCATTGCAAGTTTCGTTATGATCCCGCAATTATTTCTTGGTGCGCTAATTTTTTTGTCCATGAGTGTATATATATATATATATATATATATATATATATATATATATATATATATATATATATATATATATGTGTGTGTGTGTGTGTGTGTGTGTGTGTGTGTGTACAGTGCTCAATTTCTAGAAAAGAAGTGCCGGAACTGTAACCTTCCGGGGTGTGTGGGGGTATTCGAAATTATTGGCCTGGGAAAAAATCTTTCATTATATAAAAACTTTAACATTTTATTTAATTCCAAATTTTCTTTTGCTAAACAAGTAAAAAAAAAACACATTGTAGTAAATATATTGTAATAAAAGCAGTAAAAAAACACAGTTTCGTGATTATTTAAGCTGTCTGCCTATCCTAAAAGACTGTCCAAAACTTGAGCATGTGTTCATCCTACTTCTTATCTCTTGACCTCTCCTTACTCTTGACGGCTAATGCTGAATGGTGTCCAGACACAAGCCAAGAGTCAACACACTTAGCTGGGTCAAAGAAGATGTCCATTGAGTTTTACAAACAACAGGCCAGACAATGATGCAGGGCTATCGAATTCATTGACTGTTTCTATGGGGTAAGACGAAATTCTTTTTCCCAACGATAAATACTGGAACACCGTACCGGTGCGTTTCGCCACAAATCAAGCCCTGTATATATATATATATATATATATATATATATATATATATATATATATATATAAATGTAGGAAATTTATCCCCATGGTTCAAATATCACAAATGTTTCAGTTAAAATATATTAATGCGTATTCACAACCAACGTTTAATCACACAAAACAAATTATTACAATAAAAAGAAATGTCTGTGTCCGTCTGACACGACAATAATGCTCGTTTAGTCAGAGCCACAAAGAAAAGAGCCTGCAATCTTCATTCCGTCAACATTAAGACATAGTATAACATTTTAATCCAGCCAAAAAATAAAAATAACGTGCGTTCCAAAGAAACGGTTGAGTTGTGTAACTTGTTTGCTCCAGTGGCACGTTATCCGTAACTTGTGGCGCGGCGCGTGTCTTCTGACTCTAAAATATCCGTGTTGCCACAAGAATTCTCACATATATATATATATATATATATATATATATATATATATATATATATATATATATATATATATATATATATGTATATATATGTATATGTATATATATATATATATATATATATATATATATATATATATATATATATATATATATGTATATATATATATATATATATATATATATATATATATATATATATATGTTATAGAGAATCTATGCTCACTTCTACCCAGACTTGGGTGTATATAATTTGAAGTGGCACTCTATTTGAATTATATACAAACACAATTTATACATGATATAATGTTTATTGAATTCGCTGCACATATAATTGGCTTTTACAGCAATAAGCATGCGTACTACTTGTACGGAATGTAAATACAGCTTTTAAGGACAATATATTTTTATACTCACGAACAGTAAGTCAAACCAGCAGTACTGCCATGTAAACTTCTGGCCCGCTAAGCACTAGCGCAGCATAACACCTTTTCAACCTCCCCTCTTTTCATTAATGACGCTGCGTGGTATTTATACTAAGCGCGTATGCCAAAATTAGCATATCTGAAGCAGCTTCTTTAATTCACTCAAAAGTTCGATTCTTGTGAATCGAATCTTGTGTATACCTTACACTGGCCTCCCTCGAAAAAAAAATTAGGTAACTGAGGTCTGAACGGCTTCAGTTAACTAATTGAAAACGCGTGCTGGTCTGACTTTTTACATAATGGGTGGCAAAGCCAAAAAACCTTCCACACGTTGTGTGGGGGAAAAACGCCACTACCATTTTACAAAACTAACCCCGAAGGGTCCAGGTGACACCATTACACAGTGGATTTGCAGAGTTGCGGATACTGGGCTGGCCAACTGCGCCCTAAAATATCTATTTTAATTAAAAGTGACAACACAATTGCACAGCATGACATTTCTTGACTGTATCTGCTCTCCCCCAATTTATAATGTACATGTGTTATGATTTGCGAAGTTAGTATGTTAGTTGTTTGTTATCTGTAGTTAGTATGTATTTTTTTTTTCACTACATGTCCCCTTCAAAAATTTATAAAACAACAGTATACCGTTTTTTTTCAGTGCCTCACCACTTCCCCTCAAAATGTTTACACAGTATATACACTGGGGAACTTCAAACCAATTTGGTTCGATTTTATTAAAGGGTGGGAGTTAGAATAAGAAAGTTGATACAAGACTTGTTCCTCATGAATGCAGCAACTTCACTGCACCAGTTTGTCCAATCCGCTGAACCTCTCTTGATGGTCGCAGTCCTAGTAGAGGGGTTCGTTGACCGTGTGGGCATCCTTCGTGCAGCAGGTCGTAGGTCCTGAGGCGCTGGTCCGGCTTGACGATGGACAGGAGGTCTCTTGGGAGGAGGCCAACCTTGCTGGGCGGCTGATATCTTGCGTTCCCTGTGCTTATGCAAAGGAGCTTTAAAATTGTCATTCTTCCTTTTTACAACCTTGTGTACCTTATCAGCGACGCATTCCTCCTTTGATGGAGTTTTTGTAGTGCACACTTTACCTTTCTTCGTACTTTTGCTTGTATCGGTATTAAATTTTAATGCAGATTCTATTTTTTCAACAACCTGACTCTGCTTTTCGTATTTGTGCTTATACGACTTCTTGTTTACCGCCTTAATTACTTCAGTATTAGCAGTTTTAATGCTGGAACCTGAAGGCTCTTTTTCACGTTTTTTATCCCCCTTAACTTTAGTTTTATCCTCTTTTGACGAAAAAGTCTCTTTGAAACTTGCGATATCAGAATCGTTATCATTTAAATTCTTTAACACTGCTTCAGTTATAGGAAGATTAAGCTTTTCGTACTCGTGCGTTTTATTGCAAACTTTCTCTATAACTTCCGAAGCATCAGCTAAACTACCTACAGTATAACTCTGTGTCAACTTTTCATCCTGACTCTCAGTATGGTTTTCATGTACTTTATTTAAAACCATATTATCAACCTGGCCTACACAATCCTCATTCGGCTGGAAACTTGAAATAATATCATCACCTAGCAAGTTCCTACTATCGTTTAAAGAATTTTTATTGTCGTCAACTAATAAGTATTCACTAACTTCCGTAACGCATACTTCGTCATCTACTAAATTTCCTTCATTAACAGATGTGTGAATATCATCTAAAATATCAGGTATAGCATCAATAATATCAGGTATAGCATTAATAATATCAGGTATAGCATTAATAGAAGTGTCCGATGATTTATTTTCTAAACCACTAGCATTAGTATCGGCCCTATTTTCAGAAATTTGTACTGGAATTACCGCATTATTCCAGCTAGACTCACTTTCTTTATAAGCCACAAAAATACCATGACTTTCACTATTCTCAAAATAAAGATTACTGCTCGGACAAAATAATACATTTGACCAAACAGTTTCAACAGGTTGAACCATATCATGTGAATCAACTTGCCAGTGCAAGTAAGGTGCTTCCATATTAATTTCTTTAAGTGCACTAATTTCATTATAACGCCGTGCGCTTCTATTATTTTGCCTGCGGTACTGCTTACGCTGCTGGTTTGAAACTCGAGAAAAATTTTGGCGGGGGTGTATAAAACTTCTCGTACCTGGATGACGGTGAGGGGTAGCGAAGAAATGTCTATTGTCATATTTAGCTAAAGCTTGAAGGAGGGTAACCTTGCTTGTAATTGTTTGATTATCTAAAAAATCTTGAACACTTGGCTTCAAACGTTGGATAACTATTTTTAAGATTATCTCTTCCGTCATTCCCTCTAAATATTCCTCACACTTGGAAATCTTTTCCATAGCAAAATCTAATGCAGACTGACCTTCACGTTGCCTTAGCGAATAAATTTCCGCTTCAATTTCACTTTGATTAAAGGTCTTTGGAAAAACACTAAGAAACTGTTGCTTGAATGACAAATAGTCAAAAATCAGATTACTGCTTTTCATACACGTGTACCACTGATATGCACTACCTCTTAAAGCGGCTAGAGCAATTTTAAGTTTATCCCCCTCTGGGGTGCATTGTTGCTGAAAGTAATGCTCAATTTTCTTTAGGAATTGGCTTGAGGGGCCGCCATTGAAGGTGGCTTCGAATGGCGCAATTTGCTGAACCATAATTACCCGTTGAAAATT